>JAILYF010000039.1:1200000-1579885 GCA_025491095.1 Brachionus asplanchnoidis | reverse complement strand
TTCAAACTACTTATGCTAATTTTAGTTTAAAATTAACACTTATTCTAAGGTCTCCGTAGATTTAATCGATAAAGAATTTTTCTGTATTAAATTTATACTTATTTGTCCTCTAAGATTTAATTAATTTGAAATATTTTTTAATAAAATAAATCAAATAGTCCTTTTAGATTGGATCATAGTTTTTGAAGAATTTAAAAAAATTAAAATACTTACAACATTATGCAGTATGATAATTTTTGCTTTAACCATTGATAATCTAGCTTTATGAAAGATATGTTTTTATTAATACCATACAGCTAGATTACCAAAGAAATAAAACAAATTATTTCTAAATCGTGTTCTTTCACAATTTAACAAGGATTAAATAAACTCTGAAATCGGAAAAAAAATTTTAAATACCTCAAGCTTGGATCCAGGTTTCTTCCAAAAATCTACTTTAAAAATAAAATTTAAAAAAGTCATTTTTTTGAAAAAAACTAGCGAAATAAGTAAAAAACAGCTCAATTTTAATTTCTAAAAAAAACAATCATTAACAATTAAATCTAAAAAAATTACTAAGCCGCCGGGTTATTGAGAAATAATCTTTTTAAGCTTGGAAAAAATTATGCCGCATTCTATTCGTGCCCTCTAAATCAGACGATTTAAAATCTCGGGGCTAAATCTCGGGCCAGTTCTCAATCTTTTACTAGAGTTTTTTAACCACGATTAAAAAATTAACAACACTTGCAATGCGTTTTTAATAGAAGTGTTGACAAAAATCACCTCGAATCAATACTAGAGACATATTTATTGATAAAAGAGTTGTATTAAATTTAAACCAGCACAAACTAGTCCAATCAAACCATATGCGATTTAATCGCATAATCGGATTGTTAAGAAATCAAAAAATAAAAATATAAATTTTTTTTTTCGCTAAAGAAATGAAAAAAAAATTCTTTTTAAATACTAGAGCAAAGAAATGGTAGAACTCAGTTTAGGTGAGTCGTACGCTCTAAAGCAAACTTGACTTACGAATTGTAATTTTAAATTTTAAATAATTAAAATTTCAATAAAAAAAAGCATTGAAAAAACTAGCATGTTAGACTAAATGGACTGCTTATATGCTTTTGAATAGACACTAAAATTTAAATTTTAAATTTTTTAATTACAATTATCTTAATCCAATATTTAAAATTTCTATAAAGATATGACAGGTAAAGAAAATAATCAAGTTTTAAAAGTAATAAAACTCACTTTTTTTTTTAATCAAACCATAATTTGCTGCATGAAACGGAATGCAAATTTATATCCAAATCTCCTTGCTAATTAAATCATAAATCATCTAATAAACAAGAATTTATTAGAATATGATTCATTTGCTTTGAATATGTGACACCTGGTAAAAAGTTTCATGGGTCGCACTATTGTATCTGTTCTTCGAGATATTTACCATTTATTACATATTCTAAGTCTAAAAATTTGCCGTTTGTCAATTTTTTTTCTTTGCCATTAGAATCTAGAACAAATTCCAACTAAGCAAATAACTAGATACAAATTGAAAGCTGAATTCCCACAAGTTTCAACTAAAAAAAAAGCTAAAATAAAGAGAAAAATTCGAATGGAAATTTCGAAATTGGTACCATAATTTGACTGTTACTTAGAGATCAAGCAAATATTTGAAGTAGAGGTCTTCAAAAAATGGTGATTTAAGATTTCTTGCCAAAATTAAACTCAAAATAGGCTTCATTAGTGGAATTCTTAGCAATTGGCAATTTCTAATAGTTCTCATCTTGTCTTGGTCTAGTTTATTTTTTTCAAAATCAAGTGCTTTAAATACTCAAATTATTTCCAAGATAAGAATGGTCGGGCCATTTTCGGACAAAGTAGACTTAAATTCTAAAAGTCAGCACTCTTTATAGGTTTTTATTCTAATTCAATTTAAAAACTTGACAACAGCGACAACAACTTAAATGAGCAAAACTCTAATCGATTTAGCATTTAAATAAAAAAATCAATTAAAATTATTTTTTCTCCGCTGATTTTTTCTGTTTAAAAAGTTTTTTTCTAATTTTCTTAATAACTTCCGTGATTTGGTCACAAATTGATTTATTGAAATTCTAATTTCTTTGCCAAAAACAAATTTTTTAGAGTAATTAATGAAATTTGAAAATCAAAGACTAAACGCGTGGCTTATACCTAGAGTCAAATATTTATAGCGTTCCTAATATACAGGAAATAAAAATATTTACTCACAATAACTTCAATTAATTATTTAAATTTAAATCAGAGCCGCTTGCCAAATACGAAATTCGAGCTTTACATTCCGTTTTGTTTAGTCCAAAAAAATATTTTTTTAATTTCTAAAACCCATTAGTCCCAAATCGATTTAAAAAACTTTTACTAATAACTTTTATCTTTTACACTATAATCATATGTTAAAGCGTAATGCTTTGGGCTCTTGACTACACGTGCTTTACTTAAATAAAAATTCTTGAAGGTGCTTTTTTGAATTTTACTTGAAAATAATAAATTGTTATAACAATGTTGAATTTTTTTATTTTTAATTTCATTATAAGTGCTAAAAAAAACTAAGGTAAGAAAATATTTGCATAATCTGGGTAATGTAATTACGATTTAAAGGTTTTGGCCATGTAGGCGATGTTTATAAACCATCAAGAAAAAAAAGCTTAAATAAAGCCGAGATAACTTTAGGTAGCTAAGCACAAAATTTTATTGAAAATTTTGATTTAAAGAAATTTTTAAGTTTGTTTATTACATTTTTTAGAAAAATTCTATTTACAAATTAATTAAAAGCGATTATTTTGATGTGGATTTTGTCGTTGGAAGTTTTGTTGTTGTTGCTGATATAAGTACTGTTGCTGAACTGGTTGATTCATGTATTGTTGAGTATTTTGAATTTGATGGTGCAAAGAAGGACTAACTTGTTGAGGAGAATGGTAAGAATGCTGGTTTATGTGCACTGGACTCTGGTACTGGGCCCGAAATTGTTGTTGAGAATACTGGTTCTGAGGTGAGGCATTAAATTGACGCTGCTGCATCGCTCTGCATTTCGGGCTACTTATATTAGGCGACTGCGGGTATTGAAACCTCGGGCTTTGGTAACCCTGTGGAGTCATTGGAGAATTCTGACCCGATTGCTCACGGGAGTTTTTGGCGAATTTGTATCAGATAAGCTGTTCTTAGTTGATAATGCATTCTCTGTTGGATTGAATTTTTTTATATTAGTCAATAATTGACTGGGTGGTAAATTATTATTCCACTTTAATTGAAATTTAATATTGTTAATTTAAAAAAATAAAATTACTTTTATTAACATATGCTCTGGCTGCTTGGTTGCTTGGAATATTTCAAATGAGTTTTTATTTTCGCATTCAATGTATTTTGAATTAGATTCTGTTTCTCGCTGGTCATTAAAATTTCTGTACAAAGCTTTAAAAACATTTGTTTTAATATTTTTTAAGACTTAAAATAATTGAACTAAAATATATGAGGATTACATTTAAGCAATGAGTTTCCGTATAACTTCAAATTTAGATCACACATTTTGTCAGCTAGATCTAGGCCATTTATGATCATGTTGTAGCTTTCTTGAACCTGGTTTGTTAACAAACCAATGTGACCATAAAACAAATAGGCATTGGCTGATATGTTCAACAATCTTCGGAATTAGCAAGCACAATCGCTTCACGTAACAATTCTCTTAAAAGTGAATATTAGAATTTTAACTTTGAAAATATTTAATGTCCTTAATAATTAATATCAAAACTGTTTTATCTCTTAATAAATTTTCTCATTAAAATAAATTAGAATTACAAAAGAAGTAAAATGGGAAATAAAAAAAAATTGACTAACAATTCATTTGTGAATTAATTAAATAATCAAAATTTCATCTTGATTATACTAAGTGACTTTAAAAAAAATATTTATATGTTGTACATTTATTTATACTTTTAAAGAGATTTAATAAAATTTAAAAATTTAATTTTACTTATATTACGAAATTTTTTTCGAAATATAAAAATTTAAAAAATTAGATTTTGGCAAAATTCTGAAAAAAAATTAAATTAATGACTTTTTTGGTTGTAACTTCAATTACAGTGAATATCCCTTTAAATTGTAATATAGACAATTAAATGCTTGAAATTGATTAATCAACTGTTTTGAGAAATTGTTCTTAAAATATAAAGGAAAATTGTATTGAATTAGTATTTTTAGAGTCAACTCGACTAATTAAACATATTCATCCAAATCTAATTTTAAAATTTTCAGTATTCAATTTTTTATTCATTTTTGAAAATTTAATTTACAGTGGTGATATGATAACACTATTTACGAAAAATTACGTAAAATACCGTAAATTAACCAAATTTTACCACATTTTACGTAAATTAACGTAAAATCGGAAAAGTGAAAAAGAGGTATTTTACGAAAAATTACGTAAATTTCAGGATTTTGAGATAATTTTGGTAAGATTCAAAACGGCCAATTCAAAATTCAAAATTTTTGAAAAAATGTCTTTTTTTTCCAAAAATTGGTTAAAAAAATAGTGATCGTTATAAATAAATTATCTCAAAATCCTGAAATTTTACGTAATTTTTCGTAAAATATCTCTTTTTCACTTTTCCGATTTTACGTTAATTTACGTAAAATGTGGTAAAATTTGGTTAATTTACGGTATTTACGTAATTTTTCGTAAAATAGTGTTATCATATCACCACTGCAAATTTTATTTTTCATTTCTATTTAAGAAAATAAGTTAGATTTTCTTTTAAAGAATTCTCCTTTGAATCTCTTTTATGAATTCAAATTTAAATAATACAAAAATAAATACTTAGCTAAATTTTAAATTACGATTTAATTGCATTATTTAAATTTTTTTTAGCTCTAAAATAAAATTTTTTAACTTATAGATTTTTTTTTAAATTTTTAAGTTAAATGTAAGGCTAAAATCTTTTATTCGGGGAACCTTAGAAATAAAGTAAGTTCGAAAAATTTGTGAAATGTTTACATTTACGTTTAATGACAAAAAATATTTTAACAATATATAAATAAATAATTGAGTATAACTTACTGAGCTTGTGGAAGTTGATTATTCATAAATGATCTAAGCGCTTTAAAAAAACTCGAAAATGCATTAAGAGCCGCATTATTCGAATGAAATTTGTCATTGACTACATTGCCCAAAATGGAAATAAATTGGTTCTTATTAGGATTTTCAATGTAACAAAGGGCCAAGTTTAGAGCGCTGTAAATCCATAAATCTTTATCACTTGTTGACTTTAAACTTATATTGAAGTGATTTGCTGCCGATTCCTTGTTATTTACAGATAATGAGTACAAGCCAAGTAAACAGTGCAGTTGGGAAGAAAAATATTTTAGCATCTTATGGTCATTGTCACAGAGTGTAAATGCTTCATGAATACATTTCAATGCTTTGATTTTGGAGCCTGTTGTCAATTTGCAGCGTATTTGCGATTCTAGAACCAAAAAATGCAAAATTTTTGTCACATTTACCGAATTGACATAAACAGAACTAAAATTTAAGGTATTGTTTTGACTAGTTTCTTTAGATTTAAGTATTTGAACATTGGTTAAACACTTTTCGGCAAGTTTGTCCGCTTTTTCAAAGCATCCTGTTTGCATATAATTTACAATGGCTAATAGAAATGTCAAAATACCAAAGTGATCCTTGTGCAACCAAAGAAAATTTTCGCACGGATCGTTGCTTATCATGAACTCTTTTTCTTGGTTGTCATCACATAAACGACTAGCTAGATTTTTATATATGTTTGAAGACTTTTAAGAGTATTTTTTACGCTTTTAGCTTGACCACATTGGGTAAAATATGCTACTTGAATAACCAAAAAAAAAACTTTTAATGTCTCAATTTGATACATGTTATTTGTGTGAAAATTTTCGATCAATTTTCCGCATGGTTCCATTGTATTCTGTAATTCAGTAGGATTCTTTTGAGCTAAATGTATCTAAAAGAAAAAAGAATTTTGTTTGTTTAAAATTTTTCTAAAGCCTGTTAATTACTAGGCCTTTGGTCAAAATTAGCATTATATGAGTATATGAAGATATTTTGTTCTGTGCACAGTACTGAATTCCAATATTTATATAATAAGCCGCTGACTGATAGTCTTTCTCTTTAAAGCATAAATCCTTAAAAAAAATTTAAATTTCTTTTTATCAATTTTTTATTATTAATATGTACTCCGATCAAAAAAATTAGCCGAAGATGCCATACTGGCAGAGCTTTGGATGATTCAATCATGTTTTTAATCAAGTCTAGATTAAAAATGCTGATCAATTGAGACTGATCTGTTTGCGGATTTTGTCTTAACTTAAAATACTTTGGTGAAAAAAAATTTATCCACAAGTTAAATTACCTGATCCTGATATGCTTTTTGCTTTTGTAAAATTTTGTACAAAATGTATGTAGATACGTATCTATATTCATCATTTACATTAAGCTTTAATTGTTAAAAAAATTCAAAAATTTAATTAAATTGAATTTATTCTTATTATTTTGATTAAATCTAATAGAAAGTATTTGCTTGTTACTTACATTTTGAATCATAATTGTCTAAAAAAATAAAGTTTTTTAGTTAAATTAGAAGAGTTACATTTTCACGTAATTACCGCTTTTTCAAGATGCATGTTAATTATTTGATTCGATTTTGAGGTATATTTAAGGTAAAGTCTACTTAAATTTAGGCGAGTTTTTATCTGTTGTTGAAAATGCAATTGAACTGGTATATCAATCGGTTTTATTAGAAGCATTGATTCGAGGCAATGAATACACTGCCTGTATTGATTTGATTTTTGAAAAGAATCAGTAAGTCCAAGTAGAGCTAAATATATATTCAAGGTGTTCGATTGATTTTCAATTAATTGATTGGATTTGACTTGGTTTGATATTTGCACTGGATGAGCTGAATTAGAACCATAAAAAGTATGCTTTTGGTCTGGTTTTGGTGAATGGCTATTGTAAGAGTCTTGAATAAAATTGGTTTGATTCGGCTGACTGGCTAAATTTTGGTTGTAGCGATTCATTTGATTTGTATTGTATTGATTTGACATTTTCGCATATTATGTTTTATTTTAGAATTTTTTTTTACTTACTTAAAATCGAATATATTTGAAATAGCTTTAAAATTATAATAATAAAAATTATGCAATTAATAAAGCATTATTTGAACGAAATTTTAGTTGTCTTGATGAAAGTGTTTTATTTTTAACAAATAATCAATTTTAATCAACTAAATTTAACTTTAAAAATTGAGACTGAATTTTTTGTTAATTCATGTAATTTGTTTCTAAAGCTAAATATTTATTTGGCTGTAAAAATTCAACTTCGTTCATGTTTATACGTGATTTTTATTTGAAAATTTTAAAATAAAAAAAAAAAACAATTTTTACTAAATTATATTTAAAATTATTGAAACTCAATCATTTATACTTTAAAATTTTAATGATGGACCAAAACTCCTTTTTATTTTTTACTTTAATAATTATCATTTCACTTGAATTTTATGAAATTTTAATGATTTTCTTTCTTATCTGTCTCGATCAGTTAATATAATCTAAAATTTTTATTAAAATCAAAACATTTTAAAATTATTATTATTATTAACAATGATAAAAAGAATGAGAAGATACTTTTTTTTCAAATTTGGTCAAAAAATTAAAAATTTTATCCATTTTCAAGAGAAAATCTCAAATAATTTTATTCGTTAAGTTGATAAGAATTAAATATTTAATTCTTTTTTAGTTTTAATTTTACTTGTATAAGTTTCTCAAAATTGTGGATTTTTTTCTTTTAAATCGAATAATTTTCAATAAATATCTATATTCCATGAATTTGTTTTTTATTATTCAAATTAACACTCCAATGCCTGATGAAAAGATACCAAAAATTTCTAAGTTAATTTTTAAACTCATTAGTTTAAAAATAAATTTGAACAGAGAAATCGAAATCTTGTAGAATATTGTTTTGTATCAGCATATAATATTCTAATTCTTAATTTCAAGGAAATTCGATAAATTCGATGAAATAATTTATTTAAAATTTTTAATTGATTTTTTTCTAATTCAGTAAATTCATTTTTGATAAAGTTTTTAGATACTATATTTTGTTTGCGGCTTTTATCTGACTCCCAATATGATTCCGTTCCTAAAAAATCATGTTCTACAAATTTGCTTGAAACAATGGATCTGATATTAAGCTTTCTAGCATCTGGTAATTCGATCGACATTGTATACACTGTCTTTACCAAGGCTTTTGACAAAGTTTCACATCGACTATTGCTACTCAAGTGCTAGCTTATGGATTTGAAGGAAAAATATTAGATATGGTGAACATTTAATTGAATTCTCAGTTAACATACACAATTTTTAATAAACATGTAAAGAATCTGAAAGGTTGCCAGGTGAAAGACTAAAATTAGATAAAAAAAATATGTAAATTTTTTAATTTATAGACGCTTGTGTAGTTAAGCTACTGTGTACCTCATTGGTTAGATCTAGTGTTGGCATCCAGTCGTCCGCTTGTAGTACCGGTCTGTTTTGGCCTATTCAGACGGTCTGGTCCGTCTAGACCGACGGTTTTTTAAAGGGTCTTATATTTATTTGGATCAAAAAAAAATTATATAAAATATTAAAATGGCTGGTAGATATATTTATTCATATTATATGTGCTTTATTTAAGTACAACAGTTTTAAATTCTTTGTGTAATATTAGTTCACCATCAGAAGGACTTTTTTCATCAACAGGTTATCAAGTTTCACCAGAAAAAAGTAAAAAAATAAACTTTAGTTATTAAAATGATTAATTATTAGTTAAAAATTAAAAAAAATTTGTGTAAAATAAAGTCATAAACAAATAATTTTACTTATTTCTTTAAATTTTAATACAATACATGTCTCTTTTCTTTTTTTGAAAAAGACCGGTCTTTTAGACAGTCCGTTTGAATAGGACCGGTCACCTACAAACGGACGGTTAAGGTCAAGACCGGTCTTTTCGACGGTCTTGACCATCCATCTTGGACCGGTCTTTCGAGGACCGTCACCCGAAACTAGTTAGACTTCTTATTGAATACGGAATTTTTGATCTGTATCTGAAAGAAGATAATAAAGAATTAGAAAAAGTACAACGTAGAGCTACGAAGTTGATTTCAACTTTGAATATAAAGAAAGATTGAACAAATTAAATCTTGTCTCTAGATACGAGAAGAAGAAGAGGTGATTTAATTTAATTCTTTTAGATTATAATGGTCTAGAAAATGTTAAATTGGTAAATGGAAACAGACATGTTCAAAGAAACAATTATAATTTAAGGAGCCAAAAAGGGTAACAAGGGAGTTAATTAAAAATTTTCCATCACTTTTTAACTTTATTACCATTCAATAGTGTTGTAAATGACTGGAACCTTTCACCAATAAATGTCGCTGAAGCAAACTCGCTAAACTCTTTCAAAGCAAGACTTGATAAACGGTTTAAGGTACAGAAACTGGTGTGATTGCAAAAAAACTGCTATAGCCTTATGGCCGACTAGTTCGGCCCGCAGTCGTTTATACAACTCCTACTAAATAATCCTAAATTCTAATTTTCAAATTTGTCCAAAAATAACAATCCAATCATTCGAAAAACAAATGAAAAAAAAATCTTTAAATTGTATTTAAATTTTATTCAAAAATTTTTGTAACATTTTTAAAATCGAAATTAAGTTAAAAAAAAAATAAATCGTAAAATTTACATCATATTACGCCAAATGTGTGTGTTATCTAACAGAACAAAGTGCCTGCCTTTATTGAAAAAATGCTCAATCTTTTCTTTAAAAAATAACTTGGCTTTAACAAACACATGAAAAAAAACAAAAACAAAAAAGTTTGTAAAGAAAAAAAGCTTAACAAATAATTGATCAAATATTATCTTTTAAAAAATTATTGAGTCATATTTTCATCATTAAAAATTCCATTTTCGTAGTTGGGCGAATTTTTGCTCCTTTGCTTCATAATAGGGTCATTCGAGGAGAAGGAGGAGGCGGCTGACGACCCCGAGTCGTTGTGTCCATTCGAATTGGCGCTGCTACTCGATGTACAGCTAGCCAGCGAAGTATTTACCGTGGCATGTCCGTGCGGAATACCCTGATTTATGACAAAATAACTTCCAACAGTAAACAAGCTACTCGATGTGCTGCCCACTGACGACCCCGCATTTATGGTCACCATATTATCACTGGCCTTGTTACAAGATATGGCAATGGCCGGCGATGCACCGTGGCCTTGACCACGCGGGTTCATCTCACTCATCGCATCCGCAAGACATTCAATCAGCTTGTCTCCATTCAGCTCATTTGAATTCAGACTTTTTACACTTCCTGCCGAACTGCTCGAGCCACACATTATCGGCATGCCTTCTTGGTAACTGCCGGCACCAATGTCTATAAATGTGGGCGTTAAATCAAAACTTTTTCTAATATTCACCGGCAAAGTGGAACTATTGAACTTTCTGGCGCTCAAATCCAAACTATTTAGCTCAATATCACCAGACAAATCGATGCCACCTGACTCATTGTCCAAAACACTTGAACTGCCCGCATTGATTGTACAAGTGCTCAAACTAGAGTTGAAAGTCTTGAAAATAAACTGAGGACCCATGAAAAGGCGCCGATGCGGACCCAAGTGTGTGTTCACCTCAATCATTTTAATCCAGTCGCAGTTGACAGTGTTTTGGGCGCAAAGTGACGTGGCTGTGACAAATGTGGAATTGGGTATTTCATAGCTGGCCTGTTTGGAAAGGGCCGAACGAGTGGGCAGATTTTTCATCAGAGGATTATCGCTCTGGATCGGATAAGGCGCTTCGTCATTCGATATAAACCTATTGAGGGGCCACTGGGCCTTCGGGCTTATTTTGAGCATTACTGGAGAGTCATTGCTAGGCCTGCTTGTCTTGCCACTGTCTACCACCACATCCAGAGCATATTCCACCAAATTTCCATTAATGTCACTTATGACAAACAAAGAATTGACCGGCTTTAATTTCATGGGGTCGTGGTAGGTGTTTTTTAGGAAGCCACGTGACTCAGCAAATAGAGACACCGAATGAACATTGTCGTACTGGATCATGTTGGATGTATTGGAAGCCAAATGGGACATGTTTTCGGTGACCATGGCCGCTGAATGCAGTGCGGACATGGCAATATTTCCCGAGGTCTGTGATGGCAAATTTGTGTTCACTGGCACATAATCAAGCAGTGAGTTGGACGAGTTGGACGATATGACTGATGAGTGAAACGATGAGTTTGTGTTTGGCTGTTTCAGTTGACCATAGGCTGGTATTATAAATGGTTCGAGAAAGTGTCTTAGTTTTGGGTTGTTGACCAGCTGAGTGGGGTTGGACTCGGAATCATCGGTCTTGAAAATTTCATTCTCCAAATATCCGGACGTACGCTGATGTTTTGATGTTTTGTTGGCAACAAATGGTTTTGAATGAGTCCGGGCGTTGATTGTGCCACCGTCAATGTTGATCGGAAAAATGTGTGTAGTGCCGCGTTTTGTGCCTATTGCCAACCATCGGCTGTCTATTGAGAAGGAAATGTCGCGCACTTTGGCGCCCGTGTCTCCTCGATACAGAGAATATAGATGCTTGATATTTGCGCGCGTGCATTTGAATGGACTAGAGTTTATCTGGAAGACATTGAAGTACTGGCCTAGACAGTCGGCAGTGACCAGGAGTCTTCCGTTCGGATTGAATTCAAGTGCGTAAATTGGCTCTTGGTGAGCTAGAAAATGAGCAACTATCCAATTTTGTTTTTCGTGGTGCAAATGAAAGCCTTGTTGGTATGAGTAGGACAATTTTTTAGTATCAATAATTGTGCATATGCCTGCCCGGAGTTCTTCTTTGCTGTCATGACGTTTTTTGGCACTGGTCATCCGTGGGCTATGAGCAGTTGTTGATTGATTAGAGCTAGATGAAGGTTTGTTTTTTACCATTGAACTTACCACTGATTCGCTTATTTTGACAAGGCCTTTTGATATACTCTTTAAAATAAAATTATTTATTTTTTTTTAAATTAATTTTTTGTTGTTGTTTACTTTAGCTGTATTTAGCATCAAAGCCGTGTATGATTGTTCAACATCAGTTGATACGCCTCCTATACTTCCAAAGATCGGATGAAACTTAAAAAATTTAATGTTTAATAATTTATTTTGATTGATGAATATGTCACTGCCAGTTGGTAAAAAATTACTAGGACAATAAAAAAATTTTCAAGTAAAGTAAACTATTTTTTAATGTTATACCAAAATTTAATTAGCAAACGCTTTGCTAATTAAATATTAGTATAACATATTAATATATATATTAATATTTTTTGGTTAATATTTTTTCCGTACAAAAAATTTCTATAATTTAAAAATTTGTTTAAATTTAAAATTATAAAATTTAAACAAGAATTTTCATTAGTAATTAATTTTTTTTTTAATTTTTTTATTGAAAATCTTCCTAATAAATTTCAAGCCCACATTAATTAAGAAAAAAGCATTTTATAGACAACAAAAGAGCACTTTAGAACTATTCCCAAAAGAAATGTGAATATCAACTCAATTTTCTCTCGAATTTTATCATTTACCAAAATCACTTTACAAAATGACAAATATGTGATGAAGTTTTCACATTTTTTTGATATATATTTTTTCATTAGGACTGTCTAATTAAACAACAATTTAAATTTATTAATTAAATAAAATATGCTGATGATTATAGTTATTTAATAAAAAAAATTAATTTAATCAATTTTTTTATTATTTATTTATTATGTATTCTTTAGCTTTCTCTAAGCACACGAATATAGATTGAAATGCTTTTGATACTGAATTACCAGTTATAACAGAATTTTTTTATAATTCGAGCAAAATCTATTTTATTATACTTTTAGATTGAAAAGATTTTTTCTGACCAAATATTATAAATTTTGAAGAATAAAGCTTTTTATAAAATTGGTAAAAATTATGACTTTTTTTCCAAGTTACCAGCGATCATATAAAGTATTACCATGTTGCATTAAATCAATAATGCGTCAAATTTTGTGTAAACAGAAAATCTGGATCATATAGGATAAATTCAAGCCAGAACCATTTTTATCTTCATTGGATTCAGGTGCAGATTTTTTATACAGACACCTCTGAGTCTTCAGTTAAGGTTAAGTGCAAAATGATAAAATTTAGAGGATTCTTTTGAGAAATTGGAATCCCAATAACGAATCTACAATTATTATTGCAGTGAACTATATATTTTGAAATATAATATTAATAGAATTTCAAATCTTCAAAAAATAAGGTTGAGAATATTTTATTTTTTCATTAAAATTTTTTATACGGATGCACTTAATTTTGAAAAATTGATTATGCTCATATTCTTCAGTGTTAATTATTTTGGATGACTTTATTGTGAACTGACAAATTAAAAGGGGTTATTTTTGAGTATTAAATAAAAGGGTATACTTTGCTCAAAGTCTACTTGGAACAGAATCATTTCAGTCTACTTTCTGACAAAACAAAATGATTTAAATTTTTAAAATAAGATATGATATTATTTGACAATTGATTTATTTTAAATATTTTAGAAATTGTTTTCTTATTAAACTTAGTCTATTTGAAAATTTTCATATATTTCATATATACATTGTTTTTTATCTAATTTAATTATTTATTCGTTTCTAAAAGTCTTTTGAAATACTTTGATCAGATTAAAAATAAATAAAAAAAGATAAAATAAAACTGGTTAAAATAGAATTCAAATAAAATAGAATAATAAAAAACGAAATAAATTAAAATGGCGGCGGTGAAGTTTGAAGCAAAAACTGTTTCAAAATATGTTTTCATAAATTGAACACCGGTTTTATTTCAATTTTTAGCAATTATTGTAAAAATAAATGTTAAACATTTTTAAACATAGTTTTTTAAACGTAAACAAAAGCAAAAAATTAAAAAATTCTATATATTCAAAAGGATAGATTGAATATTGATAGAAACAGTACAAAATGTTAAGTTTTTTTAACTTTTTTTTTGAATTTCATGTTAAAAATTTTCAAAATTGCTAAAAATTATCCTTTCATTAAATATTCTTTGCTTTAAGTTTTTTTGCTCCAAACTTCACCACCGCATTAAAATGACTAAAAAAATGTTACAGTTTCTACTAGTAATGTTTTTAATATTTAATTTGTCCCAAACCTAAATTAATTATTTAATAATAAATTAAATTATCAAGCATTTAATTTAATTATAAAATAGACGGAAAACTAGGAAATATCGGAATTTCAAGAAGAAATAGCTTAAAGGCAGATATAAATCTTTTACTAAAAGAAAAATTAAATAATATTAATAAAGTGTCAATTTTACCAAGACTTTTTCACATGGATGACTATTCAATTAATTTGGATATTTTTGTTTTTGTTTTCAAAATTTCCTAACTTTTATTCAGGTTTTTCTTATTTTCTAAAGTGGATTCTTTTTATGCAAGATGGTTTGTTCTTTAGTGTCTCAAATCACAAATTGTCATAAATTTGTTTACGGCTAACGATTTGGGGCACATTAAAACTATAAAATTTAAAAATTTGATTCTATATTTAAAAAATAAATTACGCTTAAATACTAAAATTCTAAATTTACATAAAAATTCTTTAATTTACATTGAAGAGCTTATCAAGGAAAACTATTAAAATATAAAAAAATAATTTCAATTTCTTGTGGTTTTATTTTAACAATATAAAAAAAAAACTTTACTTTATTATCAGCAAAAGCAATCCATCGATGTCCAATAGCAATTGGATTGATCAAATTTCCATTCGAAATGCTAATTTGGGAATAACAAGTCTCAATGGAAAACTGATGCTCAAACCGAACCAAATCAAATGCATCAATACGATTAAAACTATTAACACATAAAAAGTCCGCATTCGATTTCAAATCAATAATTAAGCCATCATAGACAATCTCCTTAAGACATTCACCAGTGATCAAATTTACAAACATGATAAGATTTTTTTTTGCCATTGGAAGGATTCGAATGGCTTGAACCAACTATAGTTGATGGAGCCTCGTCATCTGCAAAATTAAGAATAGAACTGGGCTCATGTGAAGCCGCTGGTTGAGCCACATCTTCATCAACACAATATTTACAAACTGACAGCAATAATTTTGTTCATTTTCACATTGAATAAGCTTAACATTATTTATATTAGGCTCTCGAACTGACAGGGTCTCAGTGGCCGTGCCATCCAGATCAATTGACCAAACCGAATAGCCTGTTTTGTAGCCAAGGACTAGGATTATGTTACTGTTTGAGAACTGAGAGCCGCTCCGGGCCAAGGCATACGGCTCAAAGTGAAGCCACTCAATCTGCTCCTTTACTTCATTGGGAACATTTAGCTCATTCTGACTGCTTGTCTGGTTACTGCCGGACAAGGGTGAGCCCTGCTTGTCGGCACCCACATAATCATGTATAAAGTTTACCATTGAGCCCACCAGGCTTTTCTCATTTACAGGCTCCGGTCTTACTTTGCGGTAACTTCGTTGCGACATCACCGGTGAGGGTTTAGGTTTACTAGTGGTGTTTAAATTTATCAAGTTTTCTGTTCTTATGATCAAATCGTCTAAGTCAATTGAATACATTTTTTTTAAATCATCATCTAAATAATGACAAAATTTGAGGCGTAATTTAAGAAATTCTGCGTAGTTTTAAATTAGAGAGACAGTGTCAGATTTATTAAATTTAAAAAAAAATTTTTTTTTTTTTGTTCAAATTTTTTTAAATACTTGACGCGAAATTAAATTTATTATGCTAATTGTTGTTAAGATGGAAAATGCTTTTGGAAAACGTGACCTAAATTGTGCCAGTAAAAATGGTAGTTTTGAGAAGAGTTAATTTTTTGAGCAAAAATTAATTTTCTAAATTTAAAATTAAATTTAAAATACTCTCTTTTTCACTTTTAAAATCAGCCACAATAAAAATCCAAATATTTAAAGCTTTTGTTTTTCGTTTCTAATTTACAGCTAGATAACTAAATCGGATTTAGTTAAAGCCACTTAGATTGTGTATAAAAACTAAATTTGAAAAATTATTTTTTTTTTTTTTTGCATTTTTTTAAGTTGATCTACACGACTTGATTTATGTCTTAACCGTTAAGTTAAATTAACCTCTGCTCAATCTAGAATATCAAAGGCATACAAATTTGTATGATTTTTAGAGTTAAATTACGATTTAAAAAATGCCAATATGAAATAAAGAATAAAAAGTAAAAATAAAAATTTAAATATATTTACTATTTTTGGAAATATTATAATTTTATTGATGAGAATTGATCTAATCAATTACTCGATCTATGATTATGAGCCCTTAGAAAGTTGATTCAGACTTGGCTTATTTTTTTAAAGAATCAAGAATAGAAAGAGTAGCATTATCTAAACATAATTTTTTTTTTAAAGTTTTATATAATAAATAAACATTATTTTTAATAAAGAATCTTAATTTTTTGACTGGTTTTCAAGAATTTCTAGATTTTTGAGGTTATAACCCTAAATAATTAAAACCAGTTAAATATATTGTGAAATGTTTAGTTTTGGACTGGGTCTAAATGAAGAATTCTTTAAAGTAAATATTTCTAGATCAAAAAATTAGATTGAAACTTTTAATTTACTAATTATTAATTTTAGTCTCAAAAATAAATGCAAATTTTAATTTCGCATTTGATTCATTTTTTTTTTCGTTCTAGTTATTATTAATTTTCTATGCATAATACAATCCAGGCAGTAGGTTCGTGGCTTAATAAAGTTTTTATTTTCATACTTTTTTTATTACGTCTAATTATAATTTAATATCTCATTTTCAAAAGTCTCGATTTTTTTAACTTTAAATACCTTTCATAAGTTTTTTATCAAATTTGTTTGAATTAGATTTGAAAATTGAAAATAATTCATTGTTATCAACTAAAAAAGAATGAGGATTTCAAATTAAGATTTATTCAAATTTAATTTTTATTACATGGATCTACAATAATTAACACAGTCAATAAATATTTACAATGCTTGATTTGCTTCCTGTTAATATATTTAGTAAAAATTTAGTGATATAGCTTAAACATTTATTTTGTAATAACTTTATTTACTTGATAGTTATGTTCTTTCACACCTCATTTGAAAATTTTTAGTTTGTCAGTCGGATTTGATTGGATATATTTTTTATTTTATTTTGAATAAAATAATTAAAATGATTTTTTTTCAAAGATTTATCCGAATGTTAAAAAAATATATTTATTCTTAAATTTATTGAAATTAAAAACATTTAAAAAATTTATACATCATAACAGAATTTAATTAAATAAATGATAATAACTAAAATGTTTTATAGATCATGACACTTAATTTTCTTTTCGTTTTTTTTTAAACTCAAGTTAAATTATGTTACTATCTTTTTAATTTGTATGAAAAAATAAATCAAACCAAAACTTCTTCTAGTTAAATATATAAAAAAGTTAAATTAATTATTTAACAAATTTTTGTAGTTTTGCAGTTATTAATAAGTTTTGAATTTAACGCAAAAAAAAATTCTTCTGCTATAAATTTTATGAATAGAAAATTCTTATAAACTTTATTTTGAAAATAATCATTAAATTTTAAAAATTAACTTCGTTTTGCCTTTAATAACATGCAAATAATATACATGTCATTATTTTCAACTTTTTATGATGATAATTGAATTTCGATATTTATATAATTTAACTTAATAACCGTACAAATTTGATAATTAAATTTAAAGATTCTTTTAATCAGTAATTTGTTTCTAACGAACGAAGAAACTTGTCTTAAGGTAGCTTAATAGCTTTAAATTTGAATATTTTCATATAAAATACTATAAACGAAAAAAAAAATTTTCTTTTTATCAGAAAAGCTAAAATTTGACCTTAAATAAACTTAAGATTTTATTTTACTAAATTTTTACTTTATAAATCACTTAAAAATTGGAGCAGTAATTTGAAAATTTAGACATTTAGTTAAGATAAATATCAAACTTAAACTATTTTCTTGACCTTGATTAATCAAATTATATTTTTTAAAAACTTTTATTATGCCTTTTTCTTTGTAAACATGTATTTTATTCATGTTATTAGATTTTATTGATGCTATGTACTTTTAGATGATTAAGAAGGATCAAGTTGCGTAGAGTCTTCGAATTTAAATCTTTTTTAATTTTGAAAATAATGATTATTTTTTAATTTGAATAAAAATAAAATTAAAAAAAATAATGATACTTTACAGATTAATTTAAAAAATACTAGAAAGAATGAATAGAAATGTTTAAATTTAAGTCTTTGGATCAATATTTATTAAGAGTATTCTAGAAATTGCATAATTAGATACTTTTTGGGAACTCGAAATTTCATTTTCATAACACCTGGAAGCAACATTTATCAATTGTGTAAAAGAAAGAAGTTGGATTTTAAAAAAGCTTTTATCATCATTACTTAAATTTTTTACTTTTTAATGAGATTATTATAAATAGCAAATAATTTTTTTTAACAAATGATGATAAAGCAAATTAATGTTAAATTTTCCAAAATATATTTTTTTTACTTTATTATCATTTTTTATATTATTCGTGAACATTTTTTGTTTTATTGTAAATTTAGTTCCCTTTGCATCGAAAAACATATTCAATTTTTCATTATATTTTATATTCTTGCCTAATATCGAAATAAGCTCTAACAGTCAGAGTCATTTTAAAATTATACATTTAAAAAATTTAAAAACAATTAAGCATTTAGAATAAAAAAATTAGAATTAAAATTTTCAGAATTATTCCTTTTCGTAGCAGCTGGTTTATTTTATAAACTTGAAAATAATCTTTAGAATTTTAGGAATAAGATCCAAAAAAAATTATGGATCCAAAAAAGCTAGATTAAACCATTTTTTAGATATTATTTATTATTTTTATGCTTTTATTAAAAAGTAATACTCACAAAAATTTATGATGTCTGATAAAAAATTATATGTAAAATTAAAATTTCCAGAAAAAAATTCAAAATTATTTTTTCTATCTAATACTTAATACTTACAAATCTCTATTAGCCTCTTGTTTATCTTTCAAAAAAGTCAAAGTAGTAAAAAGAGCAAAAGTTCCTGAAAAGAAAAATACAAAAACTAATGGATAATTTGAAAGTTGGGTACAATAAAGTGATGAAAATAGAGTATTGTCATTAAGAGAAGCTAAACATTTGTCTGCAATCAATCCAATCCAATATGGAGTGGAGCTATCACCAAATAAATGCAGCAAAAAAATCATCATCGAATTTCCGGTTGATCTAAGCTTAGGTTGAATGATATCTAAAAAAATGTTTGTTTCCAGCACCCAACAAAAATTAAAAATTATGAACATTATCAAATAAATAAATAAAGTTAAAAAAACATTAATTTCAATTGTAGCCAAATATAAAAATATTAAAAAACTTGAACCAAAAAACCCAAAAGCTAATAAATAACAATCAATATTTTGAATAAATTTTTTTTTTAGATAAATTGAAAGCTTATAAGATAGTAAAATTCCTCCTGCACCACCTAAAGACTGAACCAAGGAATATATTTTTTAATATTATCCATATTATATGGTAGTTGTTGGAAACGCAGCGAATAATCTATAAGAGTTGGCGACCACCAGCTGAATCCACTGAGACCACCTATTCCAAGGAGCCAACATAATGATAACAAAACAAAGGTTTTATTTCTTAGTAAAATTTTCAAATCTTGAACAAATGTTGTTTTTTCATTTGATTTGGAAATTGTTAGATCATAATCTAATCTATGTCTTGGCTCAATGTATCCAAAAATAATTATTATAAGAATAAAAAGTAGAAAAACAGGCGTAACTCGCATTGAAAATCTCCAGTCATTTGGCTCAATGTCTTTTGATAAAATTCCAATCAGATACGATAGACCTACACCCAAAGGTGGACCCATGCAAAAAATGAGTATTGCTCTATTCTTAAGCTTCGGATTGTCAAAAAATCTGTCTCCAATTATGGGTACAGCGATTATTTCAAATGATGCTGTGGCAACTCCGAACAAACATCGGCATATGACAAAAAGATAGAATTTGTCTGAGGGAATGTAGGAGCCTGCCAAAGTGCTCGATATCCACAAGACCAGGCTGAACACAAGCAAATATTTTCGATTTATTCTGTCACCAAGGTAGCCATTTAGAGGAGAAAAGGCCATGTAGCAGAGTAAAAATGCTGTCTGAAGCAAACCAGCTGTCGATTTGTCCACATTGAAGAATTTTTGAACGTCGATTAGGACTGAGCTTACTATGAATCGGTCTGTGACGTTTAACACATTCAGGACACATATAATAAATGCTGTTATATAATACTGGTAAGTTTCCATAAGCGATTTTGAATTTATTCCGGATTTTTCATTAATTGATTCATTTATTGGCTCATTTATGGCTGAATAATTAGAGGTATTGACTGTATCATTTTCACTAGACATTGTCAAACTATATAAATTATTTTCTTTCTCGTGATCTCAAATTATTTTAATATACTAGAACTTTGATAATTATTTTTGAACATATTTTAAACACCCAAAAATTTATCCATTTCTTGATTTTAAATATATTCAGCTTTTCAATTAAAAAATGAAACAGTTTTTTTATTTAACTCATTTAAAGGATTTAAGATGTATTTATTTAATAGTTGTAATATTCTTTTATTTTTTTTTAGCTATCATTCTCAAATAATTTAGTTCATTAAGTTTTATTATTGCATTATTTTCCAAAGGCATAATGAAACAAAATTTTTACTTAAATAATTTCTTTAATTTCATTTTTTATCTTTCCTTAAATGAGCTTATTATCTGGAAATAGATTCAAAATTTCTATACTTGATTTTATAAAAAAAATAAATCATTAAATGACAGATAAAACTGTGACATTTTTTAAATACTTCAAATATTCAAATATTAAATCAATAAAAGTTCAAGTTGACTAACTGTTTAATTAGAAACAATTTTCAAAATAAAACAATTTGTTCTGCTTTAGAAAAATTGCTCCCAAATTTACCATCCATAAAATCAAATATTTATTAACAACGAAAAAAAAAATGGCGTATTAATTTTTTCAAAAACTAATTTCTATTTATCACTAATTTTACTAAAAGATTTTATTTTTATAAAAAAATAAAATATCAAAATAATATTAAAATAAATAAATGAAAAATTAAATAAATTAGATGTCAATTAATATTATTAAAAAATATACGAATAAAAGAATGTTAAAATTCTTAAATTTTCTAATAATATTAATAAACATCTAAATTTCAGATTTATCTCAATTCTTTTTATAAAAATATCTTTAAAAAAATAAAAAATGGCCAATTAATCAAAAAAAAACTATTTAACGAAATTAATAAATAGTGAAATTTTAATTTTATTTTATAAATGATTTAAAAAATGTTTATATTAGTAAGATAAATTTACTGAACATTTTTATCTCCATTGCCATCGCATTTGCTAAATAATTCTACGAGTTAGGAAATTAAACACAAAATTACGAAAGGAAAATTACGAAAAATTAAATTGAGTGTTTGATTTCAGTCTCCTAAATAATTTAAGTTTAAAATCCGTTGTGAAAAAATCTAGTAATTTTTATATAAAAAAAAGTAAATATGGTTTTGAAAATAAGAATTTTTCAAAGTAGAATATCTGAATAGACAATTTCAATATAATGATATTTTTTGTCTTTTTATTTATTTTCTAAAATAATGTACCAATTAAGCAGAAAACTTTTTTTGCTTTAAATTATAAACAAAATTGAAGAAAATTTTTAATTTTTTTGCCATTTAAAAAAAATTAAATATGAAAGGTAATTTTCGTTAAAAGATATAAAAAAAACAGAACTAAATCAAACTTCACTTTCTATACAGACTTATCTATAAGATCAGCTGTTATATTGGTATATAAATTAAATAAAAAAATTGACCGTTAATGGTTTTAAAATTAGATATGAAGATAAATAAGACTAGAAAAAAAAAAGATTTCCTCTTGATGAAGTTTAGTAATCACAAAAGTAGGCATCTTGAAGTTGATGATCAATTCAAAATATCATTTCAATTCAAAAAGTTAATCTTTAGATATTAAAATAAATCTTTGATTTAATTAAAATAATTTTAATGTAACATGTTTTACATGCAATGTAGATTTAGAAAATAAAAAAAAAATTGAAAAAACTTTTTCTCAGTCCATTGATGATCGATTTTAATATTTAAATGTATTAACTGATTTTTTGTAAAGTTTATTTGAGATTTTTTATTTCAAAAGTATATGTGTTTAGCATTCACAATTAAATTTAAAAAAGAAATTCAAAATAAGTTATAAAATGAAGACAAAACTTTACAAAAAACAGTTAACTAAATTGAAAATCGATTTTATCATTGGATTGAGAAAATGTTTTTACAATTTTTTTTTATTTTCTAAATCTACATTGCATGTAAAGCATGTTACATTAAAATTATTTTAACTAAATCAAAGATTTATTTTAATATCTAAAGATTAACTTTTTGAATTGAAATGATTTTTTGAATTGATCATCAACTTCAAGATGCCCAAAAGTAATGCAAGATATGTAATTAATTTAAAATAAAAAATACCATTGTTCTAAAAGGCATAAAAATATTTTGTTGATTAAAAAACTTTTTTATACAAAAAAATTTAAAAAAGATTTACTTTGGATCACATTTTAACGATTCCAACAATAAAAAGATTTCAACGTTTAATGTAATATATATTTTGTTGATTAAAGCGTCACAAGGAATACACTAAATAAAGAATAGAAAATTTCTATTGAACTTTAAATTTAGATCTATATATATTAAATTCATTAATTTTTAGTCTTGAACATACCGATAATAATTTTAACAAACTATGTAAACACAAATTAAACTTGATAAAATAACGTGTAGATATTTTTTTAAGTGGAAAATTTAAAACCAAAGTTGGTTTATTTTAAAGTCCAAAAAAAGCAAAAATTTTATTTATTGAGTAATTTTAAAAATTTCTTTATTTAATTCTTTTGAAAGAAAATATCAGAACTTTTATTTTTATCACTACATTTGATAAAAACTACATTTTTAAAAAACGTTAAATTTCCAATTTTTTATAAATATATTTAAATAACTTATATTAGATTAAATAAAAAATTACCACTACAAAATCTAAAGGGAAAACATTTTTTAAAAATTTCTTTGCACGTTTTGTTTATCGTTTAAAAAAGTAAATGACATAAACAATGAAAAAGCACCGGACATAAAATACAAAAAATAAGTGGATAGACTGAAAGAGTACTACAGTAAAGAAGCTGGCTCATTGTATTTTGAGTTTTGTATTCCAGACACTTGTCTACGATGAGCCCTATCCAATATGGACTTGCACTGTCGCCAAACAAATGCAGCACAAAGATTATCAACGAATTGGCAGTTGACCGAAGACTTGGTTGAACAATATCCAAGAAGATATTTTTTTCCAGCACCCAACACAAATTAAAACAAACTATCATTATCATATAAATGTATAAACTAAAATAAGCATCAAAATGAATAGTTGCTAGGTAAATAAAGAGGAGAATACTTGAGGCAAAAAAGCCACCTGCCATAAAAAAGCAATCAGTACTGGCAAATTTAATTGACTTGCGTTTAAAAAAAGCCGATGCTTGGTAAGGTATTAAGAGGCCTAAAACACCACACAGTGCTTGTAAGATTGAATAAGCTGTTTTTATATCATCCAAATTGTATGGCAGTCTTTGGTTTTTTAAAGAATAGTCTATAATTGTCGGCGACCACCAACTAAAACCAACATAGGCTGCCAAATTAGTCGTCCAAGTAAACATTAGCAAAATGTAGGTTTTTTTGGTAAATAAAATTTTAAGATCATCAAGAAAATGCTTAGAATTGGTTCGTTTGGTAATGGAAAAGTGCTCTTCAGTTGAATCTAATTGTTCTATGCTGACCAAATCTCTGACAGGCTCCTGATAGCCAACAAACACTGCTATTAGAACTAAAAAAGTATACACTGGAGTGATTCTCATTGAAAACCTCCAATCGTCAGGATAAACATTTTTGGATACGGTGCCAATTAAATAGGACACTCCGGTTCCAAGAGGACTACCCAGACAAAATATCAGAATCACTTTGTTTCTAAGCTTTTGATTATTCATGAATCTATCACCTATAATAGGAACTGCAATTGTTTCAAATGATGCTGTGGCAACTCCGAAAAAACATCGGCATATGACAAAAAGATAGAATTTGTCTGAGGGAATGTAGGAGCCTGCCAAAGTGCTCGATATCCACAAGACCAGGCTGAACACAAGCAAATATTTTCGATTTATTCTGTCACCAAGGTAGCCATTTAGAGGAGAAAAGGCCATGTAGCAGAGTAAAAATGCTGTCTGAAGCAAACCAGCTGTCGATTTGTCCACATTGAAGAACTTTTGAACGTCGATTAGGACTGAGCTTACCACAAAGCGGTCCGTGACGTTTAGCACACTTAAGGAGCAGAGGATGAATGCGGTGAAAAATGTTTGATGTTTGTGTCGAAATTTTTCGAATCTATTGCTTCCTTTGAAAGGCACTTCAATTGGACTTTGAGTATCGGCTATTAGTGGCCGGGTCTCGTGCATATTCTGAATCATTTTGCAAATTAAACTTTTTTTAAGAAAAAAATTAAATTTTAATGATTTAATTTTGTTAAATTTTTTTTCAAAACGAGGTTTAATGTTTTAAGGACACGCTTTGGTCTCGTGATATTTTAAGTTGGATTTGTTTTTATGCAGCGTGACTTAAATGAATTCTTCAAGCTGTTAAGAAATTATTTTCCTTTTTAATTTCATTTATCTTTTTTTTTAATCTTTCGATTGGATCCAAAGTTTGACAAAATTTTTTCTGGTTGCATCACGCCCATTATTTATGATAATTTGTTGAATCATTTTCTCCGAGTACTCCTATCCGTCAGCACTATTGTTATAATGATTAAATTAAAATTTTATTTTCTAAATTTTGAAAGCAAGTCAAAATTTATCAAATTATATGAATTTTAATTTTATTTCGAATTGAAAAAATTAAGTCTTATCATCATTCTATGTGAAATTAAGCTGTCTTCGATTATACCTATACAACCTTGTAAAATTACTCAAATTCTTATTTGAATTTTAAATTAAACCCGGGAAAAAAAGAACGCTGAAAAGAACGCCGTTTAAACGCTGGTAGAATGGCGTTCTTTTCAGCATTTTTTTAGCGCTATTTTCGTCAGCGTTTTTTCACGCTGAAAAACGTTGAAAAAACGCTGCTAAAAATCGATACAATTGGAGCCAGATAGTTTATTGAATTTCTTAATCAGTTATAAAATATTATTCAAATAGCTGCTGAAAGTAAATGTAAATCCAGTGTAAATCCTTTCACTGATGTTAAATTATTTACGATAGTTTTAAGACTAACACTGTGAAAATAATATTTAACTGTGAAAATTTTTTCGATTAAACTTGAATTTTCTTTTTAGATAAATTTTAATGAAAGAAATTTAAATCTTAAAGCTTTGTTTAAGAAAAAAAAAAAAAAAAAACGCTGAAAAAACGACGTTCGGCGGCGTGAAAAACACTGACGAAGAACGGCGTGCTTTGAGAGTTTTTTAAGCGTTCTTTTTTTTCCGGGTATTTATTTAAATTGTTTTAAATTTTGATCATATTTATGATTTTATCTTAATTCACGTTTAAATATATTTCAAAGTTTTATATCGTTTTCTTACCCGAGATTAAAATTACGCAAAATATTACGCGTGAAAACAAGTGTAGAACAGAGTAAATCAAAGCACACTGCATCAAGATGCATTAAACGTTTCATTTTTTACTTAAAATAAACTAATAAATACCCGTTATAAAGAGATTTAAACAAAATAATATTTGGCATATTAACATATTTAAATAATTAATAAACAAGGTATGAATGTAACTATGTTGGCGAATTTATTATTAAAAATAAAATAATAAATACAAAATAATAAAAATTAAATAAAGAAATAGATTATAAAAACAAAATGCAACTAGTAATATTTTTTTTAAATTAATAGTTGAATTAATTAATTGTTTCAAGTCAAACAAAAGTAAAAAAATGGTGATTATAAATTGGTTGACCTAGAAAAATTAAAGTCTGATTAACAAAAAAATTCACAAAACTATTAACAAATTGAACGATTCTTGACATCATATTGGCTTCTATTGTACTAATTTTGTTAGTGATGTTGTTGAATATTCTTGTTTAGTTGATTCTCAGTCAGTTGGCTAATCGTAGGGCGGCCAGTAAGGTAGCTTTTAGATTTCCGCCTTTGTTGCTGAGAAATTTAACTTTCAAAATCCATGTTTTATCAACTTTACTACTAATAGCTTTACTTAGATATACTTATGTTATTGATTTTATTATAATGAAATAAAGATAGCTTGTTTCTTTCCTATCCTAACCGGTAATTCATTTTTAAGCAACGGCTCCGATCTGACAGATAGATTACATAGGTAGCCATCGAGTTGATCTTCTACAACGGAAATATTTCCCAGTCGAAACGGTTCCCCCTTTTTTATTATGAAATGGGTTTAGAAATTCGTTCCATTCTGCAGACA
This sequence comes from Brachionus asplanchnoidis, assembly GCA_025491095.1. Classification (NCBI taxonomy): domain Eukaryota; kingdom Metazoa; phylum Rotifera; class Eurotatoria; order Ploima; family Brachionidae; genus Brachionus; species Brachionus asplanchnoidis. The sequence continues at coordinate 1,553,170 of JAILYF010000039.1, read as the reverse complement.
TATTTTGAAGATTTTAAAGAGAGAGAGAGAGTAATAATATTTATATGTATAACATTTTGATATGGAAAATCTTTCAAAAAGTCAAAAAAATATTCACAAATCGCACTCTTGAATCATATACCAAAGTAAATCTCTTCCATGTTAAAACATTTTTGATAAAAACGCATGGTCTAATACAGAGTTGTTTAAAAGTCACAAGTCTTAAGTCAAATCCAAGTCCGGAATCTTTTTTTTGTTACTCTACGGGAATTTTAATCAATTTGGTAGAATAGTATAATCACGGGTTTAGGGCCGCAACAAGCTCTAAAATTCCTAATTTAATCCGTCATCAAGTTTTGAGTTGAAGACAAAAATAAAATGATTTTTTTTTTGGTGCAGAACCATGAATCATGAAAAAATCAAAAAAAAAAAACTTTTAACTAGCAATATATCAATTCTAAATCTCGATAAATCGATTTTTTGACCTTAATTTTTTTAAAACTTTTCTATTAAAATTTTACGTCAATAAAATTCGAAAATAAAAAATTGATTTTTCTAATAATTTTATTTTCTTAATTATTGGTGCTTCACAAAATGCATAATATTGTCTTCATCTAACCATTTATCAAGAATTAAAAGTTGATTTTTTGCTCGAATATGAGTGTATTTTTGATATTTTCGTTTCTCTGGTACCCGCTTATATTCGGCGAAATACGGTAAGTCTTGATGAAGCATTAAATTAAGAATTGCGACCCTAAATCCGTGATGATACTGTAAGACAATGCGTTCTTAATCAAGATGATTTAAGATGCGCGAGATTACTTAGGTGCATGGTCCAAAAGCGTGTCTTGGTTTGTGGTGCAGCAAAATTAAACGAGGGAATAAGGTTTAATTAAAGATTCAGAATTATGATTTAGATACCAAAAATCATTACCAGCTGAAAAGCTATTACATAATGAAATTAATTAACACATGCTGAGGGTTTGGATTAAATTTGTGATTAAATTTCAATCTGAAATTGGTTTTTTTAAAGGTACCTTTCAATGAGATTGATGAATACTGTGAGAATAACTTGAATTTGACATAATGTAATAATGACGTAGTGTGAGACAAAACTCCTTGGTGACCGCAAATTTAAGGATTAGCTTTGGGAGAAAAGCTATCAAAGGTAAAAGGATTTAAAGATTCTGGTCTCTTACCAATTTTAGATAAACTGCACAATACTTACTCGTATCTAGAACAGAGTAATTTAAAAGTCTTAGTCAAGACTTTTAAGTTCTCGTTTATTTAAGAATTCATGAATGACTTTAAGTAGCCATTGCTTTGCTGCCGGAAATAAAGAAGTAAACATTTGAAAAAAATAAATTAAAAAAAAATTATCATAAAAAAATTGATTGGTTATAATTATACAATAATATATAGTGTTAAAAACACATGAAAGAACACAATAAAATATTTCAAAAGTGGAAGCTTTTTTTGACTCTTTATTGAGATAACATCTTTTTTTATCACATCAATTTAAAAAATTTGTTTTTAAATTTTGCGCGGCAATAGAATATTATTTCACTTTGAAACTTTGATTGAACTCATTTTATATAACAAAACATTTGGTTTAATATTTTGTGGCTGAATTACAGAAAATTTTCAATGCTGAAATAACATTGAAAAAGTGCGATGTTTCAAATATATTTTTCAATTTCAAACAAAAAAATTTTAAGTTAATATTGCAAGTATTTTCATATTTGAAATTAAACTTAATAGTGAAATAGAACGAGTTTAATTTTTATTCTAAAAATTAAATTTTAAATTAAATTTTTTAAATTTTTCTTTTAATTTTGAACTTTTTTAAAATATTTTGAAAATTAAATTTATATTTTGAAATTTTTTTTTTCGGTAATGCGCTATTGGTACGCTTCTTGTTCATACTGGAACGGTACCCTCCGCTTCGCTGGACAGTACTATCCTCTTCAGGATCAGTGCAGTAGATTATGTAAGTAAGACTCAGAGCACGAGTTGCGAAAACTTGCACGAGGTCGAAAATTCTGACTATCAAGATCAAAAAAACCAATTGCAATCAAGATACGACCACCTTATTAGCAAACGGCAACGATGAACTTCCTTGGTAAAATAGCTGCTATTTTTATATGAGATGTTAGTTTAAAATTGGGCAGGTTTTAATTTTAATCAATATCAAGTTCGAAAAATGCTAAAGAAATGTCCAAGTGATTTTCTTGTTCGCATTTTCAGGCTATTCAATGCTTCGCTAAAAATGGGCTATCTCGCCAAAAAATGAAAACTATCAAAAATAATAGTTATCCCAAAAAAAGATAAACCACCTGACCTGATCGACTCCTATAGACCAACTTCCTTAATTTCATGCTTAGCTAAATGGCTTGAAGAAAAAGGTCTTTTTCCACCATGCCAATCCGGTTTTCGCAAACAAATGAGCACTCACGGCCATTTTTTACGCTTAAACCAATCAGTCATAAACGGCTTCAACGATCACGAGCGAACCGGAGTAGTATTTTTGACTTAGAAAAAGCCTTCGATAAAATCAATCACCAAGCTATCTTGCATAAATTAAAAAATATCAAAATTAATAAATTTCTTTGCAACTGGATCGAAAATTTCCTCACCGATATGAAGTTTCTTATTGCAATGCAAGGCATAAAATCAAGCTTTTTCAAGATTTCATCTGGCGTACCACAAGGTCTTTCTCCAACTCTATTTTCGATCTTCTTTAGTGATGTAGCTCAAAACCTTCCAGCTGAAGTCAAAAAAGCATTGTTCGCTGATGACCTGTCGATATGGTACACACACACAAACCTTAAAAAAATTGAAGAAACTTTACAAAAAGCAATAAACTCGATCGCAGGCTTTTGAAAAAAATGGAAATTAAAAATCAACCTAAAAAAAAACTGTTTTTACAGTTTTTACAACAGCCGGGTGCAGGAAAAATTATGAAAAAACTTACGGATTAAATCTATCTATCGACAATAATCGAATACCAATAGAGCCATACCCAACTTTTCTCGGTCAAAAACTCGACCCAAATCTCTCGTTTACCAGCCATTTTAAAGATTTATCGGCAAGAATGCTTTCAAAAATCAATATAATTAAAAAGTTAAAATAGTTAAAAATAAAAAACAAAATCAACTTATGTAAAACAGTGTTTACGAGTCCAATTAGATCCTATTTTGACTACATGTTCATTGCCCTATCCACTTCAACACAAAGAATCTTAAACGACCTTCAAAAACTACAAAATCGAATTTTAAAAAAAAATAAAATACTTTCCTTTGAGAACAAGAATCTCGACGATCCACCAAAAGTTGAAAATAGACAATATCACAACCACAACTGATCACTTATTTGATAAATTCGTTGCCAAACGTCAATCTCATGTTCAAATCATTAGCGACCTAAACGACTTACGTAACATCACCAATCCAACTGACAAGTACTGGACTCCTTTTGACAAATTCAGGCACTCAGCCTGGTGCTTAAACGATCAAAATGATATCTTAGATTTCTCATAAAATTTGAAAAAATCACTGAAATTTTTTTTTGTTTTCTTTTTCTTTCTTTCGAATTCAAGTTAATTCTATTTTTTTTTTGAATAATTTTATTTTTGTTTAAACTATTATGCTTGTATTCAACACAAATCTGTCATGTGACTTTACAAACAAATTTAAAATTTAAATTAAAAAGAAAAAGTTAAAATAATTTTGTCGAACATTTATTAGATTCTGTTTTTCAAAAATTTTCATTTTATCAAGATCTATTTATCACGGGGACTGAAAAGGAGGTAAGCGACCATTCCAGACTGCCTGGGGTCTTCCCCAAACTATTATTTTAATAAAAAAAATAAAAAGTTCGAAAAAGTTTTAATTTTTTTTACTAAGATCGTATAAATTTTGAAAAAACAATATAATTATTACAATTTTAATTTTTTGTTATTTTTTTTTTGATTTTGAAATATTTATATTGGTAAAATATGTTTAAAACAACAAATTTTTTTCAAAAATAAAATTGCATTTTATTGAAATTTATTTTGAAAAATTTTTAAACCTTTTAAATTCCAAAAATGTCTGAAAGAGTTGTTGTAAAGAAACACAAAATTCTGAGATAAAAAATCTCAGAAAATTACAAACAAATATTTTAATAAAATATTTTGCTAAAACAGAAATCGTAATTAACCATCAGGTCATTTTGTGTTAAATATAATTTTCTTAGGAAAATTTTTTTTTATTTAATATTAAATTTATTTAAAAAAAATAAAAAATTCGGTAATGCGCTCTCGGTACGCTTCTTGTACGTACTGGTACAGTACCCTTCGCTTCGCTAGACAGTACACCAAATTTTCAATTCAATGTAGTAGATTATGATTAAAACAGACAGACTTTGACTGAAAATTAAGTGCAATTTCTCTGGTTTCAAAATCCATAAGTTCATAATTCACTTAATTTTAACACTAGAAGACCCGATTTTTTTTATACCGTTAAGTCCCAAAATGGGTTCAAAAAACCCATTTTCTAATTTAACTCTAACTAAGGTCAAAATAAAGTTTTTTTTTCAAAATAAAATTTATTTAATGTTATTTATGCTAATTAATAGTAGCTTGATTATGGAGAAAAAAAAATGTATTATATCATATAATACATTTTTTTAAGTCATATGATTAGAAATTCTGACATAATTACATTTGAAATAAAAGAAAAAATGAAATTTTTAATGAAAAACCTTAATTTATAACTTTTTTCCATCTTCAAAACACTTTTGACATAAAGCTATGTTTTTTTTGTTCTTTACAACATGTACCACAACAATACTTTTTACATGAAATACAGGTAACTTTTGTTTTATTCTGATTACAAAACCTAATTTGACAATTTTTCTTATCCTTTTTTGTGTCCATTTTTTTGGGTGGAGTCGAATCAACATTCAAATCAACTGATGCAAGTCTTTTACGAGTTTTTGGTGTCGTTGGTTGACTATTAGATGAAGATGCCTGAGAATTCTTTGAACCTTTAGTGGTCTCAGAGAGCTCCTCAACAAGTTTGATTATGAAGTCTCTTCTTGTAATTTTAGATTTGTTTACCTCTTTGAACAAAACCCAACTAATCGAATAAAAATCAGAAAAAAATTTTTTTTTTTAATTTTTTTTTCCTCTTCTATTTGAAATTGAATTGTATATGTCTTTTAATAGTTAGAATTTATAAATTAAGTAAAAAAAGTTGAAAAATTTAACTGGGTTTAAAAAACCCCCTCCGGGACTTAATGTATAATTTTTTTTTTTGACACCAAAAAATTATAATTTATAAATTCTAACTATTAAATTACATATAAAATTCAATTTCAAATTGAAGAGGAAAAAAAATTTTTTTTCGGATTTTTATTCGATTTTTTGCAAAAAAAAAGAGCTTAAAAAACCCGCGGGTCTTCTAGTGTTAAGATAAACGAAACTTTATATAAGAAAAATTATTTAAAATTAAGATTTCTAATGTAACTTTTGGAGTTAATTTTTTAAATCTAGTTTTTTTTATTATTTTTAATTAATAAATATGCTTTCCTAGTAAAATTTTTGATTCAAATGTTTTTTTAAAGCATTTTGGTTTCGAGAAATTCTGTACATTTTTATTCAGATTCTAAAACCTCTTAAAATTTTTAATATTTCTAAAAATTGAACTTTTTTTCAAAAAAAAATATTATCAACATTTCAAACAAATATTTCTCATATATGATTTTTTTAATTAAGATGAACTATATTGATTGTTTATAAAAATTTATGATTCTTATAAAGATGACGAGCTTCCCAAAAATGGTCAATGTATGATAATAGTTAATAATACGAATGAAACATTAATTCTCAATTTTTTAATTAAATATGATAAAATATTCTAAAATGAGATAATTGATTACTAACTAAAAAATCAAAGGTGCTCAATTTTTTTTTTTGAATTTGATTTAAAAAATTCTTTCAGTTGTATAAACGAATGATTGTTGATGTTTTCTTTTCGGATAAAGAAAAAAAAGTTAAGTTTAATTTTTTTCAAACAGAGATTGAATAGGAAATGACTCAGGATAAAGTCAAAAGCATTATTGACGGATCCTTTTTTGGCTGGTAATTAAAATGTTTTTAGCAAGAAAACTTCTTACCGTAAAACCTTACATACTTCCACCGGGGACAATATGCAAAAAATATATCGGCTTTTGATTTTTCTAAAGGGGGCTTAATTTGTGTTTTTTTTTGGAAAAATCATACTAACCCAGAGATATTAAGACAATTTAAAAGACAAAAAACATGGGCTTATAAAAAATGGATGAAGTTCGATTGATTTTTATCTGTGGTGGTTAAGTAAAAAATAGCAAATATCGATATTCGTCGCTATCCTTTCTCAGTTTCAGTAAAAAAAACTGCACATACCCATTTCAAACACAATGTCCGTCACAAGTAAACCACGTATATTTATGTTTATCTAACTCTTAGCTTTTAGATATTTTAAACCTTGTCATATTACTTAAATTTATAAAGAAAAATATTGAATGAGTGCAAAAAGGTAAAAAGAAATGAACATATAAATTAATTTTATACTTCTATTTATTGGTTTTACCCCTAATTTTACAAAAAAAAATGTTTTTCTCGAAATTCCCAAAGAGTTTTTATCAGACTTGCATTAATGTCACAACAAGTTCCAAGTCAAGTGCAAGTCAGGACTTCGACTTGTTTATAAAAATTTAAAAAAAACAATCGTAAATTTTTTTAATCTTGAAGATGCTTGTGTTTAATTTATTTCTAAATTTTTTTTTAAGCATAATCATATTTTCGTTTTTTATTCATAAATTCACTTAAAAAGAATAAAACGATAATCAGGATTGTTTAAAAAGTCATACTTCATTTTTAACATTGAAAAAAAATTCAGAATAATTCTATTTTTTCCTGAACAAAAAAAAATTAAAACTAAAAATTTTTAATTTTTTTTAATTCTATTCTTAAAATAAGTCAATTCCTTACTTTTAATTTTTATAAAAATAATTTGCAAGTCCAAGTCACACTTTGACTTGTTTTTGACTTTTTAATACCTGACTTTAATATAAGTCTGTTATTTAATCTAATTTTGATTCTGAAAAAAAATATTGCTTTGATTATTTTTAGCAAAAAATTGAAAATTTTGAAAAAAAAAATATTTTTCAATTTTTTATTAAAGGTTTAATTATTAAAAATTGAATTTTTCACTAATTTAAAAAATCGCATTTCTTTGATCATTGATTTTCAATTCTAACCAACAAAATTTTTTTTTTATCAAAATATGTATTGTGAATTTCTCAGAATCAGAAGAATTTTTACACGTCATTTAGATTATTCAAGAGGTCTAATTGTTCCTTTTAGTATAAAATGAAAATCAATTTATTTTGATTTTTTTAAAATAAATAATTAAAAAATTAAACAAAATTAATAATATTTTTATCAAGTTTTTAATTATTAAATCTACTAAGACATCATGAAATTATTCTGTATAAGATATTGATAAATGAGAACAATTTTAAAACAAAATTAAATTTTTTTAAAAAGTTTAAAACTAAATCAAGTTCTCAACCAACTGTTTTTGCTAGCTTTTGCCAATTTAAATAAAAATTCGAACTTAAAAAATATTTAAAACTGTTTATAATTCAATTTTATTTATTTTGACATTAAAAAAAAGAAAAATTTAAAGATTTTTTAAAATTTTGTCACGCAAAAAAATGCGTGTTTGAGTGTGAGTTGAGTGTATCACGCAAAAATTATGCGTGATCAAGTGTGAGTGAGAGTTGAGTGCTTATCACACTCAAACTCACACTCAAAATGAGCCTAATATGAGTGAAAATGTCTGATTATAAGCAAATTTACTTAATGCAGTAAAATAGGTCTGCAAAATACTCTGCAATTTTCTGCATTTTGCACCCCATTAAAAGTATTCTTATCAAGTGTGCAAGTACATTGCAGAGTTTTTGCAGACATATATTTTCGGATTAAGCAAAAATGCTTAAACATTAAGCATTTTATAGAACTAAATTATTTCTTATAGTCAAAAAGTTATTCAAATTTTTCTGAATTGAAACGATCGAATTGAAATGAACTTCACAACCCCCTCAGCGTTCCGTATAATAAACATTTTTGCAAAATTTTTTTCCAAAAAAAGCTAAAAAAAATATCAGTCAACATTGATGGCGTATTAGTTCGATCAGCCGCTTTAAAAAAGTGAAGTAATCAAAAGATCGATTGTTCGAATCCTCCTGGAGGAATTCGAAGTAGAAAAGCTAAAAATGGGAAGTGTGCGGTTGAAAGTTATCATCTACACCGAAGGCTTTTCTGCAAGCGCGTACGGCTAACTACCAGACCGTCTAAGTATACAAGCTAGTTAAAAAGAAATCAAGAAATCAGAAATTAGCTCAAGGGAGTATGGGTAGCATCCCAACGGCCGAAACAACGTCAGTCATGACGCTTGAAACTGATTATGACCCTATGCTCGACATTGAGTGAATAAGGAAAATAAATAATATTACGCCGCTATCACATAAATGTAATTTATTATGTGTATTAATGGAAAAAATAAGTGACCAAATAAAAAATAGGTGATTAATTTATCGTCTCATATTTTAGCTGAGGGTAATGCTCACACTTTGGACCCCATCGTGATATTATTAAATGCCACTGCGATATCAAACCAAATTAAGTCTAGATAAAATTTTTGATTGGATATAATAAAATCGACCAATAAATTAATCTTATATTTATTAAATTATAATTTTGCCAATAGAAAATTTTTGAATATACAATATAAAAAATTACAAAGGATAAGTAGAAAAAAAAACGCATCGAAAAAACCGCCCGTCCAATCCATAAATCAGTCCAAATTATCTAATAGAACAACTGCTGAGGAACAGACACATTTGCCTGAATCTGGTTCGGTGCCGATTCACCTTGTTGAGCAGCTTGATCGCCAAAATACGAATACGAATTAGTATAGTCTTGTGCCGCAGGGTACGAAAACAAATTAGTATTAACCTATAAATTCAAAATCAATCAATAATTAATAGGTAACAACAAAAAAATCTCATACCTCTTTTTTGCCAACATACTGACCGTATTGGTCCGCGTTGAACACTTGACTTTGACCATAATAATTTTGATATTGATTTAAATGATATTGATAATTATATGATTGATGATTGTAAGTGTCATAATTTGGCGAAGTTGTACTTGACGCATTTGCAAACACCGTGTCTAATTGATTATTGCTACAACCATAGGCAAAAAAGTCGTTTGGCACATCTTTTTGATTGACGTCCGTGCTGCCAGTGCCGTTGGCCGACAAGACCTCATTTTTGTCTTCAACAGGCGCCGAGTTGTTCAAAAAATTGTAGCTCTTTTTGCAGGTATCCGTGATTGGACTCGAGGTTATTTGACCATTAAAGTCGTAGTATTGACTCTTGTAGCCGTAGTTGGCAATCAATGACTGGGTGGTCAGAGGAGACTGAGTAAAAGTCTGATAGTTTTGATAATTAACTTGAGGAGTCGACTGAAATGGTGCGCAATTTGCCATCTGGTAATTTGGATACGAATCGGCGCTGGCTTTGTTGAACGAGTTGTCGTTCGATGCGGACGATGTGGACGAGTTGGACGTGGACGAAAGACTGGTGGCCACTGTGGCCATGTTTTGCAGCGAGTTGTTGGTGTCCTGAACGGCCGACTTTCTCCATTTGGCGCGTCTGTTGCTGAACCAAATTTGAATTTTGTTATCGTTGAGACCAGTATTTTGGCATATTTCTTCCCTGAGCGAAGCGTCCGGGTAATGGGTCTGCGCAAAAACCGATTCTAAAATTTCAATTTGTTTGCTGCTGAAGCTGGTTCGCAGGCGGCGATTTTGCGTCAAGCTGATCACGCTGGCCAAATTTTTGTTCATCAAAATTTTTTCCTCAAAACTTTGCGTATCGTCGTCGTTCTCGGACAAAGAATTGTCGGCCGATTCGACGCTTGAATTTTCACTTTTTTTAATTCGCAAAAATCGGGCTATGGCGCTCACACTGGGCACCGAGTTTTGGTCGCACACATTCTCGTCGATTAGCCTACGCCTAATCTCGTAGCACAATATGGACGGACACTCTTTTCTGTACTGCATGATTTTTGACTCGACCAAGGGAGTGGTGATGCGCGGTTTGCTGCCGCCAATCGAGCCGGGCTTAATGGACCCGGTCTCGGCATAACGCTGCAGGATTTTGCTTACACAGCCATGGCTCACTCGCAGTTGTCTCGATATGACGCATGGTCGCGTGCCTTGCGCTGCCAGCTCGATTATGCGCATGCGGATGTGCGCGGGAAGTGGACGACCATTTATGAACACGCCGCCGAGTTGATTTATGCGACCTTGACCTTTAAAAATTAATTTTTTTAAATAAATTTTTTTTTTAATAAAATATTTTTTTTGTAAATTTTTAATTAATTAAATTAAAAAAATAGGTATTGGAGAATTTCTTACAAAAAAATCTTCCAATAGAAGGCATTGTAATTTTTGGAGCAAAGAACAAATACAAAAATTTTAAAATGAAATAACTTTTTTACTTTGAGTCTTAAAATTATTCTGCAAAATTTATCAGCTGATACAAATTGTGTACCACCTAAATTTATTCTCTGCAAAAACTCTGCAATATAATTTTAATGATTTTCTAATACTTTTAATGCTTTGCAGTCTTGAAAAGTTTTTGCAGTGACTAAATTTGGGTGATGAAAAGTTTGTATCAGCTCATACATTTTGAAGAACAACTTTTAAACTCATAGTAAAAAAGTTGTTTCATTTTTAAATTTTTTGTTATTGTTCTTTGTTCCAAAATTCACAATGCCCAAAAATAAATAAAAAATTTTATAAGTTTTGTTCTAATGTTCAAAAACTTGTTCTACACATGAAACAAATTTTGTTTCATCTCCTGCAAAAGTCTTCAAAATCTGTTCAAATTCTGCAAATTTTCATGTCATTTAGAATTATTAAAAATAAAACTCAATTAACTAGCACATATTTAGCAGATTCCACAATAGGTGAAACAAAAGTTTTTTCACTTGGTTTCATTTGCAGAACAATTTTTTGAACATAAGAAAAAAACTTATAAAATTTTTTTATTTTCTATTGGAAGCTTTTTATGAAATTTTTCAATGCCTCTAAAAAAATAGACGAACTAGTACCTTTGTCAATGGCATCTCTTTCGATGTCATTGTATTCCTCTGAGTAAGATGATGATGATGAGTTGAAGGAAGGAGACGACTGCGGAGTTGAAATAGAAGTGGACAACATGTTTTTTTTGTTGGTTTCTTTTTCTCTCTTTTCTTAATCTAACTTGATACTTTGGACAAAAATTAAATCTAGTTTAAATAGACAATTGTTTAGGACTGATTGTCGGAAAGAATAAACAGACTCAGCACACGTTTAAACAGTTAGATTCACCTGCAAGCTCTAACTATTGAATTAAGAGTAAGAACAAAAAAAAAGAATAAAAAAAGAATAGGTGAAATAAAAAGAGGTCTGACTGACTGTCTTTTATTAATCAATCAAGTTAGTTATAGATAGTAAAATGCAAATTAATTATAGATGATCAAAGTAGAAAGTGCGCAATTTGAAACGGGAGGTGTTTAATTTGATTGCATAAGAAATTAATTAGATAAGTCATGCCATCAGTGTTTTATGTTGCGCTTGATGCCGGTAAAATTTGGATAAAATAGAAAAAATAGAAATAAAAAAAAGAAAGTTTTCTGATACTCGTTTGGCAAGCTATCGGGATTTTATATGTTTTGAAACGGAATAATTTAGGACCGAGGGCTGATTTTGTTTTATGGCATTGAAATCTGAGACAATTGTTAAAATTAGCACTTTTATTTCAGCATCATCATCATCATCTTAATATCTGAGTTAATTTTCTTAGAATAGCCTGATTGGCCTAAGTGTGCACAATTTCTAAATTTTTATAGAGTTATTGTATTTCTAGTTTATTAATTTATTGTCCTGACAAAATCGAAGATAATTAAAAATAAATTTACCTTCGAATGTTACAAATGAATACATTAACGGATTGAAAGAGGAGCTTGAATTTGACGCATTGGTCAAGTTTTCATTTAGCTTCATTACGAGATCACCAGGCGAGTCCAGGCATTCACTCTCCACTTTTCTGTTCTCTTTGCTCGAATTTTTGTGTTTGGCACTGGGCGCGCTGCACTCGGTCAGCTGTCTCTTGAACACTTGGCTCTCTTTTCCTTCAAGTTGACTTTCCATTCTAAAAATGTCAAATGAGAATTTTTTTATTTTTGAGCATTTTGGAAAAAAAAAAGAAAATTCGATACGGCTTTTAAAACAAAAAAACATTTTTTAATTAATTTTTAATTTAATCTGTCCTTAAGAAAGATAAGCTTGGCGAATTAAAGAAAATGACAAAATTTTCAATCTAATTGGCTTGTTTTGATTGTCATCATTTGGATTTTTTGATTTGTTTACAAGTAAAAAAAGTTGCCCAATTTAGATAGATAGATAGATATCTCTATTATTTTTGGCAAACGAAACGCATCAGCTAGTAGATGATTTTTTTTTATTTTCAGAAAATATCTTAATTCTAAATGATATTTGAGATTGAGAGGAATTGTGAATGATAGAATGGGAGGACGAGAGAATTTGACGAGAATCATCACTTCTTTATCATACAATAAGAAAAAGCATTTTTATCCCAATCAAGCATGAAACTTATAATTAAAATATTAAAAATTGAAAACAATTAAATTGGCAAACCAGTCCTTAGCTTAGACAAGCTTGGGTATTTAGTTATCATTGTGAGTTGAAACAATAAATAAAAGTGATTTATTACTTTAAATATTTAAAATTTCATTAAAACAATAGACAAAAAAATACTCGTTGTTTTAGTCAGATTGAATTTGATTGTTCAAATGAGCAAAAATTGAATAATTTTTTTCTTTTTGACATCTTATTCAATTTTTTCGTCTTGATTAGATATTTTCATGTATATTAAAAATAATTGAAAGGGCTCGAATTTAACTTTTGCTTGTAATGTAAAAATTTTCCTAAAATATTGAATAAAATTTATTTGTTTTAAATTTAAAAAAAAGCCCAGCTCTTTAATCTTGTACTTCATTCAATCAAAATGTTCGAATTGAGAGAAATATATTTTATCTAATATTATTTTCCGACTTAAGATTTGAAAAAAGGAGATAAATTATTCATAACCATATAGTAAAATTTTTATTTTTATAAAATTTAATTCGAGGATTGTCTCAGGGTCCGTCCGAACTGCTTACGTCTTTGTTTAAGCCAAATTAATGTGAAAATTAAATGATCAATATAAAAAATAGCTTTTAGTTTTCAAACATAAAAAGAAGACCAATAAGATAAAATAAAAAAGATGTCTAAAATATTAAAATTTTTGAATAAATAAAAAATTAACTTGATTTAAAATCGAATAGTCGTTTTGAAATGACCATTAATTAATTTAATGGGAAATATTAGGAAATAAATATGATCTTTCATGTGTTTTATTTGAACAATGATTCTTTATTTACTTGTAGCAATATATTAATTATGCTTTTAAAAAGATAAAAAAACTTAAACTTTTAAGATTAAAATTTATATTTTTTGAAATTTTGTTTATTGAAATTTATTTTCAAATTATTAAGAAATAAATTAATTGAAAAATTCAAATTATGTTTTTATTAAAATAAAAAAAAATACATTGCTAAATATTTTTTATATCAACTTAATTTGCATTTTGTTTCAAATTCACATAGTAAAAGTATTGAAAAATAAATTTTAAAACATTTTTTTAATTGAATTATTAGATTAAAAAAATAATATTTCTTTATTTTTCTATTTTTTATTTTATTCATCATTGTCCTACCGGCGTTTATTGATTTGAATTTTAATAGCAATTTTGTCAAAAATTATTTAAAATGTCCATAAGGTAAGCCTATAATTAATCAATTATCGAATTATTTATCGTATTTATGATTTTTCTATTTCTCTTTTTTTCTCATTTTTTATTTTTAGACAAGTGTTTGGTCTTTCATGGGATTTGGTCTATGTCATGTGAAATTTGGCCACAGCAACCTTAGTCATAGTGGCAGCGTGTGCCCAGAAATCAAATATACTCTTCTATCTCAACACCAGGACAAATGCCTCCCCAGGCAGACCACGAAGAACCTTGTCAATATTCATTAGAAACGACCTAAATCCATAAAAGAGACAGTTTCAAAGAAACGATGAAGAAAGAAAGTCACCATCTCTATCAGCCCAGTTAATGAAAGCAAATCGTCTTCGCAAAGTTGGCAGCAGATCATCAGTGACATGCATGCACTTCTCAAGGAGTATGGAGAGTAGAGCTCGCTTACTCTCACAGTCGTCGATAATAGTAATAAATAATAATTGATGATTTTTTTACTTATATTTTTAAGATTTCATAAATAAAAATTTATAATTAATTTTTAAAAAATAATCTTTTTCCTTTTTGGCTAATCAATAGACTAGTATCTCTTTTTTTTTTTTTATAAAAGACTGATTAAATCTTCATATTATTTCTATACTAAACCTTTAAAATTTTGAACCAATATTTTGTACTTGAGATTGAATTTGGGTTCGTTTTTGATCAAACAATCAAGAGAGCATATCATCAAAAGTTTTTTGATATTCGTATTCAAGTAAAAGCATATTTAAAATTTAATAAACAATAAACTTCCAAAAGAAGTTTTGAATTCAAATTCATGAAAAATTTTTTTAAAACATCTAAAAACAAAACCAAAAAACTAAGAATCAAGTTTTATTAATTAAAAAAGGAATTTTTTTCATATTAATGAGCTCAACTGGAAATTGAGCGTTTTTTGGACTTTCTGGTTTTAGAATTGAAAGTTAATTTTTGAAAAATAGATACTCAGAGACTCAGTGATATATCAAAGTATTCATTTAAGTTCCAAATTTATGTATATTGTATTGTAATTAATTTATGTAATTATTTATATCTATCCATTAAACGCCATTTGAGCGATGTATTACAAAAATTTATAATAATAGAATAAAAATAGGAAAAAAAAACTTTAAATAAAAATTTTTCAATTAAAATGTCTTATAATATTCAACAATTTATTTTGCTTAAAATGAATCTAATAATTATAAAAGTAATAAGCTACAGCAGAAAAACGGCGGGGTGAGATCACATGTGGTCTCGCTATGGTAGCTGTCTGTATAATACAATCGAAAAAAAACACTTTTTTTTATATAAAAAAATTCAATATTAAATAGACAAAAATTAAATTTTTTTGCTTAATTTGAATCTAATTAATACTGAACAGTCTAGCAAATTATTTTTTTTCCTTTTTTGTTGATTTTATTTCTCTAATTTTAAATTATCATTGATTCTGACATTTTAAGTGAATAGAAGATTTTCGTTCTCAAAAAAAACAAATGATTTGATTTTAAATAAAATCTAGTAATTTACAATTTAAAAAAATCAAAAATATATCGTATCGTTTAGAGATTTATTGATTAAAAAAATTAAATGTTCACAAGAAAAATTGCTATGTTTTAAAATGTGTTTAATATTAAGATTTTTTTAAGTAGAATTCTTTAAAATTACATCTTTATAAAAACGATATTTTTATTTTATTTTTGTTAAAGATGCTTACCACATAAACAAGATAAAATATTATTCAAAACTTTTCTAAATTATACTTGAAAAAATTATGAAAATTCTAATTAATATTTTTAGTAAAAAATTTGATTGGCAAGAATGATAAACATTTAAATAGATATTAAAAAAATAAACAAATGAATCAACATTTCTCTACTCACAATCAATGATAGACCATACTGGATAAAGAGTAGTTCCCCACACGTGAAAACAACTTGGAGTCGAATTGATTTTGACTGTCATTACCCTAGTTCCAGCTATTGCGTGAACCACCAAATACGATGAAGATAAATCTGTGTTTGCAGGCATTTCAAAAACATGCTGTTGTCCTATTGATATTATCTTTGTCATGCGTATAAAAACTCCACTGGTTAATTTTTTGAAAATTAAAGTCATTTTTGCTAGATATAAACCTTTGTTTTTTACTTTGACAATCAAATCTTTCGTAACTAATAGGAAAAAAACATTTTAAAAAATGTTATAAAAAAATTAAAAATTATTACCAAAACTTTTGCAATTAATACCAGTTTTATTTTGAGGGCATATACACTTCCAATGGGTCTTATTTCCTACACAAATTCCACCATACCAGCAAGGTGAGCTTTTGCACAATTGATCTCCATTTTCTAGTAATTTTTCACAATATTTACCTCCTGTTCCCTTTTAGGAACATTTAGCTTAAATAAAATATATTTTATTTGTAATTACTGCTTTGCAATGGCATACAAATGAGCCATTAGTCAAATTTTCGCATTCTGCTGGAATTCTGCAAGGGTGCTTAGCACATGGAGATAGATCTTTTGTGTTTTAATAAATTATAAATATAACGATAACAAACAGTAATACCTTGAAAACTTGCATTTTTGATGAAAGTTGACCAAATTAACAAGAAGTAAAAATATTTTAAAGGATTCATTTATTTTTGAATTAGAATAAAAAATGGTTTAATTAAAATTTTTAGATCATTTTAAATTTAATTTAAATAAGAAGATTAAAAATAGAATTTAAATTTTGCTCCAAAATTAATGCGATTAAGGTGAATTTTGAAAATTCATAGTTAAATATTTTATTAGAGCTTTAGCAATTAACTTTGGACCATCTGGGCGCAAAAACCGTGCCCCACAAATCTACACACTCTGGACTTCCATTTATTCGTACTCTAATTTGTTGAGAATATAAAGCCACATCCATCAAAAGATTAACTCCATAGTCTCCGTCATAGAAAACTGAATTTGGAATTTTAAAAACTTTCGATTGCCCGAGCAAAAGCTGTGCAGTTTGGGAAACTTTTAATTTTTCAGTCCCGTTTGGTATCTCATAGTTAACTGTTAATCGTACTACATACCAACCTTTGCTTAATACTCGTAGCACTCTATCAGAACTTTGTGGGCTATATGTTTCACATCGAGGTCCTGTGTAATTTTGTTGACATCTGCAGATATTTTGGAAGCATGTACCACCATTTTCACATGGGTTCGGTTTTTCACATAGTCCAATTAATTTATCACAAAACTGACCAGTCCAATCAGCTGTGCAAATACAGAATGGAATTAATTGTCCATTTTGATTTATTAGTTGGCACTTAGCTCCATTTCTGCATGGATTATTTTGAGTACAAGGCGAAGATTGAATTGTGCGACAATCTTTGCCCAAAAATCCTTCTAAGCAATTACATTTGTAGCCATATTCATCTTTCTCACATGTTCCTCCATTCCAACAAGGGTTGCTTAAACACACACTTTCTCCAGACAAAAGTGGACGATCACATTTCTGGCCTTTAATACCCTTTAAAAACAGATTAAGCTAAAAATCGATTGAATTGTGTATATTTACTGGTCTACAATGGCACACAAAATCTGGACCATAGTTTTCGCATTCCGATGGTGGTCTGCATGGATATGAAGCACAAGGAGCTATTAATTAATTAAAAAATGTTAATTAACAAAAAAAAATTCCATTTAATAAAATATAGAGGCAATGAATTTACTTTGAGCATTTAAATAAGATATCAAAAGACTGAATATGAACAAAAAATTCATTTTAAATTTTATGTGATAAAATTTTTCAAAATTCTGGTACTTTTATAATTGCTAAACACCTACTCTGCTTATCGTTATTTTATTTTTATCCCAATTTCCTTAAAACTTTTGACAAATATGAATTAATTTTTTAAAAAATAAATCCGATTACGAACTAAATTATAGAATAGATAATCAACAATTTAAAGGGATTTCTGACAGAGTAAAAAATTAAAATTTTTTTTCAACAAATTTTATTAAAAAAAGCTTCAATCTTAATTTGCGTTAATGAAAAAAAATAAGTTGCTTTACCAACAAGGCATTCTAGTCCAAAATGGAATTAATGTTGTTCCCCAAACATGAAAGCATTCAGGATCAGATCTAATTCGTGTGGCTACTACTTGTTTTCCACCAATTGCATTTACAATCAATACGACTCCGTCCATACTAGCGTAATTAATAGAAGAAGGTAAATAAAATATATGGTCTTGGTTAATTGCAATTCGTTTTTTTTGCTGTGCAGGAAATTTATTAACTCCTTCTTGAACCATATAGTTCAACTTTAGGTCGGCAACATACCAACCTTTGTTTAGGACTTTAACCACTTTTTTTGGAATAACAAGATCTTTATTAATGAATAAAATAAAAAATAAAATTTTAATTCTTTTTATTTTGATATCTTTTACTATAAGTTTCACATTGGTAACCAATAAAATTTGCTGGGCACCTGCAAGCATTATTTTCACAAGTTCCTCCATTATAACAAGGCTCGGGTCTTGAACACAAATCGATTCGAGTATCACAATATTTTCCTGTCCAAAATCCAACACAATAGCAAAATACTTAAATTTGATTAAAAAATAAAAAAAATTATCTAAATTAACTCCAATTTTACATTCGTTGTTAACTACTTGACAAACTGCATTATTTTTACATGGGTTCTGTAGAAGACATGGAGCCGATTGAATAGTTCGACAGTTTTTTCCAGTTCTACCAGGAGGACAAATGCATCTGTAATCGTTACCTAAATCTTGACAAGTACCACCGCCCCAACATGGTGAACTTAAACAGACACTTTCACCAGGCTGAATTTTTAAATCACAATTTTTTCCTTTAATTCCCTTCAAATATAATAATAAATAAATTTCCTATTTGAATTTTTCTTAAATTTTTCAAATTAATACCGCAGGACAATGACATTGATAACCTGAGCTCAATTGTTCACATTCTCCATATCGACAAGTAAAGTTGGTACAAGCCAGAACACCCCCAACTTAAATATTTTATTAAAAAAATTATTTACAAAATAATTAATTTGAACTAGACCTTGAGCCGAAACTTGATCTATAGAAAAGATTGATACGATACATATAATAACTGCTTGGAACAAAATTATTCTGGAAATTTTTGGATACGCCATAATTGTTTTTATTTCTGAAAAGAATTTAATTAATCACAAAATTTATCCACTTAAATAGAGAAACTTTGGGATCGGATATTCATAGCATATAAAGATAAGCGTAGGATTAACAAACATTTACTTTTGTCCTTGAAAGTTTGATAGCAATTTTAACAAAACCGTTTGATGTTGGAATTCCTTTATTTTAAATGACAGTTTTAAAAGATAAAATGAAACAATTTAAATTATTTATAGGTAAATTTGGATTAAGATTTAATAAAGTTACTTAATTCAGAATAAACATCTTTTATGTGTAATAATTTAAGTTAGTAATTAGCCAAATTCGTTTGTTTTTTTAAAAGATTTTGCATATCTCAATGCTTTAAATATTCCATTTTATTTCAAATAAAAATCCTAAAATTCTAATTAAATACATTAAATATTTAAATTAATTTCAGTTAAAAGGTTTGTTAACGATTGGGCGGTTAAGAACATTTAAAAACAAAAGTTTTTTTGTTTTATCTCTATATTTGGAACATTTTTAAAATTTTTGTTTTAAATCAAATTTTATTTCTTAATACTATATAAAATTAAAAATTTTAATTAAATTCATTTCAGCAGTTTAATTTTTTTACATTTATTAATTTAAACAATTTAAAATTTTTTTTGGTAGTCAAAAACAAGAATTTTAAATCAATTTTTAACCGCTTATGAAAAGGAGAACTTTTTTAATATAATTAAAAAAGATCTAGCTCGTTATAAAAACAATTTGATTTTTTCAAAGTAATAAATAATTTTTTTAAAGAATTTTATTTTTTAAACAAAATTAGAGTCAATAATTTAAAAGAGATATTTAAAAGTTTTTTTTGGATTTAAACTTTTATATTTCAAAAATAGGCACTATTATATTAGGTAATATTCATTTTATAACATATTTATGATTTATAAAAAAAATTAAATCTTTTCAACACAAAAAATAACTATCCAACACAATCACAAAGTATTCGGTACAGAATGAGTTAAACTTGATAGAAAAATCAAAAAAAGAATTCAATAAAATCAAAATTAAAAAAAGCAAATTATGAAAATTTTTTCCATTGAACATGGAATATTATGTAAACTTGCAGTAGTTTTTCTTTAGACAAATTTCTTGAAATAAAATTAATAATAATTATAAATAAAGCTGAATTAATGAATTTTTAATTTGATTTTTTTTGAAGCCAAGTTTTAAGTCAAGTCGTAAAACTTAGTTCTCAATTTAATTTTTTTCCCTTCCTGTTAGGCAAAAATTCAAACAGACTTAAAACTTACTTGACTATTTAAGTAAAAAATTACAAAATTAATATTATTATTATTAATTATTTAAAAATTGACTTGAACTTGTGACTTATACAATTTTTTTTCTTATATGTTTCCTCGGTCTGGTAGAATGGTTCCGTAAAACCGGTATAAAGATTGAAATGGAGATAATTCAAGAAAAATTAGAAAAATGTATTTTTAGTGCGTTAAAGCTATTTATAGTTGAGAAAGTAGCTGAAAAAGTGACCAAAGGATTTCAAAATGTAAATTTATCATGCAAAAAAATTTTCCTCAAAAATTCATTTTTATTGTTTTCTTCTTAAATAACTATTTAAATTGTAACTTTTTTAAAATAAAAAGCTTTAATTTTTTAGTTAATAGACAAAACTATATGAACAAGGGCCCTTTTTGGTATCCGTGTTTCTTTCATTCTAAGTATATGCCCGAGCCATCGCAGTCTTTTGTTCTTAATTATTATAATTCATTACATTAGAAATCATGGTTTGTTATATTTATTTTAAAAGTATTATTCATTATTAGAATCAGTTCCAAATTTCATAATCGTTTCTAAATTTAAACTAGTCTACCAGGTCTAATGTTTCTTTTTCTTAAATATATTTTTGTGGTGAAATGAGGACTGATTGTGCTGAATTTGTTCTGGATTAGTTAATTAAAAATGAATTATTTTTATTGAATTATTAGAATGTAAGTCATAATTTGGTCCCTTAAAAATTCTAAAAATTCAAGCAATATTTAAATAAATTAATATATAATTTAAGCTTAATTTTTTTCATAAAATTTAAAAAATTTTTTAATAAATATTTGTATAAAAAATTTTATTGTTATGAAAAGAGATCAGGCTATTTGATTTACCTTATTGAATTTTAACCATTTATTAATTAATTCGTTAATCCAAGCAATTGGAAACTATTTTGTAGTTTAATTCATCAGTGAATTAGTTTAAAGATTGTAGCATATTAGAATTAAATTTCTAAGTCTTATTAACATAAGAGGATACATTATGTAACTACAAAATTTCATTAGTTTAAGAAATAAATATGTTAGTCAATTCTTAGTTAATAAGATGATGACAACTTTTTTAAAAAATAATTAATTTTTTAGAAAATCTAGAGAAAAAAATGCTTATAATTTATCAAAATTATTGATGAAGTTTAGTATCTTTTGATATTAAAAGTGAAAAATATTCTTTAGATCACTCGAGACTTCGACATCTTTATCCAATATTATGTGGTATTTCTTGTTCAAAACAAAAAACTTAAAAAGGTTTTTTTTTTAATTTTTTGACTTATTAAAAATCTAATTTTATGTTTTTGATGTAGTAATTTTTAAATTAAAAAAAAATTAATTTCAATGGTCATTATTTTTAGATTTATTTTTTATTAATCTCTCATTTTTTTTATTGAAGATAAAGTTAGAGTTTGCTTCTATTTTAACTATTAACGTTAATATATAATCAATTTTCGTAAATTATGTCAAAACTGGAGTATCTAAAGGATCCATCTCGGAGCCTTTACTTTTTTTGTATTATTGAATTAGCATGATAGATAATTTGATTTAGATATTTTTTTTTGTCGATTAAAGGAAGATTGCAAAGATTTAAGCAAAAAAAAATGCAAAATATTGCATCATCAATCTAATAATAAAAATAATCAACTGCATTTAAACACAAATAAAGGTGAATTTAAACTGTAAGAATCATGTAAGTAACGTGATTTATCAGCAAACAATACAAGTGATTAAAAAAAAATTAAAGTTAGAGCAAGCGACTCGAAAAATTCAACTTAAAAACATTGTAAGAAAGAATAATTAGGGGTGATTTGATTCAATAGATAAAAATCAAATAGAAAAAATTTTTATTTCCTTAAATTTTTTATTTTTATTTACCTTTATTTCTTTTTTTCTGATGTATTTTTGTATCCAAATTAAATTTTATTGCAGTGTTTTTAGACTCCTTTCCATAATTTTAAGAATTGAACATTAGCAAGAAAAACATTAAAAAATGGGACTGAAAGGAATGCGCAAGCCTTTCAGAGCAGCCTTGCTGGCTTTGTACTTTAATTATTTTAAGATAAATGTAGTCGGAAGCTCGATATATTTTCTTTGAGTCTGAAAACCAATGCAAAATAATAATAATAAATTAAGTTGAGGTAAAGGCTAAACAATGTTGATAAGGTTCTCCATAAAGCCTTCCTTTTTTGTCCATTTTATAGATCCCTTTTATTTAAAATCAAAGTTTAAATAATCTCATTTTTTTTTCAAAAAGAACGGTATTTTTCCCATCTTATTAACAAAGTCCTGCCAATTTTGATTTCAAAATTTTTTAAAATTTTTTCAACTCAGATGACAATTGCTCAAATTTTTTTCATTTATCGGTTTAAATACTAAGCTTACTAATGTTCTTGGGGATTTAATAGTGATTACTTGCTAATATTTTTTAATATAAAAATGTTAATATTCTAATTGTAATATTCTATATTAGAATATTATTTCTTCAACTTTCTAGTTTACTATATTTTACAATACTTTAAAACTAACTTGTACATTTCTTTTCCTCGACTTTTCCTTTCCCCACTGGAATAGTTGAAGAAGAGTCAAGGAAGAGTCGTGGAACAAAATATGTACAGGTTAGTTTTAATTTGCAATGTATAAAGTTTACCACACAAATGATTTTTTTAATAGAAGTTCTTCAAAGGTTGTTCCGAAACAGAGCCTTTATTTTTTTTCCTTATATTTGTTTTTTATTAAGGCTTTTTATATGCTATTTTTTTCAACTTATTTTAAACAAAATAAATAATTTTATTAAATTAAATTACGAAAAAATTTGAGGTTACGAGAGAATGCAGTAATTTAGCTTTAATTCAATGGCTGAAAAAATATGGACAATTATTCGATAGGAGAACTTTGAAGGGGTACCAATTGGATTAGAAATTACAATAAGTTTTTTCATCTTTTCTGATAATTACTAAAAATACTTAACTACTATTAATCAATAGATTAATTTTAGATAATTTGAATAAAAAACACAGCTACTTTATCTAATAAATTTATTTGAGAGGCAAAACTTAAACTCCACTCAACCTCATTTACAAATCGTTTAACATGGCGGATACTTTTTCTCCATTGTAATCATTGTTAGTATTAAAAAAAAGTATTTTATAGATATATTTTGAACACAAATCTTTATGGTATTTTTTTAGTAACAACATCCGTAAATTAAAAATAGATAACAGCACTGAGTGAAAATCAGAAAAATAACCATTAAGGATCATATTTCTATCAAGCTGAATTATTTGATATCAATTTTTACAAGCCAAAAAAGCACTATAACATTAAACTTTCAGATAGCAAAAAACAATATAAAGAAAAAAACTGAAAAATGCGCTCATAACTTTCAAATCAATGATTAAAAATTAAAAAATTTTTAAACCTAAATTATCTTTTTATTATGACTCTGGAATCATATGCAATATAATATACTACTATGTTTTAAATCATCTAAACAAACTGTTTTTAATTCAATTTAAATGTCAAAAATTTTGTTTGTTACTTTTCAGATTTTTTGAAAATTAATTCGCATGGAATTATAGCTACCAAACTTCTAAAGATTTGGCTTTAGAAACCAATAAAATATCATTTTGGAACCATCCATCATTTCTTGTTTCGAGCAAGCCCACATGACAAAGCAAACTTTTAATAACGTCTTTTTTTAAATGACTAACAGGAAATTATAAATTCTCAAATGACGAAATATAATTCCAGAAATTTTATAAAGTTTTAAAAAAAATTTCCGCTGGTCCTTTTCACAATTATTCTAAAATTTTAAATAATACTCGAATATGAAATAAAGGCAAAAACTCTTACTAACAAAATCGAAATACGAATAATAATGAAAAATAAATATTAAGTTTAAGATAACTTCAAGACATTAATAATTGTATAAGTTAGATTATATTTAATATTAAAAAATAGATAATTTCATTAGATTTATTTTAAAATAACTGTTAAAAATAATAGAAAAAAAAATTGGAAAAAAAATTTGAAATAAAAACATTTCAACATTAACTAATTGTAAAAAATACTAAAATATTTCCTAGTTCCCATTTTAGTTTTTACCAAATGAGAAAATGTTAAGAATTTTTCTGTAAATTCCAGGGCCTCCCCAATATCCCCTTTAAATAAATTTTAATAATTTTTTTTCTTAAAAACAAATAAATTTACCTAACAAAGGCAGTCCAGTACAAAATTGGCATAAAGTCGGACTTCAAATGAAACATAGTCCTTCGTTCTTTGCCTTGATTAATTGGAAAAGTTTCTAGTGGCTTACCATCATAGTCGAATTCAGCAAGAATTGTTTTTCCATAACCAGTTATTAATGGGCACGAGGTATAGCCATCATATTTGGCTTCACTCGGATTTTTTCCTTTCATCAAATTACCCAGATTAGTTGCCAAAACGCTGCTCTCAGCGGCAATAGCAGCAGCTGTTTTGCTTGTGGGCAAATTAGTGCAATCTCCGATTCCGAAAACATTCGGATATTTTTTATGTTGCAGAGTATATTTATCTAAATCAACGTAGCCGGTCTCATCAACCAAAGGACTGTTTTTTATTTCATCAAAAGGCTTCATTGGAGGACAAACGTGCAACAACGAATACTAAATTTTAAATTAATTTTTTTTTTGCTTTAATAAAATTTTTTACATCAAGTCTAAAGGTAGTTCCAGGTTTATCCAATTTTTCGAACACAGCTTGTTTATTTTTGTAATCGATTTCAATTAAATGGGTTAGGGTATTAAGCTTAATGTTTCTTTCTTTGACAACTTCCATCAAAGCTTCGGCATATTTCTTAACTCCAAAAATTGCAGGAATAGTTGTGCAATAATACACATCTCCTTTGTCTCGGACACCATTTTTTCTAAAGTAATCCTCTGCCAAGTACATTACTTTTTGTGGTGCACCAGGGCACTTAATTGGCACTTTGGGAAAAGTAAAAATGGCATTACCACCCTTATATCGCTGAATTGCAGGAAAAACATTCTTGACAGTTTCGTGTGAATACATCGACACAACTTGTTCATCATTTGCCATTGCTTCTTTCAAGCCTTTTACCTAAACAAAATAAGATCCAATTTTTTTGAGAGATTTTTTTTTTGTCACCCCATCGAAATCAATTCGAATGCCGGTCGCCATTACTAAATAGTCATATTTGACTTTTTCACCATTGTCCAGAGTGATTGAGTTTGATTCTGGTTCAAAAACAGAAGCTTTCGCTTTTATCCAATCGACTCCACTGGGAATCAATTTACTTTGTGGTCGACGGAAAGAATCTGGATTTTTGACTCCTCCGGCAGCCAAGGTCCAACCAGGTTGATACACTGAAAACAACAAATTCAATGATTAAAAATAAAAAAAAATTTTTTTTTAATTACAATGCCATTCAGACGGTTCAATAATGGCAACATTAGTTTTTCCAAGTTTGCGGACAAAACGACTTGAAATATTAAGTCCAGCACTGCCTCCTCCGACAACGACTAGCTTATAATTATCTTTGGCATTATTTGCAGTACTTACTGAGATATTTCTCACCAATATAATATTATTTAATAAAAATTTTGATTTGGACAAATTTAAAATTTTTGTTTCAGCCAACATTTTGAATAAAATTTAAGAAATAATTTATCTAAAAAAATTGTTTATATAATGTTAGTTCAAGCAACTTACACAATCAGTTTAATTTGAAAATATGTACAACGATCTTGATTAGATAATTGTTGAAAATACTCGAAAAATAGTTTTTCAGAGCTGGTAAATATTTTATGATAATGGTTAAGTTTTTTAAAATTTAATTTTTCTAAAATTATTTAAAAAAAAAATTTCTAACGATATTTTTTATACTAAAATTTTGCCGAGTCATTCGATTCAACGCTATTCTTGAAAATTTTTTAGCCAAATTTAACTTTCACCTAGAATAATTTATGCTCAGTCTAAATTTTTTTTAGTTTAGTTATCCGTATGTTGGTATAACGGCGCGCCATTACCAAGGGAGTGTTGGTGCAATATTACTCAACAGAATATTATATAACTAAAATAACCTCGAGTTAAATTAAAATATAAAAGTTCATATTTGCTTCCTTCCTATTTTAAACTCCTGTTGAAATAATTAAATTGCTTACTAATTAATACTTAATACTTAACCATCTCAAGAGATAAAAAATTTCGGATAAAAAACACTTGATAAATATCAATTCATTCAAATTGATTTTTTAATTTTAAAATCAATAAATGTTGCTATCCTTAGGCTTAGGTTTTAATTGTCTAATCTTATAATTGATACCTAGATACAATAAACAAAAAATAGCTTAATCAGCATGCTTAAAACGTCAGATTAGTTTCTATAGTTATTAAATTTCAAGAATATCATTAATTATTTAAGAGGTTATTCAGACTCAATTTTAAATTTTCAATGGTTCATTTGAACGAATAAATTTCTTTTTTTGGCAAAATGAATATTGAAAAAAAAATAGATTAATTAAATCAAGAATGACATGGTTTAAAAAAATTTATTAAAAGAAATTTTTAATATAATGCTTAATTTTTTAACTAAAAAACTCTCGAACTCTTTTAATTTAATTTAAGATTTCAATTTAAATAATAATAAACGAGGGAATTTTTTAGAAGACAAAGCTTCCTTAGCACTTTGAGCATTCACTTTAAACTTATTTGCTCATATAAAACGCTCGATAACTTGAGGTTGTTTATGTAATCAAAATTTTAAGTAAATAGCTTAAAAAAACGATCATGATTACATGAATTTAATCACGTTCATAATTCGAATTTTTTTTACGAACTTGCTAAAAACTACTGAATAATAAATTGAAAAACTTATGCAAAAATATGACGCTAATTTAAAAAATTTACCTAAAAAAAAATACCTAATTTATTTCTACAAAAATTTTTTTTTTGAATAAAACAATATTTTGAATCGATTGGCTTGGGAAATTGTGCATCTTTTAAAATATTTTTAATATGCTTTTTGATCTCATATTAAAAGCATGCTTAGTTTTTATATCTAATTTTCATTTATTAAATTAATATTCAAATTTTAAATTAAAAAATCTTGAATCAAAAAAAAAAAAATTATGATTGCAGCTCAAAAGAAAGATACAACTGGACATTGAGCTTTTATAGAATAATTATTAGTCTTAAACTAAGCACTATGGTAAAGAATTAAAATTTATTTTAATTTGTTAAATTATACCTAAACTAAATGAAGCAAGTATCTAAATTTAGCGAAGCGAATTAAAAGCGAAGAAAACAAATAATTTTATTCAATCTTTGGATACCTTACTTCCATACCTATGATGAAAAAAGCCTCTTTTAATAAATCAATAGATACACTGAATTTTATTTCAAATATAAAGACTGTGTTTTTTCTTAAAGTTATAGATAAACATAAAAAAAATTATAATTTTATATAAAAATATTTTGTTTTCAAATTAAAATAAAAAATATGAAAGAAATATTTAAAATCATCTAAAAACAAGACTAAAATAAATTTACCATTAAAATAGTTCAAATAGATAAAATGTATCAGATAATTTAACTTGCATTCTTGACTATGAAATTTGCATTTTTTGTTAGATTAATTGACTAAAATCATGATAATCTCTTTTTTAGATTCTTTTTTTTTTCTCTTCTAAAAAAAAAAATGCAATCTTTTTTTAGTTTATAAGGTTGAAAAATTTTCTTTCCAAATGATTTATTTTGATCAAACATAATTAATTAATTTGCTTGAGTGAAATTTAAAAGATTTAAATAAAATAATTTAAATTTTTTATTTAAAATTGATCACTTAAAATTATTATCTAAATTTGAATTTTAGTTTTTTCTTTTAATATGTATCAATTTAAATATTTTCTCTGCTTTAATTAATACTTTCAATGATAAAAAATAATTTAATTTTTAAAAATTTCTCTCAGAATTAAAATTTTTCATATTCAGTTGCAATGATTAAATGGGTTATATCGAAGACAAAATTTTGGCTTCATTATATTTAAACGGCGCTTATATAAAATAAATAAAATAAAATTAATTTTTAAATTTTCAAATTTATTCGAAATGAATGATCCAAGTGCCAAAAGACCCTTAAATGATTCGGATGAGTCTGAAGATGAATGGGTAGGCCCTAAACAATCTGAAAACAATCAAGAACTAAATGAAGACACAGGACAGGCTGTTGAATCTGAATTAGACAAAGAGGCTAAAAAACGTGAAATAAAAAAGAGAAAAAGTAAATTTCATGCTCAGATCTTAATCCGATTAATTTATAAAAAATTCAAGACCAAGAATTAGAAAAAATTCACATCGAAAATCTCCCAGGCTCTGAAAATTATGAGAAGAGTTATATGCATCGAGATACCATAACTCATCTTGTAGTCACAATGTAAAACAACTTTAAAAAAAATTAAAATTTTTTCAAATATTTTATTTTATCTTTTAGAACTGATTTTATAATTACAGGTAGTTCAGATGGTCATGTAAAATTTTGGAAAAAGCAAGACGAAGGTATTGAATTTGTAAAGCATTTTCGAACTCACCTTTCAATGCTAATGGGAATGACTGATAACTTTAATGGAACTCTGATGTGCACTATTTCCTTGGACAAATCTCTCAAGGTTTTTGACATTATTAACTTCGATATGATTAACATGGTTCGACTTGACTTTGTTCCCTTTGCTTGTTCATTTATTCATGCTGATCGGGACCCTGTAGCCACAATATGCGTGTAAGTACTTATTTAAATAAAGATAAAAAACTAAAAAAATAATAAATATAAAAAAAATTAAATTAAATCTTAATTTAATCAGGAGTGAAAAAGATACACCAGCGCTTCGAATTTTCGATGCCCGAGGAAATAACCAACCCTTGCACATAGTAGAGAAGCTTCACTATCAGCCAGTTCATTTAATTAAAGTAAAACATGAATAAATTCAGAGAAAATTTAAAAAATAACAAAAATTTAGTTCAATCCTGTTTATGAGATTGTGGTCTCAACTGATAAAAATGGTATGCTGGAGTACTGGAGTAGTTCGGTAAATGAATACAAATTTCCCAAAAATGTGTCATTCGAGTCTAAGATGGAAACAGATTTATACGAATTTGTCAAAGTCAAGACTATCATCATAAATATAGCATTTAATAAAAGTGGAAAAAAAATGGCCATCTTGTCCAGAGACAGAAAAATTAGGCTGTTTGATTTTTTAAGTGGAAAAATAATAAATACAATTGACGAGTCGCTTGATCAATATTCTGCTCTTCAACAAGTAAAACTAGTTTTATAATTAATTTATTTTTAATTAAATTTAAGCATTCTCAACAAATGGGTAACATGGAATTTGGTAGACGTATGGCTATGGAAAAAGACATCGAGAGAAATGAGGCTACTTTTTTTCAAAATTTAATATTCGACGAAAGTGGAATTTTCTTAATATATGGTACCTTAATGGGTATAAAGAGTAAGCAATTTGATAAACTAATTATTTTAACTTATTAAAAGTGGTTATTTTTTAATAAAGTTTTTAATATTGAAACTATGGAGACAGTGAAATACCTTGGTAAACTAGAAAATGCTCGTTTCTTGAACGTTGGTCTATTTCAAGGTATTACAAACAAGCCAAAGGCTATTTTAAGTATGGAAATGAGAGCATCAAATAATCCAGCTCTCCAAGTTATCAAATATGATCCGACCATTTTTTGTACAGCTTATAAAAAAAATAGATTTTATTTATTTACAAAGCGTGAACCAGAAGATATAAAAGGGTAAGATTTTATAGAAAATAATACTTATTTAATTAGTTACTTAACAAATTTATACACGTGAGATTTGTTAAATCAGCAAATTTTAAGGAAGTATTAATTATTAGTCACGATTTTTTAATAATATTTTTGATATTTAGTATTTTAGTCTTGACAAAATTCATATTTACCAATCATATCAATTTTGCTAACAATTTTTGATTAAATAATTTTAAAAAAATTTCCATTCTTTAAACAACATGACCAAAATTAGGCTAATTTTGAAACGATTTTTAATTGAAAATTTATAAAAAAATTCGTCTATGTTAAGAAATATGTATTGATTTAAATTTAAGTACTTTTGTTATTTAAATTTTTTCATTATTTCTGGTCAATTTGTGTTAAAATAGTAAAAGACTTTTTGAGACGTAAAATATTCGATCCTATTTATCACAAATTGAATTAGAGAATATTTATTTAACATAAATTCATTTATTTCAATTCAGAAATATAATCGCAAAAAAGTATAATAAAACATTTTTTTTCATCTAAAATCTAATTTTTATGAAGAAAGAGAATTGTACAGAAACAAACATTATACAGAAAGAGAATTTTGGGTGAAACAAAATTCATTTTGTAAAATCAATTTTATCTTAAAAATAATTTAAACATTAAGTGAAATCTGAAATTATAAATAAAATTTTGAAAAGAAAAAATTAGCCTCAATTCTTTTTGTTTAAATTTAATATGCTTACTCAAATATATTATAAAAATTAAGCAATATAAAGTACTTTTAAGTTTAATTTTCTAAGTTCTAGAAATAGAATTAAACTTTAAGTCCTTTTAGATTAACCGAACTTTATTCTCTTTTAAAACATAAGCCTTATTATTAAAATAAATATCCTAAATTAAAAGAAGAATTAGTTCTCATATAATATTTATAGAGTGCAGTTGGTTCACATTTCTATTGGATGAATTTAATCAATATTTTTTTTAAGACCAGGTTTTTAATGCAAAATAGATATCTAGATACGATTTCCAACAAAACAATGACACTCGATTTTTAATCACTTTTTTAGAAAAAATTTTGCTTGTCTTCAGAGATTATAAATAATTAGCTTTTTTTTCTAAAAATAATAATGAAAATTCGAGCTTTACGGATGATTAAGTAGTAAATCTCTAAATAAGGGATTCGATCTGCATTCAAGAATTTAGGACTACGATTTTGGCCATTCAAATGTTAAAAGAATAAAGCTAAAAATAAGAAGAGCCAAAATTACAAGTTTGACAAAAAGATCTGATCAATAAATCGGATATTTGGTCAGGCTTATATTAGTCAGGTCAAGCAATATTTTAAACTAATAACTGAGGATCTAAAAAATTTGACTCACCTTTATTTGCTAATTTTAGCCTACTTACTTAGCTGACACTAATTTATAATGAAAATATCAGACTTTATTAACTTTGGAACATATAAACTCGTTAAAAAATAAATTCATTTATCTAAAAAAATCATAAAAAGCTAAGCTTTTTATTTCTTGAAACTATTAGATAAATATATTTTTAAAAATTCCATTTTTGGCAAAAAATCGCATTTTTAAACAAAGTCTGCTAGAAAATGGGTTTATTTTTTGAAGATATGAACGATTTTTCAAGGAAATCGAATTTAATTTTTTAATATTCACTTTAATTAGATTATTTTGATTTAATTTTATTATTTCTCTTTTTCTGAACAACTAATTTGTTGGAATGATTATTCTTGAATGAAGAAATAATAATAGCACTTAAGAGAAAATAATTTAGAATATTAAAATTTAGCTCGAAAAGTCTTAAATTAGAATTTTACATTCATCTCAATTAAATCATCATCCTAGAAAACACGGATATTGCTAAAATAACCTAACCTGTTGTTTTTGGATAAAAAACGGACCCATACTTTTTGGCCGAAATACACTTCGACTGAGCGCCATCCTATGACTATTTTATTCAAAATTTAATAAGCTTTTCAACAAAAGCTTCAGGTAAGCTCTAGGACTGCTTCGGTCTGCAATAAGCTTCAAAATGTCATGCCTGCAAAATTTAATAAGCTTTTTAAAATATTTAATAGATTTTAAAAGTTCTTAATCTTATTACTTAAAATATTTATAAAATTGAATGTTAGAATTTCTATCAATTCAGTTATTTTTTTTAAATAAATCTTATATTTTTTTCAAGTTTTTTTTTAAAGGGAATATGACAATGCAACTTTAAGTTTAAAATTGTTTAAATTTCCAGCAAATAAATTGCCATTACTTTTTTGGAGTCATGAAATCAATAAATAAATAAATAAATTTTGAATTATTAAGAAAATTTTATAATAAAATTATTAGATATTTTAATTAATTTGATAATTTGAATTAATTAATTTTAAAGAAATCATTATAAATCAAAATGAATTTTAATCACAGAAGAAAGAATATTGGTAGAATTTATAAAAATTTTAAACTTGATAAATGTGACCAGGAAAATATAATTTATCCAAATTTTAAAATCTACAAAATGTATTTTAAAATAACGTCGATAATTAATTTAAAAAATTTATTACAAAAATTTTAGTTTTTACAAAATAATTTAATTTTATTAAATCGGAAAAATTAGTAGTAGTGTATTTAGGCCGATGCTTTTGTTGGACAGAAGCTTGTTCAGGCAGAAGCAAAATTCCTAAAAAGTATGGATCTATTTTTTTACCCAAAAACAACAGTTAAGCAATATCCGAAAATACTGCTTAACTAATAATGATATTTAAATTGAAGTCTTGGTCCAGATTTAAAAATAATAAAGTCCGTACTTGGACTTGACTTAAGACTTTTTACTTTAAGAAAGTCTGCTCAAGTTTGCTGCTTTTTGAAAAGGGATTCAATTCCTGAATTTATTTCAAAATTATAAATTTAAAAAATATTTAAATATATTTAGTGCTGACAATGAAAGAGATATATTTAATGAAAAACCAACAAAAGAAGAGATAGTGGCAGCCACCGAAGTAATCTTTAAAAGTATTTCTAAGATTTTATTTTAAAATTTACAATTAGGAGAGTACTTTGAGTAGATTGGCCTCATCAGCTACGATTCACACGACATTGGGCGACATTGTAATGAATTTATTCTACAAAGAATGTCCAAAAACAGTGGAAAACTTTGCTGTTCATTCCAGAAAACGGATATTACAATGGCCATATATTTCATCGGGTTATAAAGCAATTCATGATTCAGACAGGTGACCCGCAAGGAAATGGAACTGGAGGAACTTCAATATGGGGCCATGAATTTGAAGATGAATTTCATCCAAATCTAAAACACGACAAACCATACACAGTTAGCATGGCAAATGCTGGACCGAATAGCAATGGGTCGCAATTTTTCATCACTGTCATCCCTTGTGTAATTAAATTTAAATCAAAAAATATATTTTTGTATAATGTATTTATGTAGCCTTGGTTGGACAGAAAACACACGGTTTTTGCACGAGTCCTCAAAGGTATGGATGTTGTCCAGAAGATATGTAATGCAAAAACGGACAAGCAAGACAAGCCAATTGATGAAATAAAAATAATAAGCATATCAGTTAAATAAACATGAGCTAAAGTTTGAAATGGTGATGAATTTTACAATTATATAATTTACTAATAAAAATGTAATAAAATATTTAATGATACGTGATCTATGTATTTTTGAGTATTTAAGGTGTTATTTGAAACAGCTAATTTGAAAATGTCTTTAGAGATTGGAATTTTTTTAAATAAAAAATAATTTCTTATTCTGTTATGAAAATTTGTTTTCGATGAATGCATGAGATAAGTCGAAATTAATTGATTGTTTTTTTTTAAATTTGCATTTTTTTATTTGCAATAGATCGATGATTTAATCGATGTTAAGATCAATTCATCAACATTAAGATTACATATGATTGTGTAATTTGATATTCGACCAATGGTCGCCTAAACTCATAAGTATTTAAACTACTTTTTTTTTCTTATTTTGAAAATTCTTAATCTAAAAATTAATTTTATTTAAAAATTACAGTATATTTTCTTTTTTCAATGTTTAAAAAGAAATAAGCTACAGCGAGTATTTAAGAAATAGTATGTTACTTTTATTTTTTCATATTAATAAATTAAGCTTTAAGTCATATTTATGTAGAAATTAGTTTTATTAAGCTAAATAATAGAATTTTGAAAAAAAATTAAATGCCATTTTCTATATTTTATCTACTTATTTGGCTACGACCCTTCAGAATTACCACCTGGTTTCATTCCGGCTTCTGATTAAGGTGATAAAATATATTCCATATTTTATATTATTTACAGTACTGATTTGTCATGTGGATTTTACGTAAATTTACGTAAATTTTCTTTGGCCAAAAAATGGCAAGTCAGCAAACCTGTTAGAGGGACACACAAATGTTTGGTCTGTCAAAAGCTCAGACATTTGTTCAAAATTATTTTGCCATTTTTTGGCCAAAGTAAATTTGCGTAAAATCCACATGACAAAAATATCGAAAAATTTCGTAAAATTACGTAATTTTACGAACATAAATTAACGTGAATTTTCATAAATTTACCTTATTTTACGTAAATTTTCGTAAATTTATAAAAAATCCACGTGTCAAATCAGTACTGTATGTCTTTTATAATATTAAATATATATATATATCTTATATTTTATATATGTCTTGAGTTACATTAAATATAAGAAAAGACCAAAGTCATTTTTAAAATCCATTCAAGGCTTAACAACAGCATTCGTTATTTATTAGATGCGAATTGTTTTAATTTTATTAAAAATTTAGATTAATAATAAATTAAAAAAAAAGAAATCATAAAATCTTTTTTAATTTAATTTATTTTTTTAATAAAAGTAAAAAAATATAAATTTCTCGATTATACGTAAAATTAGGTAAATTGTCAATATAATAATTTTAATAAGCTTCCGTAAGCAAGCTTGTGGAGGCGGTATACTATCACCTTTGGTAGCACATTGCGCTATAAAAGGAAAATTACAGAATATATAATTTTCCTTTTATAGCGCAAATATAATTAAAGATATTTTGCATAAATTGTTGTAAAAACAGAAATTAAAAAAATCAAAGAGATTTGGGGTATTTTTTGCATCCTTAGTGGTTTAGGAACTTGATAATTTTTTATAATTTACAAAATCTTAATAATAAATAATTCACAACGAATCCATTATACTCACTAAAATGATGCAAAGTCCAGAAATATTTTGGATATATTTTTTACTACAATTTATCTGTAAAAATGGTGAATTTAAATTTTTTTTTTTCCTTTTGAAAATAGTTTAATTTGCTTTTTTAATTGTTTAATAAAACAAAAAGTGGAATATCAGTGTATTTTTTTTCCGTTCTTTTGTAAAAAATTTGACAAAACTGACCCTGGAACTCGAATAAAATTCTTATTATTATTTTTTAAATATAATTTTTAACAATTTTCCGTTGGTCACAGATTTTTTTGTTTTTATCTTAAAAATTAAAAATATTATTATTAAAAAATGTTTAGAAAATAAGTTAACCTGTTGTGCTGAACTCAGCTAACCTGTTTTACCATAGATATCACAAATTAATTGAGTAATAAACACGAAAATTACTTTTTAATTAGTAAATTTTTTAACACATTTTAGATTTCTAGACTACTAGTTTGGCATCGTTGACTATCAGACTTCCTAATTATTACAATCAATTAATCAATCAGGTACAGGTAAAAAATTTGAAATTTTCAAATTTCCAACCTATTTTGTTTACTAGACATTACAGTTGAGTATTAAAAAATTAGTTAATTGATTGATTGACAATAGATTAAATTTGACTCTCAATAAGCATATAAATACCTCATTCAGCTTTTGCAGAATTTAAAAACTACAATCAAAACATAATAGATAAAATGCAAAACAATATAAGTTTAATGGATTTGAAGAGAAAAATGAACACGCTTGGTGCTAATTTTGAAAACTTTTATTGCCAACCAGCAATAACTTTTACCAGACCAGGCAGTCAAAGTCCACTTGAGAATACTTATGAGTCATTCAATGAGTATACGACCGAAAATCATTCATCTCAGTTTCTAACATCTTTAAATGAAAACTCCAATCTCAATCCATTTGGCAATCACTATGACTCTGGTTGCATCCAGAACAACTCATTAATAAGCTCACCATATTTGACATCCGTCCAAAACATTGTGCAACATCGAGCATTGAACAATGTAAAAAAAAGCATTCAATATCAATCGACGCCAAACAAAGCTTTTTTTAACATTGACCAAACTGGAATTGAAAAAAAACCCACAATTGAGAAGTCAACCAAAAATAAAGTCAACTTTCACAATATAACAGATTTAGCAACCAGTGCAATTTCGGATGACAGCAAAAGTGAGTTGAAACCAAACACTAATCTATCTCAAAATTCAATCAATTCGTCGCTTAACAATTGGAATCAATCAAATGATCTTCTAAATTTTAATGAAAATTAAAACTCGTATCACAAATGATATGCAATAAAGAAAATTCCAATTATTTGATATCACGAACTAAAAGAAAACCAAGAACCCAAATAAGCAAGCAGCAAAAAGAAATATTGGAATATGCTTACAAAATGAAGAGCTATCCGGATTCAAGTGAAATTGAGTATTTGTGTAATCTGTTGGGATTTGAAGAAAATGTTATTCGAGTAAGTTTTAATATTTATATTTTAAGTTTTTAGCTTTTATTTTTATGTGTTAATTATTTTTTATTTTAAGATATGGTTTCAAAACAAACGAGCAAGAAACAAGTCACAAAATTTAACTCATCATTTTATGATATAAATAATTATTTTTCAAAATATTTGTAATGTAAATTTTTGTATTATACAAATTTTTTTTTTACCATTAATAAAATTATTTAAATTTAGCATTTACATTAAATTTTGTTTAATTCAATGTTAAAATATTTTTTTCATCACTGTCGATGTCTAAAATAAATGACAAATATTATAAAAGATTTTACCGACTTTTCAAATTTAATTTCAATTTAGCTTAATTGAATATTAAATTGAAAAATTTTCTAAATCAAATTCCAAAAGGAAATATTCATCGAATGATAAAAATAAAACTAAAATCTATATATTTTCAAGGAAGAAATTGAATTCTTAAACGCAATCTGATCCGAATTTCTAATTTTTTGATTTTTTTGAAATTCATAAACTAAGTCATTTGAAACATTTGAAATTGGGAGGCCCAAATTTAGAAGCCTAGGTATTTTTTTTGAGTCTCTCAAATAAAAATTATACCTATATACATTATGAAATATAAAATATGAAAATTATTTCAAAAATAAAATCTCTTTAAAAATCTGTATTTCTTTAAGATGTTCAATGATAAAATTGGAATATCTTTAATTATATATATTATGAGAGAGCATACAAATTTCTACACTCTAATGTATATTTCTATTTTATAAAGGTTTAAAAGGTAACTTATTTGATTGAAAGAACCAATAACAACGCTTTTTTTCACTTGAATCGCATGTAGTCACAGGAATCACTTAAGACCAAATTTTTTTTAGTTTACTAATTTCAAGTCAAAATTTAGTAATTCAAATAACACTTTAGTTTTGAATTTCTAGAACTTTAACTAATTTTTAATTTTCTACTATATTTTAACTATTTTTTTAAAAAAAATTATTTTGATATTGATTATCAATTTTTGTTTTTAAGAGTCTTTAGCTCGATACAGATAAACAAATTAATAATAATAATCCTAATTTTAGCATTTTTGAGAAATATTTAGTCACTTTTATAAAAATATGTTAGTAGATATTTTCCGAACTGATATAAGTTGTATAGCGTACAACATAATTTTAAAAGTTAGATTTAATTCTCTTTTATATAAATTAATTCAACATTATTTGAATTATTTAATAAACATGTTCAAGAACTTAAGAATTCTGTTGTCAGTTTGAATTTACCTAAATTCTTTTTTATAATGTACTCAGTTAATTTTTAGCTCCATTTGATCTAAAATTTCTAAACCGTAAAGAAGAAATAAGCAAATTTTTGAAACAAATTGATTTAAAATTTTTAATA
Organism: Brachionus asplanchnoidis; assembly: GCA_025491095.1. Classification (NCBI taxonomy): domain Eukaryota; kingdom Metazoa; phylum Rotifera; class Eurotatoria; order Ploima; family Brachionidae; genus Brachionus; species Brachionus asplanchnoidis. The sequence goes on along the minus strand of JAILYF010000039.1, from coordinate 1,514,844 downwards.
GTAAATCCTGTCATTTTTAGAGCCCGAAAAAAATATCCCGATATCTTAAAGATAAATATTAATATAAAGTATAAAAATTTATCATTCAAATTAAAAGTAAAAATTCCGAATGAAATGAATTTTAATAAATTAAATATTCTGTAAAAATTTGAAAACTTGAATAGTTTTAATTAGAATTTTTTAAAGTATGTGTAAAATTAAGAAGATCGATCCGGTTACAACAATAAAGTAACTATAATAATAAAAAATTGATTTTAAAAGCTTTATCTAAAAAAAATACGTTTCTGGATTCTATAAATGATTCAAAGGTGTTTCTAAATATCAAGGTATTGTATTAATGCGAAGGAGGCAAATATAAAAAATTCAATTGTTCAATTGAGAGAAAAAAGAAAATTTCTAAATTATAATGATTGTAGTTATTGAAATAAAACGATTCAACCAAAACAGGAGGCAAGCAATTGATACTTGAAAAATACTAGAAATCAATATAAGGTTTGATGATTTGGAAACAGGTATAAATTAAGTCCGACGTTTCATTTTAATATCATATCTTATTTCACCAGAAAAAAAAGAAACCCAAACCAAAAAATCCAAAATGAGCTTCTCAACTAGCCAATTCTCAGCCCAATTCCCAACTAAATCATTTAACTTCCCAACTCCATCACCAGCTGAATTTTCTGCTAACTTTTCAGCAAACCAATTCTCAGCCCAACAATTGCCAACCAAATCTTTCAAGCTTTCAGCTGCACCACAATTGCCAGCTGCTGACTTTTCCGCCCAACAATTCCAATCAGCTGATTTCTCTGCCAACCAATTTTCAGCCCAACAATTGCCAACCAAATCTTTCAAGCTTTCAGCTGCACCACAATTGCCAGCTGCTGACTTTTCTGCCAACCAATTTTCAGCCCAACAATTCCAATCAGCTGATTTCTCTGCCAACCAATTTTCAGCCCAACAATTGCCAACCAAATCATTCAAGCTTTCAGCTGCACACAATTGCCAGCTGCTGACTTTTCTGCCAACCAATTTTCAGCCCAACAATTGCCAACCAAATCATTCAAGCTTTCAGCTGCACCACAATTGCCAGCTGCTGAATTTTCTGCCAACCAATTTTCAGCCCAACAATTGCCATCAGCTGATTTGTCATCTAATCAATTTTCTGCCCCAAGCTCATTCCAATTGGAAGATGTTTCCTCAAAATGGTCAGCTGCCCATCAAGCTTCAAAAGATGCTGCTTCTCAATTCAAGCAAGACTTTGGTAATGAGGCTAACCAACAACAATTCAATTTTTAGGCTTAATCATTTAACTTTGATATATAAAATTTTTATTTATTCTATTATTAATAAATAAATATAAAGAATTACTTTCATTGAGCTTTGTTTTCAAAGGTTTTTTAAAATTTTTATTCAAAAAAGTCTTATTTCACACAAAAAATAAAATCCAATGAACACAAGAACGTTTTTTAATCCGAAAAATTGCATTCAATCCTATAGGTAAAGTGTTGAAAAAAAATATCTTTGGTCCTCTAAAAATAAGTTTTAAGGGTTTACCTTAGTGCCTTGCACTGGACGGCATTGAATTAAAATATGAAGATTCAAAACTAACTGCCGCATTAAAGACGTATTTTCTATTTTTTAGATACGTATTAATGATGCTGCATCAAAAGTTAAGATTCAAGAACAATGATGTAATTTATTCCCAAAGCGAAATAATAATTTTGATTGGCTATAAGTTAAACAAAAAAGCGCTCTTCTAGAAAAATGAAAAAGAGTTTTTTGACTTTGGATTACTGACATTTAAACAACTCTTGCTTAAAAAAATTGATTTAATTAAATATTAATCATATTTTAAAAATGGTGCTGCTCTTGTTTAAATAAACCTCGAAATTACTCAAATTTTTGATAAAGATAGTTTTGATTAAGAGAATGATTTTTTTTTTTGCAAGAGCTGGTAGACCGGTTCCATTTATCAGACAGGTTTTGAAACCAGTTCGAAAAAAAAACATGTTTGAAAGCACTTTTTAATGAATAAAATTTCTTGAAATAGATGTTTTCAAAAGCTATTCACAAGCTCATTTCAACGAATTAGCATTCGTACAATTTAAACATGATTATATTGTGTAATCTTTGAATTCAAATTACAAAAAAATTATAGACTATACTGACTCTCCAACTCTCTTTGTTTATTTAACACTATATTTTGACTATTTATTTGTTTTAAATCTTTCATTTATTGTTTTCCTTTATAATAAAACCATTGAATTAAATAAACAAAATTAATCATTCTTTAAGTATAAATGTCACAAACTGAACCAATGATTATGTAATCATCTACATAATCGAATAAAGAATACTGATATATTAGAGAAAAGATAATATTTCACAAACTGATTCATAAGTTTTGTATCCAAAAAAGAGTAGACGAAACGAAAGCCCGATATGTGATTATTGAATTATGTTATCAAATAAGACAAAAATTATATGTAGAATTTTGTAGTCAAAAATGAACAGCATCAACTTGAAATTCAACAAGGATGGATCAGAGAAATATTATATCGCGATTTTATATCTGACTAAGTAAAAATTACGCGTAATTTTTTTTATAAACGTAATTACGCTTAAATTGTTTCAGTCATATAAATTTACGCGTTACTTTTTTTTAATCTAAAATAAACTTAAATTTGAGTAATTTGACAAAAAATTTATCCATAATTTCTCGAAATTACTCTTTTTTACGGAGAATTTCGATTATGGATAATTTTATCTAAATTGAGTTGACATATTTTTGCATAATAATATAAGTTTTACGCATGTAGATTTTGCAGATGAGTTTTTAACAATTAGAAATATTATTTGATAAAAACTCGAAAAAATTTAAATTAAAAAATTTTTAGTGTTTATAAGTCTTAAAATTGAGTTTCAAACGTTTTATTGATTAAAAATTATTGATTTGAGAATTAAATCTAATTGTACAATAATTGTTATTAAAATGAAAGTAAGAATTGTCAGACATATCGTAAATTGCTACAAAAATATAAATTACAAATTATAAACTAGTTATATGATTAAACAAGATAGAGACTAGCTTTCGCGTTTTGGTTGTTGGAATCGTTGCGAAGTTTACGAAGGAACTTCTGTAAGAAGCTGTTGCGATAAGCAGTCTTGTTTGCTTTTCTTGTTTATAAAGGGAAGCGTGCGTTCAAGCGAAGGTTGCGTGGTAAACATGACGTGATGGGATGGTTTGGGTCATCCAGAATTCTATTGAGTGTTTGTTCGCAGGCATAGTCTATAAACCGGCTATTGGGAGGAGTTTGTAGAGCCTGCAGTCTGATCATCGATTCCCATGATACGCCAATAAACGGGAGTTGAAAGTTCATCTCACACTTAGCAGCAGCAGAGGTTTGAAGTAAGCATTACGGCGCTGTACGTAAAGTGGCTGAGACAATATGCTCGGTATACACAAATGAGCATCTGCGGTAGACCAGCCATTCAGTTTTAAGCTGCTTGAGCAAGAACTCGACAGGGCTGACAATTGAGCGTACACGTCTCCATTGGAGATCGGGGTCGAGCGAGTCAGAGAGCTCAAAGCCGAGATACTTATAGGTCTTGACTTTCTTAAACATTTGGCCGAGCAAATAAACAGGAGGAAGACTTGAGCCGACTACGCGCGGGGGATTAATGAAGATCACTTTGCACTTGCCCACGTTTAAGCCGCATCTTATTATCAACACACCAGCGTTGTCCGGCATCAACTATCTCTTGAGGGAGGTTGCCAAATGTGTTTCCTACAATGTAAGCTAGGATGTCGTCGGCGTACTTTAGTAACTAAACTCCAAAAGGCAGGTACTCATTGATGTCGAGTATGAAGAGGAGGAATAGGATAGGTCCAAGGACACTGCCCTGAATAACACCAGCACGTACATCTCGCCATTTTGTTGACTTACCTCTGTAGACTACTCGTGTTTACGATGTGACAGCCAAGTTGCAATTCATGTGGTTAGCCATTGAGGAAGCATAGACTCGATCTTGATAATGAGTCGCTCATGGTCAAACAAGTCGAATGCCTTGGCGAAGTCGAAGAAAATTCCTATCACCTTCTGGTCACTACTGTCTATAGCTTTTCCCCATTCATCTAATACCATAATCAATCCATCGGTGGTGCTTCTACCAGTTAAGAAGCCAAATTGCTTGTTCGTTAGAAGCCTTTCACGAACAAGACGCAGTATCTGCTTTGTGATAATGCGCCTCATGATCTTACATGGCGTCGAAGTGATGACAATTAGTCGCATGTCGCTAGGTGTAGCTGGATTCTGCACTTTCGGGATTGGCGTGATGTTACCAAGTCGCCATTCGTCAATGACAATAACTTTGTTTACGCAATGGTTTAAAATGGTAACAAAAGGTTGAAACTAACTCGAGGCTTGCTGAGTAAAGTAAATTTCAATTAAAATCTCAAAAGTGAATGATAAACCTGTTTCTTTTGGTGAAGGCATCAAACACTTTTCTGATTGTACTGATAAATTATCAAACTAGCGAAAAAATTGAATTAAAAGTTATAGCTCTAAGCTATTTGTTTTTTTTACCACAAAGTAAATAGCAACAACAAGTGTGTCATTTAATTCAATATTGATCCAAGGTGCTTTTTTGAGTTTACAGCAATTTAAGCTTAAGATTTGAGTTATATTACCAAACTAACGTAAAAACAAGTTAATCGATCAAAGAAGTTTAAGTGCTAAATATGGCCATACCATTAGATAGAAAAAGTCTACATTGAAAATCAACATAGAAAACCTTTTTTTAAAATTAATTATTTTTATATCCAAAAGTTTCAAAGAATAAAAAATTTGGAAATTTGACATGAAAATTGACTAATTGACAGATTATTGACTAACTGATAACACTTTATTACATTCATTAACTTATCCATAAACTCAATAATTTTTTTTTCTTTATTCGTTTTACAATATGTTTATCGATTCATCTTTTTTGACCTCTCTTGGATCTCTCTTAAACACAACGCCTGATTTTATTTGCTCTAGAGAAATTTCCATTTAGTGTTGTCCTTAAACGAGGTAGTAAATTCAAATCGAGATTTTTATGACACTTTGATCATGCGAAATTATGTTAATCAACTCTCCAGAACCTAACCCCTAACATTACTGTCAAAAAAAGAAGGAATCATTTTATGGGAATTAAGACAAAATATAGGATGGATCAATTACTGAGTTGTAATCGATTATCAATTAATCAATTAGATTCAATATTTTTTTATAGCAGACTCTATCTTTTAAACTATCCAAAAATACTCGAAATAAAGTAACTATAATAATAATAAAAAATTGATTTTAAAAGCTTTATCTAAAAAAAATACGTTTCTGGATTCTATAAATGATTCAAAGGTGTTTCTAAATATCAAGGTATTGTATTAATGCGAAGGAGGCAAATATAAAAAAATTCAATTGTTCAATTGAGAGAAAAAAGAAAATTTCTAAATTATAATGATTGTAGTTATTGAAATAAAACGATTCAACCAAAACAGGAGGCAAGCAATTGATACTTGAAAAATACTAGAAATCAATATAAGGTTTGATGATTTGGAAACAGGTATAAATTAAGTCCGACGTTTCATTTTAATATCATATCTTATTTCACCAGAAAAAAAAGAAACCCAAACCAAAAAATCCAAAATGAGCTTCTCAACTAGCCAATTCTCAGCCCAATTCCCAACTAAATCATTAACTTCCCAACTCCATCACCAGCTGAATTTTCTGCTAACTTTTCAGCAAACCAATTCTCAGCCCAACAATTGCCAACCAAATCTTTCAAGCTTTCAGCTGCACCACAATTGCCAGCTGCTGACTTTTCCGCCCAACAATTCCAATCAGCTGATTTCTCTGCCAACCAATTTTCAGCCCAACAATTGCCAACCAAATCTTTCAAGCTTTCAGCTGCACCACAATTGCCAGCTGCTGACTTTTCTGCCAACCAATTTTCAGCCCAACAATTGCCAACCAAATCATTCAAGCTTTCAGCTGCACCACAATTGCCAGCTGCTGACTTTTCTGCCAACCAATTTCAGCCCAACAATTGCCAACCAAATCATTCAAGCTTTCAGCTGCACCACAATTGCCAGCTGCTGAATTTTCTGCCAACCAATTTTCAGCCCAACAATTGCCATCAGCTGATTTGTCATCTAATCAATTTTCTGCCCCAAGCTCATTCCAATTGGAAGATGTTTCCTCAAATGGTCAGCTGCCCATCAAGCTTCAAAAGATGCTGCTTCTCAATTCAAGCAAGACTTTGGTAATGAGGCTAACCAACAACAATTCAATTTTTAAGGCTGAATCATTTAACTTTGATATATAAAATTTTTATTTATTCTATTATTAATAAATAATATAAAGAATTACTTTCATTGAGCTTTGTTTTCAAAGGTTTTTAAAATTTTTATTCAAAAAAGTCTTATTTCACACAAAAAATAAAATCCAATGAACACAAGAACGTTTTTAATCCGAAAAATTGCATTCAATCCTATAGGTAAAGTGTTGAAAAAAAATATCTTTGGTCCTCTAAAAATAAGTTTTAAGGGTTTACCTTAGTGCCTTGCACTGGACGGCATTGAATTAAAATATGAAGATTCAAAACTAACTGCCGCATTAACGACGTATTTTCTATTTTTTAGATACGTATTAATGATGCTGCATCAAAAGTTAAGATTCAAGAACAATGATGTAATTTATTCCCAAAGCGAAAATTTTGATTGGCTATAAGTTAAACAAAAAAGCGTTCTTCTAGAAAAAATGAAAAAGAGTTTTTTATTTTGAAAAAACAATAAATTTACAAAATTATTGCAGGCTTTGCTTAGTTTTATTCAAAATTTCATAAATTCAAAAATATTATTTTTTCTAATTTTTAATGCAGCATTTATTATTAACGAGCTGAAAATAAATTTGTCATCAAAGGTTAGCGCCTTAACTTTTGATGCAGCATCATCAATACGTATCTAAAAAATAGAAAATACGTTGTTAATGCATGGTTCTATTTTCAGATCGTTAATGGTAAAGGCCGCCGTCCATTGCAAGGCACTAAGGTAATATCCGGTAAAAAGCATTAAATTTGAATCAGTGCGTAATTACCGACTTGATTAAGGATGACATTAAGGCCATCTAATAAAACTTTGTGGATAATTGGTTTGTCCTAATTCAGTCTGACATAATATTTTAAAATCCGTTTTTTACTGATTTGGAAAGCGACATTTCCGACAGTGCGAAACTGAACCAATTTAGGCATGCAGCATTACAATATTCAGTAACAGGCGGTCCGCAAAATTAAGATGGACCCTGTCAAATCATAAACTAAAAAAAAAAAGAAAAATTTTCGATATCAATTTTCGAAAAATAAACATTAAAGATAGCCAAATATTTTGAAGATTTTTCGCAAATATTCATCTATTGACAAACACAACAATAAAAATATGATTGTACTTTTTGCAGAAAAAATTTTTTTTAAATTTTCCTTTAAAATTAATTTAAATTTTAGTTAAGAGATGACGTACTTTTATCCTTTTTGAACCTTCTAAATTTGATTCAACATCACCCAGAACAACACATTGCTTCCTTCCTTTTAAGAAAGCTTCAACCCAACTCAGCATACTACCTCTCACACCGTTCGCCTTCAGTTTGTATATCAGCTTCTTATGTGATACCTTGTCAAACGCTTTTGAAAAATCTGTGTATAACACATCAACCGTATTTCCATCTAGTATATTCCTCGAAACCATATTTTGACACTCCAATAGGTTGGTCACACACTCCCTTCTTCTGACAAACCCATGTTGTTGCCTTGAAATTAAATTATTTTGATAAAAATATCCCATCAATACATCCCTAACTATGCCCTCCATCACTTTGCAGCACACTGACGTTAAAGACACCGGCCTGTAATTCACTGCCTCCAGTTTGCTCCCCTTCTTAAATAACGGTGTAATATTTGCCATCCCCCATTCTTCTGGAACCTCACCCTCACTATATGACTTCTTAAATATAATTTCTAATGCCTTAGCCCATTCCTTAGCACAACTTTTAAGTACCATCTGTGATACCTTGTCCCTTCCCATTGCCTTAGCACCATCTAGTCTCTCCAGTCTCTTCACTATACCATCCAATCCAAACATTTCTTCAACATCCCCTTCAAATACCATATGTGTCCTCTGATTAAATTCTGGCATCTCTTTATCGTCATCCACAATCAAAACTGACTTAAATTGTCGGTTCAGGATCGATGCGATTTCCTTCCTATCCGTCACATTCTCACCATTTTCTGATTTAATCGACCTAATAGACTCCTTTGTTTGTTGCCTGTTGTTTATGAACGCATACAATAGCTTCGGATTATCCTTAGCTCTACTTATTATTACCAATTCATACGCCTTGATCGCCTCCTTGACACTTTTTCTGACATTTTTTGTACACACTCTGTATTCATCAAGACTTCCCTTCTTTCCACTTATCGCATACCTGTTCCAAAGATTAGCTTTTTTCCGTATCAGTCCCTTTAAATCCCGACTCATCCAAGGCGGTCTCTCTTTCCTACCATCCACATCTCTACATTTCCTAAGGTATTTCTCACAAACCTCCTCGTATTCCCCTAGAAGTATCTCATATTGCTCCTGGACACCCGCACCTGAAAACAAAGTTTCCCAATCCTTCCCTCTTAAATACTCATTCATGCCTATGTAATCCCACCTCCTATAATTATATTTATTACTAGTAAACCTTTTATTTTTTTCACCCTTAATATTTCCTGTAGCCAAATCATAACACCAACTAATACTGACATGACCACTTTCTGCATCCCCCAGCACTTTACCCTGTTCCAATTCATAAACCTTTTCCCTTCCTTCCGTAATAACCAGATCCAATGTATTCGTCATATATGTCCTCTCATGTTGTTTCTTCTGGAAAGTTTTGAAATAGATATTCTGTGTCATGAAGCTTTCATTAAGCATTCTGATAAATTCATCCGCCGATTCTGATTTATTTGTAATTGTTGGTACTAATGCCTGGTCCCATGTAACTTCATTATAATTAAAATCCCCTCCAATTATCACCCCCTGGAATTTTTTATTACTTATTAGGTTACCCGCCTTTTTTATTGACTCATTTATATTTTCATCCCTCCTCTTATTTATCCCCTTATCACATACAGCACCCTTATTGTTTCTCAGAAATTCCGGTCGGTATATACAACCCAAGAGAATCGACTCTATACCCACATCCACCGCACACCAAACCTGTTCAATACCTACTGTTCCAAATTGTTCAAAGTCCAAATCTCTAAAAACTAGTGCTCTCGAAGTTTTACCGTGGATACAGACCCCTCCACCATTTCCATCCTTTCTATCTCTCCTGACACATTCATATCCCTCAATATGAATGATCGACCCATTGTGGTACCAAGTTTCAGAGATAAAAATGATGTCGGGAGCTGCATCCGCACACATCACCCTTAGCTCATCTAGTTTGTCCTGGTTAAGAGAAGTTGCATTGGTATACCAACACCTTAAACAATTTGAGACCCCCCTTTCTGGCCTTAAAATACCTGACTCTTCCTCAGCCTGTATAAATGATCGGTTAAGTGGGCTCAAGTCACAACTCTCAGCTCCCATTTGTGTCAAGTCCTCCCAAGATTTATTTCGGTTTGCTCATTAGACAATTCAGTACTACATTCATTCACAAGGTTAACCTTGACACAACTCCCAAAACCATCCACCACCTTTTTTATTGAAATTAAAAAATTAATTAATAATATAAACATAAGCAAAAACATAATAGTAAAAGTCAAAATTATTCTGTTTTTTATTAGATAACTTATTTGCTATTTCTTGATTCTCCTGAGATCTCCACCACGAATACCCCAGTAAAAATTTGATACATCATCATCGCCACCAAACTTATACTTCCCATATCTCATATTCCCAGTACCATGCTCTAGTTTAGCGTTCGCAATGTTCCTCTGTCTCTTTAACTCCCTGTCTCTCACCATTTCCGATTCGGTCAAGTCCCGGTTCAAATAAACCTTATCAAATTTACTACCTCTAAGTTTCATGGCCGCCTTCAACACACTTCTTTTAGTCTCAACCTCCTTAAACTCCACCACTAACGGTCCTGGCTTCCCTTCCTCACTATCCTTGAAGCGAAACAACTTACGAACATCTACCGCCACTGTCACCTGCAATACCTCAAAGATCTCTTTCATAGATGCCTCATCATCGCTTTTCTCTAATCCAAACACCATCACATTCTTCTCCTTTTTCTGCACAATGGCCTTCTCCTTCGATATTATACCTGTTATGTCTGACCTCACTTCCTTACTATGTTTCAGTTGACTCCATAAATCCGCTAAAGCGGTCGTACCCCTCGTCCCATTATTATTCTCCAAACCAACAATCTTTTCCTCCAACTTCTTCTTATCACCCTTCAAGGTTTCAACTTCCTCATCAAGCCTCCTGACTTGATGTGCCAATGTCTGTACATATTTTAGTATGTCCTTCTCAATTCCCGAAACGTGAATTACGGTCTGCTTGGCCAATATCGTGTCAATGTCTACCAATTCTATATCCCCATCATCAACCATTTCCGACAATATTTAATGTTAATGAGCTTTTTTTTTTTCTTTAGATTAGTTTAAATTAATTTTTTTTTAATTTTTTTTAGTTTTATTTCAACAAATCTAATAAGGCTGCTAATTTATCTTAAGTTAATAATCTTAGCATCTGTTAATATACAAGCTTTAGATATTTAATAGAGTGAATACCTGGAGTAAAAGGTCAATAAGATTTCAACCTTTTATTCCAGAAATTCACCCAGTTTACTCCAAAAAAGGTAATGTGAAACTTTATAAAAAAATTTAGCGTTTTTAAATTAAAAAAAATGGTTCTTCAAACAGCACCGAAAAAAGGTAATATAAACTCTGCAAAAACTCCGAAAAATGCATAACATTTAAACAAATCTTGCTTAAAAAAATTGATTTAATTAAATATTAATCATATTTTAAAAATGGTGCTGCTCTTGTTTAAATAAACCTCGAAATTACTCAAATTTTTGATAAAGATAGTTTTGATTAAGAGAATGATTTTTTTTTTGCAAGAGCTGGTAGACCGGTTCCATTTATCAGACAGGTTTTGAAACCAGTTCGAAAAAAAACATGTTTGAAAGCACTTTTTAATGAATAAAATTTTCTTGAAATAGATGTTTTCAAAAGCTATTCACAAGCTCATTTCAACGAATTAGCATTCGTACAATTTAAACATGATTATATTGTGTAATCTTTGAATTCAAATTACAAAAAAATTATAGACTATACTGACTCTCCAACTCTCTTTGTTTATTTAACACTATATTTTGACTATTTATTTGTTTTTAATCTTTCATTTATTGTTTTCCTTTATAATAAAACCATTGAATTAAATAAAACAAAATTAATCATTCTTTAAGTATAAATGTCACAAACTGAACCTATGTTTATGTAATCATCTACATAATCGAATAAAGAATACTGATATATTAGAGAAAAGATAAATATTTCACAAACTGATTCATAAGTTTTGTATCCAAAAAGGAGTAGACGAAACGAAAGCCCGATATGTGATTATTGAATTATGTTATCAAATAAGACAAAAAATTTTATGTAGAATTTTGTAGTCAAAAATGAACAGCATCAACTTGAAATTCAACAAGGATGGATCAGAGAAATATTATATCGCGATTTTATATCTGACTAAGTAAAAATTACGCGTAATTTTTTTTATAAACGTAATTACGCTTAAATTGTTTCAGTCATATAAATTTACGCGTTACTTTTTTTAATCTAAAATAAACTTAAATTTGAGTAATTTGACAAAAAATTAATCCATAATTTCTCGAAATTACTCTTTTTTACGGAGAATTTCGATTATGGATAATTTTATCTAAATTGAGTTGACATATTTTTGCATAATAATATAAGTTTTACGCATGTAGATTTTGCAGATGAGTTTTTAACAATTAGAAATATTATTTGATAAAAACTCGAAAAAAATTTAAATTAAAAAATTTTTAGTGTTTATAAGTCTTAAAAATTGAGTTTCAAACGTTTTATTGATCAAAAAATATTTACTACCCTCGTTTAAGGACAACACTAAATGGAAATTTCTCTAGAGCAAATAAAATCAGGCGTTGTGTTTAAGAGAGATCCAAGAGAGGTCAAAAAAGATGAATCGATAAACATATTGTAAAACGAATAAAGAAAAAAAAAATTATTGAGTTTATGGATAAGTTAATGAATGTAATAAAGTGTTATCAGTTAGTCAATAATCTGTCAATTAGTCAATTTTCATGTCAAATTTCCAAATTTTTTATTCTTTGAAACTTTTGGATATAAAAATAATTAATTTTAAAAAAAGGTTTTCTATGTTGATTTTCAATGTAGACTTTTTCTATCTAATGGTATGGCCATATTTAGCACTTAAACTTCTTTGATCGATTAACTTGTTTTTACGTTAGTTTGGTAATATATAACTCAAAATCTTAAGCTTAAATTGCTGTAAACTCAAAAAAGCACCTTGGATCAATATTGAATTAAATGACACACTTGTTGTTGCTATTTACTTTGTGGTAAAAAAAGACAAATAGCTTAGAGCTATAACTTTTAATTCAATTTTTTCGCTAGTTTGATAATTTATCAGTACAATCAGAAAAGTGTTTGATGCCTTCACCAAAAGAAACAGGTTTATCATTCACTTTTGAGATTTTAATTGAAATTTACTTTACTCAGCAAGCCTCGAGTTAGTTTCACCTTTTGTTACCATTTTAAACCATTGCGTAAACAAAGTTATTGTCATTGACGAATGGCGACTTGGTAACATCACGCCAATCCCGAAAGTGCAGAATCCAGCTACACCTAGCGACATGCGACTAATTGTCATCACTTCGACGCCATGTAAGATCATGAGGCGCATTATCACAAAGCAGATACTGCGTCTTGTTCGTGAAAGGCTTCTAACGAACAAGCAATTTGGCTTCTTAACTGGTAGAAGCACCACCGATGGATTGATTATGGTATTAGATGAATGGGGAAAAGCTATAGACAGTAGTGACCAGAAGGTGATAGGAATTTTCTTCGACTTCGCCAAGGCATTCGACTTGTTTGACCATGAGCGACTCATTATCAAGATCGAGTCTATGCTTCCTCAATGGCTAACCACATGAATTGCAACTTGGCTGTCACATCGTAAACAACGAGTAGTCTACAGAGGTAAGTCAACAAAATGGCGAGATGTACGTGCTGGTGTTATTCAGGGCAGTGTCCTTGGACCTATCCTATTCCTCCTCTTCATACTCGACATCAATGAGTACCTGCCTTTTGGAGTTTAGTTACTAAAGTACGCCGACGACATCCTAGCTTACATTGTAGGAAACACATTTGGCAACCTCCCTCAAGAGATAGTTGATGCCGGACAACGCTGGTGTGTTGATAATAAGATGCGCTTAAACGTGGGCAAGTGCAAAGTGATCTTCATTAATCCCCCGCGCGTAGTCGGCTCAAGTCTTCCTCCTGTTTATTTGCTCGGCCAAATGTTTAAGAAAGTCAAGACCTATAAGTATCTCGGCTTTGAGCTCTCTGACTCGCTCGACCCCGATCTCCAATGGAGACGTGTACGCTCAATTGTCAGCCCTGTCGAGTTCTTGCTCAAGCAGCTTAAACTGAATGGCTGGTCTACGCAGATGCTCATTTGTGTATACCGAGCATATTGTCTCAGCCACTTTACGTACAGCGCCGTAATGCTTACTTCAACCTCTGCTGCTGCTAAGTGTGAGATGAACTTTCAACTCCCGTTTATGGCGTATCATGGGAATCGATGATCAGACTGCAGGCTCTTACAAACTCCTCCCAATAGCCGAGTTTATAGACTATGCCTGCGAACAAACACTCAATAGAATTCTGGATGACCCAAACCATCCCATCACGTCATGTTTACCACGCAACCTTCGCTTGAACGCACGCTTCCCTTTATAAACAAGAAAAGCAAACAAGACTGCTTATCGCAACAGCTTCTTACAGAAGTTCCTTCGTAAACTTCGCAACGATTCCAACAACCAAAACGCGAAAGCTAGTCTCTATCTTGTTTAATCATATAACTAGTTTATAATTTGTAATTTATATTTTTGTAGCAATTTACGATATGTCTGACAATTCTTACTTTTCATTTTAATAACAATTATTGTACAATTAGATTTAATTCTCAAATCAATAATTTTTAATCAATAAAACGTTTGAAACTCAATTTTTAAGACTTATAAACACTAAAAATTTTTTAATTTAAATTTTTTTCGAGTTTTTATCAAATAATATTTCTAATTGTTAAAAACTCATCTGCAAAATCTACATGCGTAAAACTTATATTATTATGCAAAAATATGTCAACTCAATTTAGATAAAATTATCCATAATCGAAATTCTCCGTAAAAAAGAGTAATTTCGAGAAATTATGGATAAATTTTTTGTCAAATTACTCAAATTTAAGTTTATTTTAGATTAAAAAAAAGTAACGCGTAAATTTATATGACTGAAACAATTTAAGCGTAATTACGTTTATAAAAAAAATTACGCGTAATTTTTACTTAGTCAGATATAAAATCGCGATATAATATTTCTCTGATCCATCCTTGTTGAATTTCAAGTTGATGCTGTTCATTTTTGACTACAAAATTCTACATATAATTTTTTGTCTTATTTGATAACATAATTCAATAATCACATATCGGGCTTTCGTTTCGTCTACTCTTTTTGGATACAAAACTTATGAATCAGTTTGTGAAATATTTATCTTTTCTCTAATATATCAGTATTCTTTATTCGATTATGTAGATGATTACATAATCATTGGTTCAGTTTGTGACATTTATACTTAAAGAATGATTAATTTTGTTTTATTTAATTCAATGGTTTTATTATAAAGGAAAACAATAAATGAAAGATTTAAAACAAATAAATAGTCAAAATATAGTGTTAAATAAACAAAGAGAGTTGGAGAGTCAGTATAGTCTATAATTTTTTGTAATTTGAATTCAAAGATTACACAATATAATCATGTTTAAATTGTACGAATGCTAATTCGTTGAAATGAGCTTGTGAATAGCTTTTGAAAACATCTATTTCAAGAAAATTTTATTCATTAAAAAGTGCTTTCAAACATGTTTTTTTTTCGAACTGGTTTCAAAACCTGTCTGATAAATGGAACCGGTCTACCAGCTCTTGCAAAAAAAAAATCATTCTCTTAATCAAACTATCTTTATCAAAAATTTGAGTAATTTCGAGGTTTATTTAAACAAGAGCAGCACCATTTTTAAAATATGATTAATATTTAATTAAATCAATTTTTTTAAGCAAGAGTTGTTTAAATGTCAGTAATCCAAAGTCAAAAAAACTCTTTTTCATTTTTTCTAGAAGAGCGCTTTTTTGTTTAACTTATAGCCAATCAAAATTTATTATTTCGCTTTGGGAATAAATTACATCATTGTTCTTGAATCTTAACTTTTGATGCAGCATCATTAATACGTATCTAAAAAATAGAAAATACGTCTTTAATGCGGCAGTTAGTTTTGAATCTTCATATTTTAATTCAATGCCGTCCAGTGCAAGGCACTAAGGTAAACCCTTAAAACTTATTTTTAGAGGACCAAAGATATTTTTTTTCAACACTTTACCTATAGGATTGAATGCAATTTTTCGGATTAAAAAACGTTCTTGTGTTCATTGGATTTTATTTTTTGTGTGAAATAAGACTTTTTTGAATAAAAATTTTAAAAACCTTTGAAAACAAAGCTCAATGAAAGTAATTCTTTATATTTATTTATTAATAATAGAATAAATAAAAATTTTATATATCAAAGTTAAATGATTAAGCCTTAAAAATTGAATTGTTGTTGGTTAGCCTCATTACCAAAGTCTTGCTTGAATTGAGAAGCAGCATCTTTTGAAGCTTGATGGGCAGCTGACCATTTTGAGGAAACATCTTCCAATTGGAATGAGCTTGGGGCAGAAAATTGATTAGATGACAAATCAGCTGATGGCAATTGTTGGGCTGAAAATTGGTTGGCAGAAAATTCAGCAGCTGGCAATTGTGGTGCAGCTGAAAGCTTGAATGATTTGGTTGGCAATTGTTGGGCTGAAAATTGGTTGGCAGAAAAGTCAGCAGCTGGCAATTGTGGTGCAGCTGAAAGCTTGAATGATTTGGTTGGCAATTGTTGGGCTGAAAATTGGTTGGCAGAGAAATCAGCTGATTGGAATTGTTGGGCTGAAAATTGGTTGGCAGAAAAGTCAGCAGCTGGCAATTGTGGTGCAGCTGAAAGCTTGAAAGATTTGGTTGGCAATTGTTGGGCTGAAAATTGGTTGGCAGAGAAATCAGCTGATTGGAATTGTTGGGCGGAAAAGTCAGCAGCTGGCAATTGTGGTGCAGCTGAAAGCTTGAAAGATTTGGTTGGCAATTGTTGGGCTGAGAATTGGTTTGCTGAAAAGTTAGCAGAAAATTCAGCTGGTGATGGAGTTGGGAAGTTAAATGATTTAGTTGGGAATTGGGCTGAGAATTGGCTAGTTGAGAAGCTCATTTTGGATTTTTGGTTTGGGTTTCTTTTTTTTCTGGTGAAATAAGATATGATATTAAAATGAAACGTCGGACTTAATTTATACCTGTTTCCAAATCATCAAACCTTATATTGATTTCTAGTATTTTTCAAGTATCAATTGCTTGCCTCCTGTTTTGGTTGAATCGTTTATTTCAATAACTACAATCATTATAATTTAGAAATTTTCTTTTTTCTCTCAATTGAACAATTGAATTTTTTATATTTGCCTCCTTCGCATTAATACAATACCTTGATATTTAGAAACACCTTTGAATCATTATAGAATCCAGAAACGTATTTTTTTTAGATAAAGCTTTTAAAATCAATTTTTTATTATTATAGTTACTTTATTGTTGTAACCGGATCGATCTTCTTAATTTTACACATACTTTAAAAAATTCTAATTAAAACTATTCAAGTTTTCAAATTTTTACAGAATATTTAATTTATTAAAATTCATTTCATTCGGAATTTTTACTTTTAATTTGAATGATAAATTTTTTATACTTTATATTAATATTTATCTTTAAGATATCGGGATATTTTTTTCGGGCTCTAAAAATGACAGGATTTACTATTAAAAATTTTAATCAATTTGTTTCAAAAATTTGCTTATTTCTTCTTTACGGTTTAGAAATTTTAGATCAAATGGAGCTAAAAATT
The DNA here is from genome assembly GCA_025491095.1 of Brachionus asplanchnoidis. NCBI lineage: Eukaryota > Metazoa > Rotifera > Eurotatoria > Ploima > Brachionidae > Brachionus > Brachionus asplanchnoidis. The sequence goes on along the minus strand of JAILYF010000039.1, from coordinate 1,497,517 downwards.
AACTGAGTACATTATAAAAAAGAATTTAGGTAAATTCAAACTGACAACAGAATTCTTAAGTTCTTGAACATGTTTATTAAATAATTCAAATAATGTTGAATTAATTTATATAAAAGAGAATTAAATCTAACTTTTAAAATTATGTTGTACGCTATACAACTTATATCAGTTCGGAAAATATCTACTAACATATTTTTATAAAAGTGACTAAATATTTCTCAAAAATGCTAAAATTAGGATTATTATTATTAATTTGTTTATCTGTATCGAGCTAAAGACTCTTAAAAACAAAAATTGATAATCAATATCAAAATAATTTTTTTTAAAAAAATAGTTAAAATATAGTAGAAAATTAAAAATTAGTTAAAGTTCTAGAAATTCAAAACTAAAGTGTTATTTGAATTACTAAATTTTGACTTGAAATTAGTAAACTAAAAAAAATTTGGTCTTAAGTGATTCCTGTGACTACATGCGATTCAAGTGAAAAAAAGCGTTGTTATTGGTTCTTTCAATCAAATAAGTTACCTTTTAAACCTTTTATAAAATAGAAATATACATTAGAGTGTAGAAATTTGTATGCTCTCTCATAATATATATAATTAAAGATATTCCAATTTTATCATTGAACATCTTAAAGAAATACAGATTTTTAAAGAGATTTTATTTTTGAAATAATTTTCATATTTTATAATTTCATAATGTATATAGGTATAATTTTTATTTGAGAGACTCAAAAAAAATACCTAGGCTTCTAAATTTGGGCCTCCCAATTTCAAATGTTTCAAATGACTTAGTTTATGAATTTCAAAAAAATCAAAAAATTAGAAATTCGGATCAGATTGCGTTTAAGAATTCAATTTCTTCCTTGAAAATATATAGATTTTAGTTTTATTTTTATCATTCGATGAATATTTCCTTTTGGAATTTGATTTAGAAAATTTTTCAATTTAATATTTCAATTAAGCTAAATTGAAATTAAATTTGAAAAGTCGGTAAAATCTTTTATAATATTTGTCATTTATTTTAGACATCGACAGTGATGAAAAAAATATTTTAACATTGAATTAAACAAAATTTAATGTAAATGCTAAATTTAAATAATTTTATTAATGGTAAAAAAAAATTTGTATAATACAAAAATTTACATTACAAATATTTTGAAAAATAATTATTTATATCATAAAATGATGAGTTAAATTTTGTGACTTGTTTCTTGCTCGTTTGTTTTGAAACCATATCTTAAAATAAAAAATAATTAACACATAAAAATAAAAGCTAAAAACTTAAAATATAAAATATTAAAACTTACTCGAATAACATTTTCTTCAAATCCCAACAGATTACACAAATACTCATTTCACTTGAATCCGGATAGCTCTTCATTTTGTAAGCATATTCCAATATTTCTTTTTGCTGCTTGCTTATTTGGGTTCTTGGTTTTCTTTTAGTTCGTGATATCAAATAATTGGAATTTTCTTTATTGCATATCATTTGTGATACGAGTTTTAATTTTTCATTAAAATTTAGAAGATCATTTGATTGATTCCAATTGTTAAGCGACGAATTGATTGAATTTTGAGATAGATTAGTGTTTGGTTTCAACTCACTTTTGCTGTCATCCGAAATTGCACTGGTTGCTAAATCTGTTATATTGTGAAAGTTGACTTTATTTTTGGTTGACTTCTCAATTGTGGGTTTTTTTTCAATTCCAGTTTGGTCAATGTTAAAAAAAGCTTTGTTTGGCGTCGATTGATATTGAATGCTTTTTTTACATTGTTCAATGCTCGATGTTGCACAATGTTTTGGACGGATGTCAAATATGGTGAGCTTATTAATGAGTTGTTCTGGATGCAACCAGAGTCATAGTGATTGCCAATGGATTGAGATTGGAGTTTTCATTTAAAGATGTTAGAAACTGAGATGAATGATTTTCGGGTCGTATACTCATTGAATGACTCATAAGTATTCTCAAGTGGACTTTGACTGCCTGGTCTGGTAAAAGTTATTGCTGGTTGGCAATAAAAGTTTTCAAAATTAGCACCAAGCGTGTTCATTTTTCTCTTCAAATCCATTAAACTTATATTGTTTTGCATTTTATCTATTATGTTTTGATTGTAGTTTTTAAATTCTGCAAAAGCTGAATGAGGTATTTATATGCTTATTGAGAGTCAAATTTAATCTATTGTCAATCAATCAATTAACTAATTTTTTTAATACTCAACTGTAATGTCTAGTAAACAAAATAGGTTGGAAATTTGAAAATTTCAAATTTTTTACCTGTACCTGATTGATTAATTGATTGTAATAATTAGGAAGTCTGATAGTCAACGATGCCAAACTAGTAGTCTAGAAATCTAAAATGTGTTAAAAAATTTACTAATTAAAAAGTAATTTTTCGTGTTTATTACTCAATTAATTTGTGATATCTATGGTAAAACAGGTTAGCTGAGTTCAGCACAACAGGTTAACTTATTTTCTAAACATTTTTTAATAATAATATTTTTTAATTTTTAAGATAAAAACAAAAAAATCTGTGACCAACGGAAAATTGTTAAAAATTATATTTAAAAAATAATAATAAGAATTTTATTCGAGTTCCAGGGTCAGTTTTGTCAAATTTTTTACAAAAGAACGGAAAAAAATACACTGATATTCCACTTTTTGTTTTATTAAACAATTAAAAAAGCAAATTAAACTATTTTCAAAAGGAAAAAAAAAAAATTTAAATTCACCATTTTTACAGATAAATTGTAGTAAAAAATATATCCAAAATATTTCTGGACTTTGCATCATTTTAGTGAGTATAATGGATTCGTTGTGAATTATTTATTATTAAGATTTTGTAAATTATAAAAAATTATCAAGTTCCTAAACCACTAAGGATGCAAAAAATACCCCAAATCTCTTTGATTTTTTTTAATTTCTGTTTTTACAACAATTTATGCAAAATATCTTTAATTATATTTGCGCTATAAAAGGAAAATTATATATTCTGTAATTTTCCTTTTATAGCGCAATGTGCTACCAAAGGTGATAGTATACCGCCTCCACAAGCTTGCTTACGGAAGCTTATTAAAATTATTATATTGACAATTTACCTAATTTTACGTATAATCGAGAAATTTATATTTTTTTACTTTTATTAAAAAATAAATTAAATTAAAAAAGATTTTATGATTTCTTTTTTTTAATTTATTATTAATCTAAATTTTTAATAAAATTAAAACAATTCGCATCTAATAAATAACGAATGCTGTTGTTAAGCCTTGAATGGATTTTAAAAATGACTTTGGTCTTTTCTTATATTTTAATGTAACTCAAGACATATATAAAATATAAGATATATATATATATTTAATATTATAAAAGACATACAGTACTGATTTGACACGTGGATTTTTATAAATTTACGAAAATTTACGTAAAATAAGGTAAATTTATGAAAATTCACGTTAATTTATGTTCGTAAAATTACGTAATTTTACGAAATTTTTCGATATTTTTGTCATGTGGATTTACGCAAATTTACTTTGGCCAAAAAAATGGCAAAATAATTTTGAACAAATGTCTGAGCTTTTGACAGACCAAACATTTGTGTGTCCCTCTAACAGGTTTGCTGACTTGCCATTTTTTGGCCAAAGAAAATTTACGTAAATTTACGTAAAATCCACATGACAAATCAGTACTGTAAATAATATAAAATATGGAATATATTTTATCACCTTAATCAGAAGCCGGAATGAAAACCAGGTGGTAATTCTGAAGGGTCGTAGCCAAATAAGTAGATAAAATATAGAAAATGGCATTTAATTTTTTTTCAAAATTCTATTATTTAGCTTAATAAAACTAATTTCTACATAAATATGACTTAAAGCTTAATTTATTAATATGAAAAAATAAAAGTAACATACTATTTCTTAAATACTCGCTGTAGCTTATTTCTTTTAAAACATTGAAAAAAGAAAATATACTGTAATTTTAAATAAAATTAATTTTTAGATTAAGAATTTTCAAAATAAGAAAAAAAAAGTAGTTTAAAATACTTATGAGTTTAGGCGACCATTGGTCGAATATCAAATTACACAATCATATGTAATCTTAATGTTGATGAATTGATCTTAACATCGATTAAATCATCGATCTATTGCAAATAAAAAAATGCAAATTTAAAAAAAACAATCAATTAATTTCGACTTATCTCATGCATTCATCGAAAACAAATTTTCATAACAGAATAAGAAATTATTTTTTATTTAAAAAAATTCCAATCTCTAAAGACATTTTCAAATTAGCTGTTTCAAATAACACCTTAAATACTCAAAAATACATAGATCACGTATCATTAAATATTTTATTACATTTTATTAGTAAATTATATAATTGTAAAATTCATCACCATTTCAAACTTTAGCTCATGTTTATTTAACTGATATGCTTATTATTTTTATTTCATCAATTGGCTTGTCTTGCTTGTCCGTTTTTGCATTACATATCTTCTGGACAACATCCATACCTTTGAGGACTCGTGCAAAAACCGTGTGTTTTCTGTCCAACCAAGGCTACATAAATACATTATACAAAAATATATTTTTTGATTTAAATTTAATTACACAAGGGATGACAGTGATGAAAAATTGCGACCCATTGCTATTCGGTCCAGCATTTGCCATGCTAACTGTGTATGGTTTGTCGTGTTTTAGATTTGGATGAAATTCATCTTCAAATTCATGGCCCCATATTGAAGTTCCTCCAGTTCCATTTCCTTGCGGGTCACCTGTCTGAATCATGAATTGCTTTATAACCCGATGAAATATATGGCCATTGTAATATCCGTTTCTGGAATGAACAGCAAAGTTTTCCACTGTTTTTGGACATTCTTTGTAGAATAAATTCATTACAATGTCGCCCAATGTCGTGTGAATCGTAGCTGATGAGGCCAATCTACTCAAAGTACTCTCCTAATTGTAAATTTTAAAATAAAATCTTAGAAATACTTTTAAAGATTACTTCGGTGGCTGCCACTATCTCTTCTTTTGTTGGTTTTCATTAAATATATCTCTTTCATTGTCAGCACTAAATATATTTAAATATTTTTTAAATTTATAATTTTGAAATAAATTCAGGAATTGAATCCCTTTTCAAAAAGCAGCAAACTTGAGCAGACTTTCTTAAAGTAAAAAGTCTTAAGTCAAGTCCAAGTACGGACTTTATTATTTTTAAATCTGGACCAAGACTTCAATTTAAATATCATTATTAGTTAAGCAGTATTTTCGGATATTGCTTAACTGTTGTTTTTGGGTAAAAAAATAGATCCATACTTTTTAGGAATTTTGCTTCTGCCTGAACAAGCTTCTGTCCACAAAAGCATCGGCCTAAATACACTACTACTAATTTTTCCGATTTAATAAAATTAAATTATTTTGTAAAAACTAAAATTTTTGTAATAAATTTTTAAATTAATTATCGACGTTATTTTAAAATACATTTTGTAGATTTTAAAATTTGGATAAATTATATTTTCCTGGTCACATTTATCAAGTTTAAAATTTTTATAAATTCTACCAATATTCTTTCTTCTGTGATTAAAATTCATTTTGATTTATAATGATTTCTTTAAAATTAATTAATTCAAATTATCAAATTAATTAAAATATCTAATAATTTTATTATAAAATTTTCTTAATAATTCAAAATTTATTTATTTATTTATTGATTTCATGACTCCAAAAAAGTAATGGCAATTTATTTGCTGGAAATTTAAACAATTTTAAACTTAAAGTTGCATTGTCATATTCCCTTTAAAAAAAAAACTTGAAAAAAATATAAGATTTATTTAAAAAAAATAACTGAATTGATAGAAATTCTAACATTCAATTTTATAAATATTTTAAGTAATAAGATTAAGAACTTTTAAAATCTATTAAATATTTTAAAAAGCTTATTAAATTTTGCAGGCATGACATTTTGAAGCTTATTGCAGACCGAAGCAGTCCTAGAGCTTACCTGAAGCTTTTGTTGAAAAGCTTATTAAATTTTGAATAAAATAGTCATAGGATGGCGCTCAGTCGAAGTGTATTTCGGCCAAAAAGTATGGGTCCGTTTTTTATCCAAAAACAACAGGTTAGGTTATTTTAGCAATATCCGTGTTTTCTAGGATGATGATTTAATTGAGATGAATGTAAAATTCTAATTTAAGACTTTTCGAGCTAAATTTTAATATTCTAAATTATTTTCTCTTAAGTGCTATTATTATTTCTTCATTCAAGAATAATCATTCCAACAAATTAGTTGTTCAGAAAAAGAGAAATAATAAAATTAAATCAAAATAATCTAATTAAAGTGAATATTAAAAAATTAAATTCGATTTCCTTGAAAAATCGTTCATATCTTCAAAAAATAAACCCATTTTCTAGCAGACTTTGTTTAAAAAATGCGATTTTTTGCCAAAAATGGAATTTTTAAAAATATATTTATCTAATAGTTTCAAGAAATAAAAAGCTTAGCTTTTTATGATTTTTTTAGATAAATGAATTTATTTTTTAACGAGTTTATATGTTCCAAAGTTAATAAAGTCTGATATTTTCATTATAAATTAGTGTCAGCTAAGTAAGTAGGCTAAAATTAGCAAATAAAGGTGAGTCAAATTTTTTAGATCCTCAGTTATTAGTTTAAAATATTGCTTGACCTGACTAATATAAGCCTGACCAAATATCCGATTTATTGATCAGATCTTTTTGTCAAACTTGTAATTTTGGCTCTTCTTATTTTTAGCTTTATTCTTTTAACATTTGAATGGCCAAAATCGTAGTCCTAAATTCTTGAATGCAGATCGAATCCCTTATTTAGAGATTTACTACTTAATCATCCGTAAAGCTCGAATTTTCATTATTATTTTTAGAAAAAAAAGCTAATTATTTATAATCTCTGAAGACAAGCAAATTTTTTCTAAAAAAGTGATTTAAAAATCGAGTGTCATTGTTTTGTTGGAAATCGTATCTAGATATCTATTTTGCATTAAAAACCTGGTCTTAAAAAAAATATTGATTAAATTCATCCAATAGAAATGTGAACCAACTGCACTCTATAAATATTATATGAGAACTAATTCTTCTTTTAATTTAGGATATTTATTTTAATAATAAGGCTTATGTTTTAAAAGAGAATAAAGTTCGGTTAATCTAAAAGGACTTAAAGTTTAATTCTATTTCTAGAACTTAGAAAATTAAACTTAAAAGTACTTTATATTGCTTAATTTTTATAATATATTTGAGTAAGCATATTAAATTTAAACAAAAAGAATTGAGGCTAATTTTTTCTTTTCAAAATTTTATTTATAATTTCAGATTTCACTTAATGTTTAAATTATTTTTAAGATAAAATTGATTTTACAAAATGAATTTGTTTCACCCAAAATTCTCTTTCTGTATAATGTTTGTTTCTGTACAATTCTCTTTCTTCATAAAAATTAGATTTTAGATGAAAAAAAATGTTTTATTATACTTTTTTGCGATTATATTTCTGAATTGAAATAAATGAATTTATGTTAAATAAATATTCTCTAATTCAATTTGTGATAAATAGGATCGAATATTTTACGTCTCAAAAAGTCTTTTACTATTTTAACACAAATTGACCAGAAATAATGAAAAAATTTAAATAACAAAAGTACTTAAATTTAAATCAATACATATTTCTTAACATAGACGAATTTTTTTATAAATTTTCAATTAAAAATCGTTTCAAAATTAGCCTAATTTTGGTCATGTTGTTTAAAGAATGGAAATTTTTTTAAAATTATTTAATCAAAAATTGTTAGCAAAATTGATATGATTGGTAAATATGAATTTTTGTCAAGACTAAAATACTAAATATCAAAAATATTATTAAAAAATCGTGACTAATAATTAATACTTCCTTAAAATTTGCTGATTTAACAAATCTCACGTGTATAAATTTGTTAAGTAACTAATTAAATAAGTATTATTTTCTATAAAATCTTACCCTTTTATATCTTCTGGTTCACGCTTTGTAAATAAATAAAATCTATTTTTTTTATAAGCTGTACAAAAAATGGTCGGATCATATTTGATAACTTGGAGAGCTGGATTATTTGATGCTCTCATTTCCATACTTAAAATAGCCTTTGGCTTGTTTGTAATACCTTGAAATAGACCAACGTTCAAGAAACGAGCATTTTCTAGTTTACCAAGGTATTTCACTGTCTCCATAGTTTCAATATTAAAAACTTTATTAAAAAATAACCACTTTTAATAAGTTAAAATAATTAGTTTATCAAATTGCTTACTCTTTATACCCATTAAGGTACCATATATTAAGAAAATTCCACTTTCGTCGAATATTAAATTTTGAAAAAAAGTAGCCTCATTTCTCTCGATGTCTTTTTCCATAGCCATACGTCTACCAAATTCCATGTTACCCATTTGTTGAGAATGCTTAAATTTTAATTAAAAATAAATTAATTATAAAACTAGTTTTACTTGTTGAAGAGCAGAATATTGATCAAGCGACTCGTCATTGTATTTATTATTTTTCCACTTAAAAAATCAAACAGCCTAATTTTTCTGTCTCTGGACAAGATGGCCATTTTTTTTTCCACTTTTATTAAATGCTATATTTATGATGATAGTCTTGACTTTGACAAATTCGTATAAATCTGTTTCCATCTTAGACTCGAATGACACATTTTTGGGAAATTTGTATTCATTTACCGAACTACTCCAGTACTCCAGCATACCATTTTTATCAGTTGAGACCACAATCTCATAAACAGGATTGAACTAAATTTTTGTTATTTTTTAAATTTTCTCTGAATTTATTCATGTTTTACTTTAATTAAATGAACTGGCTGATAGTGAAGCTTCTCTACTATGTGCAAGGGTTGGTTATTTCCTCGGGCATCGAAAATTCGAAGCGCTGGTGTATCTTTTTCACTCCTGATTAAATTAAGATTTAATTTAATTTTTTTATATTTATTATTTTTTTTAGTTTTTTATCTTTATTTAAATAAGTACTTACACGCATATTGTGGCTACAGGGTCCCGATCAGCATGAATAAATGAACAAGCAAAGGGAACAAAGTCAAGTCGAACCATGTTAATCATATCGAAGTTAATAATGTCAAAAACCTTGAGAGATTTGTCCAAGGAAATAGTGCACATCAGAGTTCCATTAAAGTTATCAGTCATTCCCATTAGCATTGAAAGGTGAGTTCGAAAATGCTTTACAAATTCAATACCTTCGTCTTGCTTTTTCCAAAATTTTACATGACCATCTGAACTACCTGTAATTATAAAATCAGTTCTAAAAGATAAAATAAAATATTTGAAAAAATTTTAATTTTTTTAAAGTTGTTTTACATTGTGACTACAAGATGAGTTATGGTATCTCGATGCATATAACTCTTCTCATAATTTTCAGAGCCTGGGAGATTTTCGATGTGAATTTTTTCTAATTCTTGGTCTTGAATTTTTTATAAATTAATCGGATTAAGATCTGAGCATGAAATTTACTTTTTCCTCTTTTTATTTCACGTTTTTTAGCCTCTTTGTCTAATTCAGATTCAACAGCCTGTCCTGTGTCTTCATTTAGTTCTTGATTGTTTTCAGATTGTTTAGGGCCTACCCATTCATCTTCAGACTCATCCGAATCATTTAAGGGTCTTTTGGCACTTGGATCATTCATTTCGAATAAATTTGAAAATTTAAAAATTAATTTTATTTTATTTATTTTATATAAGCGCCGTTTAAATATAATGAAGCCAAAATTTTGTCTTCGATATAACCCATTTAATCATTGCAACTGAATATGAAAAATTTTAATTCTGAGAGAAATTTTTAAAAATTAAATTATTTTTTATCATTGAAAGTATTAATTAAAGCAGAGAAAATATTTAAATTGATACATATTAAAAGAAAAAACTAAAATTCAAATTTAGATAATAATTTTAAGTGATCAATTTTAAATAAAAAATTTAAATTATTTTATTTAAATCTTTTAAATTTCACTCAAGCAAATTAATTAATTATGTTTGATCAAAATAAATCATTTGGAAAGAAAATTTTTCAACCTTATAAACTAAAAAAAGATTGCATTTTTTTTTTTAGAAGAGAAAAAAAAAAGAATCTAAAAAAGAGATTATCATGATTTTAGTCAATTAATCTAACAAAAAATGCAAATTTCATAGTCAAGAATGCAAGTTAAATTATCTGATACATTTTATCTATTTTGAACTATTTTAATGGTAAATTTATTTTAGTCTTGTTTTTAGATGATTTAAATATTTCTTTCATATTTTTTATTTTAATTTGAAAACAAAATATTTTATATAAAATTATAATTTTTTTTATGTTTATCTATAACTTTAAGAAAAAACACAGTCTTTATATTTGAAATAAAATTCAGTGTATCTATTGATTTATTAAAAGAGGCTTTTTTCATCATAGGTATGGAAGTAAGGTATCCAAAGATTGAATAAAATTATTTGTTTTCTTCGCTTTTAATTCGCTTCGCTAAATTTAGATACTTGCTTCATTTAGTTTAGGTATAATTTAACAAATTAAAATAAATTTTAATTCTTTACCATAGTGCTTAGTTTAAGACTAATAATTATTCTATAAAAGCTCAATGTCCAGTTGTATCTTTCTTTTGAGCTGCAATCATAATTTTTTTTTTTTGATTCAAGATTTTTTAATTTAAAATTTGAATATTAATTTAATAAATGAAAATTAGATATAAAAACTAAGCATGCTTTTAATATGAGATCAAAAAGCATATTAAAAATATTTAAAAGATGCACAATTTCCCAAGCCAATCGATTCAAAATATTGTTTTATTCAAAAAAAAAATTTTTGTAGAAATAAATTAGGTATTTTTTTTTAGGTAAATTTTTTAAATTAGCGTCATATTTTTGCATAAGTTTTTCAATTTATTATTCAGTAGTTTTTAGCAAGTTCGTAAAAAAAATTCGAATTATGAACGTGATTAAATTCATGTAATCATGATCGTTTTTTAAGCTATTTACTTAAAATTTTGATTACATAAACAACCTCAAGTTATCGAGCGTTTTATATGAGCAAATAAGTTTAAAGTGAATGCTCAAAGTGCTAAGGAAGCTTTGTCTTCTAAAAAATTCCCTCGTTTATTATTATTTAAATTGAAATCTTAAATTAAATTAAAAGAGTTCGAGAGTTTTTTAGTTAAAAAATTAAGCATTATATTAAAAATTTCTTTTAATAAATTTTTTTAAACCATGTCATTCTTGATTTAATTAATCTATTTTTTTTTCAATATTCATTTTGCCAAAAAAAGAAATTTATTCGTTCAAATGAACCATTGAAAATTTAAAATTGAGTCTGAATAACCTCTTAAATAATTAATGATATTCTTGAAATTTAATAACTATAGAAACTAATCTGACGTTTTAAGCATGCTGATTAAGCTATTTTTGTTTATTGTATCTAGGTATCAATTATAAGATTAGACAATTAAAACCTAAGCCTAAGGATAGCAACATTTATTGATTTTAAAATTAAAAAATCAATTTGAATGAATTGATATTTATCAAGTGTTTTTTATCCGAAATTTTTTATCTCTTGAGATGGTTAAGTATTAAGTATTAATTAGTAAGCAATTTAATTATTTCAACAGGAGTTTAAAATAGGAAGGAAGCAAATATGAACTTTTATATTTTAATTTAACTCGAGGTTATTTTAGTTATATAATATTCTGTTGAGTAATATTGCACCAACACTCCCTTGGTAATGGCGCGCCGTTATACCAACATACGGATAACTAAACTAAAAAAAATTTAGACTGAGCATAAATTATTCTAGGTGAAAGTTAAATTTGGCTAAAAAATTTTCAAGAATAGCGTTGAATCGAATGACTCGGCAAAATTTTAGTATAAAAAATATCGTTAGAAATTTTTTTTTTAAATAATTTTAGAAAAATTAAATTTTAAAAAACTTAACCATTATCATAAAATATTTACCAGCTCTGAAAAACTATTTTTCGAGTATTTTCAACAATTATCTAATCAAGATCGTTGTACATATTTTCAAATTAAACTGATTGTGTAAGTTGCTTGAACTAACATTATATAAACAATTTTTTTAGATAAATTATTTCTTAAATTTTATTCAAAATGTTGGCTGAAACAAAAATTTTAAATTTGTCCAAATCAAAATTTTTATTAAATAATATTATATTGGTGAGAAATATCTCAGTAAGTACTGCAAATAATGCCAAAGATAATTATAAGCTAGTCGTTGTCGGAGGAGGCAGTGCTGGACTTAATATTTCAAGTCGTTTTGTCCGCAAACTTGGAAAAACTAATGTTGCCATTATTGAACCGTCTGAATGGCATTGTAATTAAAAAAAAATTTTTTTTTTATTTTTAATCATTGAATTTGTTGTTTTCAGTGTATCAACCTGGTTGGACCTTGGCTGCCGGAGGAGTCAAAAATCCAGATTCTTTCCGTCGACCACAAAGTAAATTGATTCCCAGTGGAGTCGATTGGATAAAAGCGAAAGCTTCTGTTTTTGAACCAGAATCAAACTCAATCACTCTGGACAATGGTGAAAAAGTCAAATATGACTATTTAGTAATGGCGACCGGCATTCGAATTGATTTCGATGGGGTGACAAAAAAAAAATCTCTCAAAAAAATTGGATCTTATTTTTGTTTAGGTAAAAGGCTTGAAAGAAGCAATGGCAAATGATGAACAAGTTGTGTCGATGTATTCACACGAAACTGTCAAGAATGTTTTTCCTGCAATTCAGCGATATAAGGGTGGTAATGCCATTTTTACTTTTCCCAAAGTGCCAATTAAGTGCCCTGGTGCACCACAAAAAGTAATGTACTTGGCAGAGGATTACTTTAGAAAAAATGGTGTCCGAGACAAAGGAGATGTGTATTATTGCACAACTATTCCTGCAATTTTTGGAGTTAAGAAATATGCCGAAGCTTTGATGGAAGTTGTCAAAGAAAGAAACATTAAGCTTAATACCCTAACCCATTTAATTGAAATCGATTACAAAAATAAACAAGCTGTGTTCGAAAAATTGGATAAACCTGGAACTACCTTTAGACTTGATGTAAAAAATTTTATTAAAGCAAAAAAAAAAATTAATTTAAAATTTAGTATTCGTTGTTGCACGTTTGTCCTCCAATGAAGCCTTTTGATGAAATAAAAAACAGTCCTTTGGTTGATGAGACCGGCTACGTTGATTTAGATAAATATACTCTGCAACATAAAAAAATATCCGAATGTTTTCGGAATCGGAGATTGCACTAATTTGCCCACAAGCAAAACAGCTGCTGCTATTGCCGCTGAGAGCAGCGTTTTGGCAACTAATCTGGGTAATTTGATGAAAGGAAAAAATCCGAGTGAAGCCAAATATGATGGCTATACCTCGTGCCCATTAATAACTGGTTATGGAAAAACAATTCTTGCTGAATTCGACTATGATGGTAAGCCACTAGAAACTTTTCCAATTAATCAAGGCAAAGAACGAAGGACTATGTTTCATTTGAAGTCCGACTTTATGCCAATTTTGTACTGGACTGCCTTTGTTAGGTAAATTTATTTGTTTTTAAGAAAAAAAATTATTAAAATTTATTTAAAGGGGATATTGGGGAGGCCCTGGAATTTACAGAAAAATTCTTAACATTTTCTCATTTGGTAAAAACTAAAATGGGAACTAGGAAATATTTTAGTATTTTTTACAATTAGTTAATGTTGAAATGTTTTTATTTCAAATTTTTTTTCCAATTTTTTTTTCTATTATTTTTAACAGTTATTTTAAAATAAATCTAATGAAATTATCTATTTTTTAATATTAAATATAATCTAACTTATACAATTATTAATGTCTTGAAGTTATCTTAAACTTAATATTTATTTTTCATTATTATTCGTATTTCGATTTTGTTAGTAAGAGTTTTTGCCTTTATTTCATATTCGAGTATTATTTAAAATTTTAGAATAATTGTGAAAAGGACCAGCGGAAATTTTTTTTAAAACTTTATAAAATTTCTGGAATTATATTTCGTCATTTGAGAATTTATAATTTCCTGTTAGTCATTTAAAAAAAGACGTTATTAAAAGTTTGCTTTGTCATGTGGGCTTGCTCGAAACAAGAAATGATGGATGGTTCCAAAATGATATTTTATTGGTTTCTAAAGCCAAATCTTTAGAAGTTTGGTAGCTATAATTCCATGCGAATTAATTTTCAAAAAATCTGAAAAGTAACAAACAAAATTTTTGACATTTAAATTGAATTAAAAACAGTTTGTTTAGATGATTTAAAACATAGTAGTATATTATATTGCATATGATTCCAGAGTCATAATAAAAAGATAATTTAGGTTTAAAAATTTTTTAATTTTTAATCATTGATTTGAAAGTTATGAGCGCATTTTTCAGTTTTTTCTTTATATTGTTTTTTGCTATCTGAAAGTTTAATGTTATAGTGCTTTTTTGGCTTGTAAAAATTGATATCAAATAATTCAGCTTGATAGAAATATGATCCTTAATGGTTATTTTTCTGATTTTCACTCAGTGCTGTTATCTATTTTTAATTTACGGATGTTGTTACTAAAAAAATACCATAAAGATTTGTGTTCAAAATATATCTATAAAATACTTTTTTTTAATACTAACAATGATTACAATGGAGAAAAAGTATCCGCCATGTTAAACGATTTGTAAATGAGGTTGAGTGGAGTTTAAGTTTTGCCTCTCAAATAAATTTATTAGATAAAGTAGCTGTGTTTTTTATTCAAATTATCTAAAATTAATCTATTGATTAATAGTAGTTAAGTATTTTAGTAATTATCAGAAAAGATGAAAAAACTTATTGTAATTTCTAATCCAATTGGTACCCCTTCAAAGTTCTCCTATCGAATAATTGTCCATATTTTTTCAGCCATTGAATTAAAGCTAAATTACTGCATTCTCTCGTAACCTCAAATTTTTTCGTAATTTAATTTAATAAAATTATTTATTTTGTTTAAAATAAGTTGAAAAAAATAGCATATAAAAAGCCTTAATAAAAAACAAATATAAGGAAAAAAAATAAAGGCTCTGTTTCGGAACAACCTTTGAAGAACTTCTATTAAAAAAATCATTTGTGTGGTAAACTTTATACATTGCAAATTAAAACTAACCTGTACATATTTTGTTCCACGACTCTTCCTTGACTCTTCTTCAACTATTCCAGTGGGGAAAGGAAAAGTCGAGGAAAAGAAATGTACAAGTTAGTTTTAAAGTATTGTAAAAATATAGTAAACTAGAAAGTTGAAGAAATAATATTCTAATATAGAATATTACAATTAGAATATTAACATTTTTATATTAAAAAATATTAGCAAGTAATCACTATTAAATCCCCAAGAACATTAGTAAGCTTAGTATTTAAACCGATAAATGAAAAAAATTTGAGCAATTGTCATCTGAGTTGAAAAAATTTTAAAAAATTTTGAAATCAAAATTGGCAGGACTTTGTTAATAAGATGGGAAAAATACCGTTCTTTTTGAAAAAAAAATGAGATTATTTAAACTTTGATTTTAAATAAAAGGGATCTATAAAATGGACAAAAAAGGAAGGCTTTATGGAGAACCTTATCAACATTGTTTAGCCTTTACCTCAACTTAATTTATTATTATTATTTTGCATTGGTTTTCAGACTCAAAGAAAATATATCGAGCTTCCGACTACATTTATCTTAAAATAATTAAAGTACAAAGCCAGCAAGGCTGCTCTGAAAGGCTTGCGCATTCCTTTCAGTCCCATTTTTTAATGTTTTTCTTGCTAATGTTCAATTCTTAAAATTATGGAAAGGAGTCTAAAAACACTGCAATAAAATTTAATTTGGATACAAAAATACATCAGAAAAAAAGAAATAAAGGTAAATAAAAATAAAAAATTTAAGGAAATAAAAATTTTTTCTATTTGATTTTATCTATTGAATCAAATCACCCCTAATTATTCTTTCTTACAATGTTTTTAAGTTGAATTTTTCGAGTCGCTTGCTCTAACTTTAATTTTTTTTTAATCACTTGTATTGTTTGCTGATAAATCACGTTACTTACATGATTCTTACAGTTTAAATTCACCTTTATTTGTGTTTAAATGCAGTTGATTATTTTTATTATTAGATTGATGATGCAATATTTTGCATTTTTTTTTGCTTAAATCTTTGCAATCTTCCTTTAATCGACAAAAAAAAATATCTAAATCAAATTATCTATCATGCTAATTCAATAATACAAAAAAAGTAAAGGCTCCGAGATGGATCCTTTAGATACTCCAGTTTTGACATAATTTACGAAAATTGATTATATATTAACGTTAATAGTTAAAATAGAAGCAAACTCTAACTTTATCTTCAATAAAAAAAATGAGAGATTAATAAAAAATAAATCTAAAAATAATGACCATTGAAATTAATTTTTTTTAATTTAAAAATTACTACATCAAAAACATAAAATTAGATTTTTAATAAGTCAAAAAATTAAAAAAAAAACCTTTTTAAGTTTTTTGTTTTGAACAAGAAATACCACATAATATTGGATAAAGATGTCGAAGTCTCGAGTGATCTAAAGAATATTTTTCACTTTTAATATCAAAAGATACTAAACTTCATCAATAATTTTGATAAATTATAAGCATTTTTTTCTCTAGATTTTCTAAAAAATTAATTATTTTTTAAAAAAGTTGTCATCATCTTATTAACTAAGAATTGACTAACATATTTATTTCTTAAACTAATGAAATTTTGTAGTTACATAATGTATCCTCTTATGTTAATAAGACTTAGAAATTTAATTCTAATATGCTACAATCTTTAAACTAATTCACTGATGAATTAAACTACAAAATAGTTTCCAATTGCTTGGATTAACGAATTAATTAATAAATGGTTAAAATTCAATAAGGTAAATCAAATAGCCTGATCTCTTTTCATAACAATAAAATTTTTATACAAATATTTATTAAAAAATTTTTAAATTTTATGAAAAAAATTAAGCTTAAATTATATATTAATTTATTTAAATATTGCTTGAATTTTTAGAATTTTTAAGGGACCAAATTATGACTTACATTCTAATAATTCAATAAAAATAATTCATTTTTAATTAACTAATCCAGAACAAATTCAGCACAATCAGTCCTCATTTCACCACAAAAATATATTTAAGAAAAAGAAACATTAGACCTGGTAGACTAGTTTAAATTTAGAAACGATTATGAAATTTGGAACTGATTCTAATAATGAATAATACTTTTAAAATAAATATAACAAACCATGATTTCTAATGTAATGAATTATAATAATTAAGAACAAAAGACTGCGATGGCTCGGGCATATACTTAGAATGAAAGAAACACGGATACCAAAAAGGGCCCTTGTTCATATAGTTTTGTCTATTAACTAAAAAATTAAAGCTTTTTATTTTAAAAAAGTTACAATTTAAATAGTTATTTAAGAAGAAAACAATAAAAATGAATTTTTGAGGAAAATTTTTTTGCATGATAAATTTACATTTTGAAATCCTTTGGTCACTTTTTCAGCTACTTTCTCAACTATAAATAGCTTTAACGCACTAAAAATACATTTTTCTAATTTTTCTTGAATTATCTCCATTTCAATCTTTATACCGGTTTTACGGAACCATTCTACCAGACCGAGGAAACATATAAGAAAAAAAATTGTATAAGTCACAAGTTCAAGTCAATTTTTAAATAATTAATAATAATAATATTAATTTTGTAATTTTTTACTTAAATAGTCAAGTAAGTTTTAAGTCTGTTTGAATTTTTGCCTAACAGGAAGGGAAAAAAATTAAATTGAGAACTAAGTTTTACGACTTGACTTAAAACTTGGCTTCAAAAAAAATCAAATTAAAAATTCATTAATTCAGCTTTATTTATAATTATTATTAATTTTATTTCAAGAAATTTGTCTAAAGAAAAACTACTGCAAGTTTACATAATATTCCATGTTCAATGGAAAAAATTTTCATAATTTGCTTTTTTTTAATTTTGATTTTATTGAATTCTTTTTTTGATTTTTCTATCAAGTTTAACTCATTCTGTACCGAATACTTTGTGATTGTGTTGGATAGTTATTTTTTGTGTTGAAAAGATTTAATTTTTTTTATAAATCATAAATATGTTATAAAATGAATATTACCTAATATAATAGTGCCTATTTTTGAAATATAAAAGTTTAAATCCAAAAAAAACTTTTAAATATCTCTTTTAAATTATTGACTCTAATTTTGTTTAAAAAATAAAATTCTTTAAAAAAATTATTTATTACTTTGAAAAAATCAAATTGTTTTTATAACGAGCTAGATCTTTTTTAATTATATTAAAAAAGTTCTCCTTTTCATAAGCGGTTAAAAATTGATTTAAAATTCTTGTTTTTGACTACCAAAAAAAATTTTAAATTGTTTAAATTAATAAATGTAAAAAAATTAAACTGCTGAAATGAATTTAATTAAAATTTTTAATTTTATATAGTATTAAGAAATAAAATTTGATTTAAAACAAAAATTTTAAAAATGTTCCAAATATAGAGATAAAACAAAAAAACTTTTGTTTTTAAATGTTCTTAACCGCCCAATCGTTAACAAACCTTTTAACTGAAATTAATTTAAATATTTAATGTATTTAATTAGAATTTTAGGATTTTTATTTGAAATAAAATGGAATATTTAAAGCATTGAGATATGCAAAATCTTTTAAAAAAACAAACGAATTTGGCTAATTACTAACTTAAATTATTACACATAAAAGATGTTTATTCTGAATTAAGTAACTTTATTAAATCTTAATCCAAATTTACCTATAAATAATTTAAATTGTTTCATTTTATCTTTTAAAACTGTCATTTAAAATAAAGGAATTCCAACATCAAACGGTTTTGTTAAAATTGCTATCAAACTTTCAAGGACAAAAGTAAATGTTTGTTAATCCTACGCTTATCTTTATATGCTATGAATATCCGATCCCAAAGTTTCTCTATTTAAGTGGATAAATTTTGTGATTAATTAAATTCTTTTCAGAAATAAAAACAATTATGGCGTATCCAAAAATTTCCAGAATAATTTTGTTCCAAGCAGTTATTATATGTATCGTATCAATCTTTTCTATAGATCAAGTTTCGGCTCAAGGTCTAGTTCAAATTAATTATTTTGTAAATAATTTTTTTAATAAAATATTTAAGTTGGGGGTGTTCTGGCTTGTACCAACTTTACTTGTCGATATGGAGAATGTGAACAATTGAGCTCAGGTTATCAATGTCATTGTCCTGCGGTATTAATTTGAAAAATTTAAGAAAAATTCAAATAGGAAATTTATTTATTATTATATTTGAAGGGAATTAAAGGAAAAAATTGTGATTTAAAAATTCAGCCTGGTGAAAGTGTCTGTTTAAGTTCACCATGTTGGGGCGGTGGTACTTGTCAAGATTTAGGTAACGATTACAGATGCATTTGTCCTCCTGGTAGAACTGGAAAAAACTGTCGAACTATTCAATCGGCTCCATGTCTTCTACAGAACCCATGTAAAAATAATGCAGTTTGTCAAGTAGTTAACAACGAATGTAAAATTGGAGTTAATTTAGATAATTTTTTTATTTTTTAATCAAATTTAAGTATTTTGCTATTGTGTTGGATTTTGGACAGGAAAATATTGTGATACTCGAATCGATTTGTGTTCAAGACCCGAGCCTTGTTATAATGGAGGAACTTGTGAAAATAATGCTTGCAGGTGCCCAGCAAATTTTATTGGTTACCAATGTGAAACTTATAGTAAAAGATATCAAAATAAAAAGAATTAAAATTTTATTTTTTATTTTATTCATTAATAAAGATCTTGTTATTCCAAAAAAAGTGGTTAAAGTCCTAAACAAAGGTTGGTATGTTGCCGACCTAAAGTTGAACTATATGGTTCAAGAAGGAGTTAATAAATTTCCTGCACAGCAAAAAAAAAACGAATTGCAATTAACCAAGACCATATATTTATTTACCTTCTTCTATTAATTACGCTAGTATGGACGGAGTCGTATTGATTGTAAATGCAATTGGTGGAAAACAAGTAGTAGCCACACGAATTAGATCTGATCCTGAATGCTTTCATGTTTGGGGAACAACATTAATTCCATTTTGGACTAGAATGCCTTGTTGGTAAAGCAACTTATTTTTTTTCATTAACGCAAATTAAGA
Source organism: Brachionus asplanchnoidis (assembly GCA_025491095.1). Lineage (NCBI taxonomy): Eukaryota > Metazoa > Rotifera > Eurotatoria > Ploima > Brachionidae > Brachionus > Brachionus asplanchnoidis. The sequence goes on along the minus strand of JAILYF010000039.1, from coordinate 1,477,259 downwards.
TTGAAGCTTTTTTTAATAAAATTTGTTGAAAAAAAATTTTAATTTTTTACTCTGTCAGAAATCCCTTTAAATTGTTGATTATCTATTCTATAATTTAGTTCGTAATCGGATTTATTTTTTAAAAAATTAATTCATATTTGTCAAAAGTTTTAAGGAAATTGGGATAAAAATAAAATAACGATAAGCAGAGTAGGTGTTTAGCAATTATAAAAGTACCAGAATTTTGAAAAATTTTATCACATAAAATTTAAAATGAATTTTTTGTTCATATTCAGTCTTTTGATATCTTATTTAAATGCTCAAAGTAAATTCATTGCCTCTATATTTTATTAAATGGAATTTTTTTTTGTTAATTAACATTTTTTAATTAATTAATAGCTCCTTGTGCTTCATATCCATGCAGACCACCATCGGAATGCGAAAACTATGGTCCAGATTTTGTGTGCCATTGTAGACCAGTAAATATACACAATTCAATCGATTTTTAGCTTAATCTGTTTTTAAAGGGTATTAAAGGCCAGAAATGTGATCGTCCACTTTTGTCTGGAGAAAGTGTGTGTTTAAGCAACCCTTGTTGGAATGGAGGAACATGTGAGAAAGATGAATATGGCTACAAATGTAATTGCTTAGAAGGATTTTTGGGCAAAGATTGTCGCACAATTCAATCTTCGCCTTGTACTCAAAATAATCCATGCAGAAATGGAGCTAAGTGCCAACTAATAAATCAAAATGGACAATTAATTCCATTCTGTATTTGCACAGCTGATTGGACTGGTCAGTTTTGTGATAAATTAATTGGACTATGTGAAAAACCGAACCCATGTGAAAATGGTGGTACATGCTTCCAAAATATCTGCAGATGTCAACAAAATTACACAGGACCTCGATGTGAAACATATAGCCCACAAAGTTCTGATAGAGTGCTACGAGTATTAAGCAAAGGTTGGTATGTAGTACGATTAACAGTTAACTATGAGATACCAAACGGGACTGAAAAATTAAAAGTTTCCCAAACTGCACAGCTTTTGCTCGGGCAATCGAAAGTTTTTAAAATTCCAAATTCAGTTTTCTATGACGGAGACTATGGAGTTAATCTTTTGATGGATGTGGCTTTATATTCTCAACAAATTAGAGTACGAATAAATGGAAGTCCAGAGTGTGTAGATTTGTGGGGCACGGTTTTTGCGCCCAGATGGTCCAAAGTTAATTGCTAAAGCTCTAATAAAATATTTAACTATGAATTTTCAAAATTCACCTTAATCGCATTAATTTTGGAGCAAAATTTAAATTCTATTTTTAATCTTCTTATTTAAATTAAATTTAAAATGATCTAAAAATTTTAATTAAACCATTTTTTATTCTAATTCAAAAATAAATGAATCCTTTAAAATATTTTTACTTCTTGTTAATTTGGTCAACTTTCATCAAAAATGCAAGTTTTCAAGGTATTACTGTTTGTTATCGTTATATTTATAATTTATTAAAACACAAAAGATCTATCTCCATGTGCTAAGCACCCTTGCAGAATTCCAGCAGAATGCGAAAATTTGACTAATGGCTCATTTGTATGCCATTGCAAAGCAGTAATTACAAATAAAATATATTTTATTTAAGCTAAATGTTCCTAAAAGGGAACAGGAGGTAAATATTGTGAAAAATTACTAGAAAATGGAGATCAATTGTGCAAAAGCTCACCTTGCTGGTATGGTGGAATTTGTGTAGGAAATAAGACCCATTGGAAGTGTATATGCCCTCAAAATAAAACTGGTATTAATTGCAAAAGTTTTGGTAATAATTTTTAATTTTTTTATAACATTTTTTAAAATGTTTTTTTCCTATTAGTTACGAAAGATTTGATTGTCAAAGTAAAAAACAAAGGTTTATATCTAGCAAAAATGACTTTAATTTTCAAAAAATTAACCAGTGGAGTTTTTATACGCATGACAAAGATAATATCAATAGGACAACAGCATGTTTTTGAAATGCCTGCAAACACAGATTTATCTTCATCGTATTTGGTGGTTCACGCAATAGCTGGAACTAGGGTAATGACAGTCAAAATCAATTCGACTCCAAGTTGTTTTCACGTGTGGGGAACTACTCTTTATCCAGTATGGTCTATCATTGATTGTGAGTAGAGAAATGTTGATTCATTTGTTTATTTTTTTAATATCTATTTAAATGTTTATCATTCTTGCCAATCAAATTTTTTACTAAAAATATTAATTAGAATTTTCATAATTTTTTCAAGTATAATTTAGAAAAGTTTTGAATAATATTTTATCTTGTTTATGTGGTAAGCATCTTTAACAAAAATAAAATAAAATATCGTTTTTATAAAGATGTAATTTTAAAGAATTCTACTTAAAAAAATCTTAATATTAAACACATTTTAAAACATAGCAATTTTTCTTGTGAACATTTAATTTTTTTAATCAATAAATCTCTAAACGATACGATATATTTTTGATTTTTTTAAATTGTAAATTACTAGATTTTATTTAAAATCAAATCATTTGTTTTTTTGAGAACGAAAATCTTCTATTCACTTAAAATGTCAGAATCAATGATAATTTAAAATTAGAGAAATAAAATCAACAAAAAAGGAAAAAAAATAATTTGCTAGACTGTTCAGTATTAATTAGATTCAAATTAAGCAAAAAAATTTAATTTTTGTCTATTTAATATTGAATTTTTTTATATAAAAAAAAGTGTTTTTTTTCGATTGTATTATACAGACAGCTACCATAGCGAGACCACATGTGATCTCACCCCGCCGTTTTTCTGCTGTAGCTTATTACTTTTATAATTATTAGATTCATTTTAAGCAAAATAAATTGTTGAATATTATAAGACATTTTAATTGAAAAATTTTTATTTAAAGTTTTTTTTTCCTATTTTTATTCTATTATTATAAATTTTTGTAATACATCGCTCAAATGGCGTTTAATGGATAGATATAAATAATTACATAAATTAATTACAATACAATATACATAAATTTGGAACTTAAATGAATACTTTGATATATCACTGAGTCTCTGAGTATCTATTTTTCAAAAATTAACTTTCAATTCTAAAACCAGAAAGTCCAAAAAAACGCTCAATTTCCAGTTGAGCTCATTAATATGAAAAAAATTCCTTTTTTAATTAATAAAACTTGATTCTTAGTTTTTTGGTTTTGTTTTTAGATGTTTTAAAAAAATTTTTCATGAATTTGAATTCAAAACTTCTTTTGGAAGTTTATTGTTTATTAAATTTTAAATATGCTTTTACTTGAATACGAATATCAAAAAACTTTTGATGATATGCTCTCTTGATTGTTTGATCAAAAACGAACCCAAATTCAATCTCAAGTACAAAATATTGGTTCAAAATTTTAAAGGTTTAGTATAGAAATAATATGAAGATTTAATCAGTCTTTTATAAAAAAAAAAAAAGAGATACTAGTCTATTGATTAGCCAAAAAGGAAAAAGATTATTTTTTAAAAATTAATTATAAATTTTTATTTATGAAATCTTAAAAATATAAGTAAAAAAATCATCAATTATTATTTATTACTATTATCGACGACTGTGAGAGTAAGCGAGCTCTACTCTCCATACTCCTTGAGAAGTGCATGCATGTCACTGATGATCTGCTGCCAACTTTGCGAAGACGATTTGCTTTCATTAACTGGGCTGATAGAGATGGTGACTTTCTTTCTTCATCGTTTCTTTGAAACTGTCTCTTTTATGGATTTAGGTCGTTTCTAATGAATATTGACAAGGTTCTTCGTGGTCTGCCTGGGGAGGCATTTGTCCTGGTGTTGAGATAGAAGAGTATATTTGATTTCTGGGCACACGCTGCCACTATGACTAAGGTTGCTGTGGCCAAATTTCACATGACATAGACCAAATCCCATGAAAGACCAAACACTTGTCTAAAAATAAAAAATGAGAAAAAAAGAGAAATAGAAAAATCATAAATACGATAAATAATTCGATAATTGATTAATTATAGGCTTACCTTATGGACATTTTAAATAATTTTTGACAAAATTGCTATTAAAATTCAAATCAATAAACGCCGGTAGGACAATGATGAATAAAATAAAAAATAGAAAAATAAAGAAATATTATTTTTTTAATCTAATAATTCAATTAAAAAAATGTTTTAAAATTTATTTTTCAATACTTTTACTATGTGAATTTGAAACAAAATGCAAATTAAGTTGATATAAAAAATATTTAGCAATGTATTTTTTTTATTTTAATAAAAACATAATTTGAATTTTTCAATTAATTTATTTCTTAATAATTTGAAAATAAATTTCAATAAACAAAATTTCAAAAAATATAAATTTTAATCTTAAAAGTTTAAGTTTTTTTATCTTTTTAAAAGCATAATTAATATATTGCTACAAGTAAATAAAGAATCATTGTTCAAATAAAACACATGAAAGATCATATTTATTTCCTAATATTTCCCATTAAATTAATTAATGGTCATTTCAAAACGACTATTCGATTTTAAATCAAGTTAATTTTTTATTTATTCAAAAATTTTAATATTTTAGACATCTTTTTTATTTTATCTTATTGGTCTTCTTTTTATGTTTGAAAACTAAAAGCTATTTTTATATTGATCATTTAATTTTCACATTAATTTGGCTTAAACAAAGACGTAAGCAGTTCGGACGGACCCTGAGACAATCCTCGAATTAAATTTTATAAAAATAAAAATTTTACTATATGGTTATGAATAATTTATCTCCTTTTTTCAAATCTTAAGTCGGAAAATAATATTAGATAAAATATATTTCTCTCAATTCGAACATTTTGATTGAATGAAGTACAAGATTAAAGAGCTGGGCTTTTTTTTAAATTTAAAACAAATAAATTTTATTCAATATTTTAGGAAAATTTTTACATTACAAGCAAAAGTTAAATTCGAGCCCTTTCAATTATTTTTAATATACATGAAAATATCTAATCAAGACGAAAAAATTGAATAAGATGTCAAAAAGAAAAAAATTATTCAATTTTTGCTCATTTGAACAATCAAATTCAATCTGACTAAAACAACGAGTATTTTTTTGTCTATTGTTTTAATGAAATTTTAAATATTTAAAGTAATAAATCACTTTTATTTATTGTTTCAACTCACAATGATAACTAAATACCCAAGCTTGTCTAAGCTAAGGACTGGTTTGCCAATTTAATTGTTTTCAATTTTTAATATTTTAATTATAAGTTTCATGCTTGATTGGGATAAAAATGCTTTTTCTTATTGTATGATAAAGAAGTGATGATTCTCGTCAAATTCTCTCGTCCTCCCATTCTATCATTCACAATTCCTCTCAATCTCAAATATCATTTAGAATTAAGATATTTTCTGAAAATAAAAAAAAATCATCTACTAGCTGATGCGTTTCGTTTGCCAAAAATAATAGAGATATCTATCTATCTATCTAAATTGGGCAACTTTTTTTACTTGTAAACAAATCAAAAAATCCAAATGATGACAATCAAAACAAGCCAATTAGATTGAAAATTTTGTCATTTTCTTTAATTCGCCAAGCTTATCTTTCTTAAGGACAGATTAAATTAAAAATTAATTAAAAAATGTTTTTTTGTTTTAAAAGCCGTATCGAATTTTCTTTTTTTTTTTCCAAAATGCTCAAAAATAAAAAAATTCTCATTTGACATTTTTAGAATGGAAAGTCAACTTGAAGGAAAAGAGAGCCAAGTGTTCAAGAGACAGCTGACCGAGTGCAGCGCGCCCAGTGCCAAACACAAAAATTCGAGCAAAGAGAACAGAAAAGTGGAGAGTGAATGCCTGGACTCGCCTGGTGATCTCGTAATGAAGCTAAATGAAAACTTGACCAATGCGTCAAATTCAAGCTCCTCTTTCAATCCGTTAATGTATTCATTTGTAACATTCGAAGGTAAATTTATTTTTAATTATCTTCGATTTTGTCAGGACAATAAATTAATAAACTAGAAATACAATAACTCTATAAAAATTTAGAAATTGTGCACACTTAGGCCAATCAGGCTATTCTAAGAAAATTAACTCAGATATTAAGATGATGATGATGATGCTGAAATAAAAGTGCTAATTTTAACAATTGTCTCAGATTTCAATGCCATAAAACAAAATCAGCCCTCGGTCCTAAATTATTCCGTTTCAAAACATATAAAATCCCGATAGCTTGCCAAACGAGTATCAGAAAACTTTCTTTTTTTTATTTCTATTTTTTCTATTTTATCCAAATTTTACCGGCATCAAGCGCAACATAAAACACTGATGGCATGACTTATCTAATTAATTTCTTATGCAATCAAATTAAACACCTCCCGTTTCAAATTGCGCACTTTCTACTTTGATCATCTATAATTAATTTGCATTTTACTATCTATAACTAACTTGATTGATTAATAAAAGACAGTCAGTCAGACCTCTTTTTATTTCACCTATTCTTTTTTTATTCTTTTTTTTTGTTCTTACTCTTAATTCAATAGTTAGAGCTTGCAGGTGAATCTAACTGTTTAAACGTGTGCTGAGTCTGTTTATTCTTTCCGACAATCAGTCCTAAACAATTGTCTATTTAAACTAGATTTAATTTTTGTCCAAAGTATCAAGTTAGATTAAGAAAAGAGAGAAAAAGAAACCAACAAAAAAAACATGTTGTCCACTTCTATTTCAACTCCGCAGTCGTCTCCTTCCTTCAACTCATCATCATCATCTTACTCAGAGGAATACAATGACATCGAAAGAGATGCCATTGACAAAGGTACTAGTTCGTCTATTTTTTTAGAGGCATTGAAAAATTTCATAAAAAGCTTCCAATAGAAAATAAAAAAATTTTATAAGTTTTTTTCTTATGTTCAAAAAATTGTTCTGCAAATGAAACCAAGTGAAAAAACTTTTGTTTCACCTATTGTGGAATCTGCTAAATATGTGCTAGTTAATTGAGTTTTATTTTTAATAATTCTAAATGACATGAAAATTTGCAGAATTTGAACAGATTTTGAAGACTTTTGCAGGAGATGAAACAAAATTTGTTTCATGTGTAGAACAAGTTTTTGAACATTAGAACAAAACTTATAAAATTTTTTATTTATTTTTGGGCATTGTGAATTTTGGAACAAAGAACAATAACAAAAAATTTAAAAATGAAACAACTTTTTTACTATGAGTTTAAAAGTTGTTCTTCAAAATGTATGAGCTGATACAAACTTTTCATCACCCAAATTTAGTCACTGCAAAAACTTTTCAAGACTGCAAAGCATTAAAAGTATTAGAAAATCATTAAAATTATATTGCAGAGTTTTTGCAGAGAATAAATTTAGGTGGTACACAATTTGTATCAGCTGATAAATTTTGCAGAATAATTTTAAGACTCAAAGTAAAAAAGTTATTTCATTTTAAAATTTTTGTATTTGTTCTTTGCTCCAAAAATTACAATGCCTTCTATTGGAAGATTTTTTTGTAAGAAATTCTCCAATACCTATTTTTTTAATTTAATTAATTAAAAATTTACAAAAAAAATATTTTATTAAAAAAAAAATTTATTTAAAAAAATTAATTTTTAAAGGTCAAGGTCGCATAAATCAACTCGGCGGCGTGTTCATAAATGGTCGTCCACTTCCCGCGCACATCCGCATGCGCATAATCGAGCTGGCAGCGCAAGGCACGCGACCATGCGTCATATCGAGACAACTGCGAGTGAGCCATGGCTGTGTAAGCAAAATCCTGCAGCGTTATGCCGAGACCGGGTCCATTAAGCCCGGCTCGATTGGCGGCAGCAAACCGCGCATCACCACTCCCTTGGTCGAGTCAAAAATCATGCAGTACAGAAAAGAGTGTCCGTCCATATTGTGCTACGAGATTAGGCGTAGGCTAATCGACGAGAATGTGTGCGACCAAAACTCGGTGCCCAGTGTGAGCGCCATAGCCCGATTTTTGCGAATTAAAAAAAGTGAAAATTCAAGCGTCGAATCGGCCGACAATTCTTTGTCCGAGAACGACGACGATACGCAAAGTTTTGAGGAAAAAATTTTGATGAACAAAAATTTGGCCAGCGTGATCAGCTTGACGCAAAATCGCCGCCTGCGAACCAGCTTCAGCAGCAAACAAATTGAAATTTTAGAATCGGTTTTTGCGCAGACCCATTACCCGGACGCTTCGCTCAGGGAAGAAATATGCCAAAATACTGGTCTCAACGATAACAAAATTCAAATTTGGTTCAGCAACAGACGCGCCAAATGGAGAAAGTCGGCCGTTCAGGACACCAACAACTCGCTGCAAAACATGGCCACAGTGGCCACCAGTCTTTCGTCCACGTCCAACTCGTCCACATCGTCCGCATCGAACGACAACTCGTTCAACAAAGCCAGCGCCGATTCGTATCCAAATTACCAGATGGCAAATTGCGCACCATTTCAGTCGACTCCTCAAGTTAATTATCAAAACTATCAGACTTTTACTCAGTCTCCTCTGACCACCCAGTCATTGATTGCCAACTACGGCTACAAGAGTCAATACTACGACTTTAATGGTCAAATAACCTCGAGTCCAATCACGGATACCTGCAAAAAGAGCTACAATTTTTTGAACAACTCGGCGCCTGTTGAAGACAAAAATGAGGTCTTGTCGGCCAACGGCACTGGCAGCACGGACGTCAATCAAAAAGATGTGCCAAACGACTTTTTTGCCTATGGTTGTAGCAATAATCAATTAGACACGGTGTTTGCAAATGCGTCAAGTACAACTTCGCCAAATTATGACACTTACAATCATCAATCATATAATTATCAATATCATTTAAATCAATATCAAAATTATTATGGTCAAAGTCAAGTGTTCAACGCGGACCAATACGGTCAGTATGTTGGCAAAAAAGAGGTATGAGATTTTTTTGTTGTTACCTATTAATTATTGATTGATTTTGAATTTATAGGTTAATACTAATTTGTTTTCGTACCCTGCGGCACAAGACTATACTAATTCGTATTCGTATTTTGGCGATCAAGCTGCTCAACAAGGTGAATCGGCACCGAACCAGATTCAGGCAAATGTGTCTGTTCCTCAGCAGTTGTTCTATTAGATAATTTGGACTGATTTATGGATTGGACGGGCGGTTTTTTCGATGCGTTTTTTTTTTCTACTTATCCTTTGTAATTTTTTATATTGTATATTCAAAAATTTTCTATTGGCAAAATTATAATTTAATAAATATAAGATTAATTTATTGGTCGATTTTATTATATCCAATCAAAAATTTTATCTAGACTTAATTTGGTTTGATATCGCAGTGGCATTTAATAATATCACGATGGGGTCCAAAGTGTGAGCATTACCCTCAGCTAAAATATGAGACGATAAATTAATCACCTATTTTTTATTTGGTCACTTATTTTTTCCATTAATACACATAATAAATTACATTTATGTGATAGCGGCGTAATATTATTTATTTTCCTTATTCACTCAATGTCGAGCATAGGGTCATAATCAGTTTCAAGCGTCATGACTGACGTTGTTTCGGCCGTTGGGATGCTACCCATACTCCCTTGAGCTAATTTCTGATTTCTTGATTTCTTTTTAACTAGCTTGTATACTTAGACGGTCTGGTAGTTAGCCGTACGCGCTTGCAGAAAAGCCTTCGGTGTAGATGATAACTTTCAACCGCACACTTCCCATTTTTAGCTTTTCTACTTCGAATTCCTCCAGGAGGATTCGAACAATCGATCTTTTGATTACTTCACTTTTTTAAAGCGGCTGATCGAACTAATACGCCATCAATGTTGACTGATATTTTTTTTAGCTTTTTTTGGAAAAAAATTTTGCAAAAATGTTTATTATACGGAACGCTGAGGGGGTTGTGAAGTTCATTTCAATTCGATCGTTTCAATTCAGAAAAATTTGAATAACTTTTTGACTATAAGAAATAATTTAGTTCTATAAAATGCTTAATGTTTAAGCATTTTTGCTTAATCCGAAAATATATGTCTGCAAAAACTCTGCAATGTACTTGCACACTTGATAAGAATACTTTTTAATGGGGTGCAAAATGCAGAAAATTGCAGAGTATTTTGCAGACCTATTTTACTGCATTAAGTAAATTTGCTTATAATCAGACATTTTCACTCATATTAGGCTCATTTTGAGTGTGAGTTTGAGTGTGATAAGCACTCAACTCTCACTCACACTTGATCACGCATAATTTTTGCGTGATACACTCAACTCACACTCAAACACGCATTTTTTTGCGTGACAAAATTTTAAAAAATCTTTAAATTTTTCTTTTTTTTAATGTCAAAATAAATAAAATTGAATTATAAACAGTTTTAAATATTTTTTAAGTTCGAATTTTTATTTAAATTGGCAAAAGCTAGCAAAAACAGTTGGTTGAGAACTTGATTTAGTTTTAAACTTTTTAAAAAAATTTAATTTTGTTTTAAAATTGTTCTCATTTATCAATATCTTATACAGAATAATTTCATGATGTCTTAGTAGATTTAATAATTAAAAACTTGATAAAAATATTATTAATTTTGTTTAATTTTTTAATTATTTATTTTAAAAAAATCAAAATAAATTGATTTTCATTTTATACTAAAAGGAACAATTAGACCTCTTGAATAATCTAAATGACGTGTAAAAATTCTTCTGATTCTGAGAAATTCACAATACATATTTTGATAAAAAAAAAATTTTGTTGGTTAGAATTGAAAATCAATGATCAAAGAAATGCGATTTTTTAAATTAGTGAAAAATTCAATTTTTAATAATTAAACCTTTAATAAAAAATTGAAAAATATTTTTTTTTTCAAAATTTTCAATTTTTTGCTAAAAATAATCAAAGCAATATTTTTTTTCAGAATCAAAATTAGATTAAATAACAGACTTATATTAAAGTCAGGTATTAAAAAGTCAAAAACAAGTCAAAGTGTGACTTGGACTTGCAAATTATTTTTATAAAAATTAAAAGTAAGGAATTGACTTATTTTAAGAATAGAATTAAAAAAAATTAAAAATTTTTAGTTTTAATTTTTTTTTGTTCAGGAAAAAATAGAATTATTCTGAATTTTTTTTCAATGTTAAAAATGAAGTATGACTTTTTAAACAATCCTGATTATCGTTTTATTCTTTTTAAGTGAATTTATGAATAAAAAACGAAAATATGATTATGCTTAAAAAAAAATTTAGAAATAAATTAAACACAAGCATCTTCAAGATTAAAAAAATTTACGATTGTTTTTTTTAAATTTTTATAAACAAGTCGAAGTCCTGACTTGCACTTGACTTGGAACTTGTTGTGACATTAATGCAAGTCTGATAAAAACTCTTTGGGAATTTCGAGAAAAACATTTTTTTTTGTAAAATTAGGGGTAAAACCAATAAATAGAAGTATAAAATTAATTTATATGTTCATTTCTTTTTACCTTTTTGCACTCATTCAATATTTTTCTTTATAAATTTAAGTAATATGACAAGGTTTAAAATATCTAAAAGCTAAGAGTTAGATAAACATAAATATACGTGGTTTACTTGTGACGGACATTGTGTTTGAAATGGGTATGTGCAGTTTTTTTTACTGAAACTGAGAAAGGATAGCGACGAATATCGATATTTGCTATTTTTTACTTAACCACCACAGATAAAAATCAATCGAACTTCATCCATTTTTTATAAGCCCATGTTTTTTGTCTTTTAAATTGTCTTAATATCTCTGGGTTAGTATGATTTTTCCAAAAAAAAACACAAATTAAGCCCCCTTTAGAAAAATCAAAAGCCGATATATTTTTTGCATATTGTCCCCGGTGGAAGTATGTAAGGTTTTACGGTAAGAAGTTTTCTTGCTAAAAACATTTTAATTACCAGCCAAAAAAGGATCCGTCAATAATGCTTTTGACTTTATCCTGAGTCATTTCCTATTCAATCTCTGTTTGAAAAAAATTAAACTTAACTTTTTTTTCTTTATCCGAAAAGAAAACATCAACAATCATTCGTTTATACAACTGAAAGAATTTTTTAAATCAAATTCAAAAAAAAAAATTGAGCACCTTTGATTTTTTAGTTAGTAATCAATTATCTCATTTTAGAATATTTTATCATATTTAATTAAAAAATTGAGAATTAATGTTTCATTCGTATTATTAACTATTATCATACATTGACCATTTTTGGGAAGCTCGTCATCTTTATAAGAATCATAAATTTTTATAAACAATCAATATAGTTCATCTTAATTAAAAAATCATATATGAGAAATATTTGTTTGAAATGTTGATAATATTTTTTTTTGAAAAAAAGTTCAATTTTTAGAAATATTAAAAATTTTAAGAGGTTTTAGAATCTGAATAAAAATGTACAGAATTTCTCGAAACCAAAATGCTTTAAAAAAACATTTGAATCAAAAATTTTACTAGGAAAGCATATTTATTAATTAAAAATAATAAAAAAAACTAGATTTAAAAATTAACTCCAAAAGTTACATTAGAAATCTTAATTTTAAATAATTTTTCTTATATAAAGTTTCGTTTATCTTAACACTAGAAGACCCGCGGGTTTTTTAAGCTCTTTTTTTTTGCAAAAAATCGAATAAAAATCCGAAAAAAAATTTTTTTTTCCTCTTCAATTTGAAATTGAATTTTATATGTAATTTAATAGTTAGAATTTATAAATTATAATTTTTTGGTGTCAAAAAAAAAAATTATACATTAAGTCCCGGAGGGGGTTTTTTAAACCCAGTTAAATTTTTCAACTTTTTTTACTTAATTTATAAATTCTAACTATTAAAAGACATATACAATTCAATTTCAAATAGAAGAGGAAAAAAAAATTAAAAAAAAAAATTTTTTTCTGATTTTTATTCGATTAGTTGGGTTTTGTTCAAAGAGGTAAACAAATCTAAAATTACAAGAAGAGACTTCATAATCAAACTTGTTGAGGAGCTCTCTGAGACCACTAAAGGTTCAAAGAATTCTCAGGCATCTTCATCTAATAGTCAACCAACGACACCAAAAACTCGTAAAAGACTTGCATCAGTTGATTTGAATGTTGATTCGACTCCACCCAAAAAAATGGACACAAAAAAGGATAAGAAAAATTGTCAAATTAGGTTTTGTAATCAGAATAAAACAAAAGTTACCTGTATTTCATGTAAAAAGTATTGTTGTGGTACATGTTGTAAAGAACAAAAAAACATAGCTTTATGTCAAAAGTGTTTTGAAGATGGAAAAAAGTTATAAATTAAGGTTTTTCATTAAAAATTTCATTTTTTCTTTTATTTCAAATGTAATTATGTCAGAATTTCTAATCATATGACTTAAAAAAATGTATTATATGATATAATACATTTTTTTTTCTCCATAATCAAGCTACTATTAATTAGCATAAATAACATTAAATAAATTTTATTTTGAAAAAAAAACTTTATTTTGACCTTAGTTAGAGTTAAATTAGAAAATGGGTTTTTTGAACCCATTTTGGGACTTAACGGTATAAAAAAAATCGGGTCTTCTAGTGTTAAAATTAAGTGAATTATGAACTTATGGATTTTGAAACCAGAGAAATTGCACTTAATTTTCAGTCAAAGTCTGTCTGTTTTAATCATAATCTACTACATTGAATTGAAAATTTGGTGTACTGTCTAGCGAAGCGAAGGGTACTGTACCAGTACGTACAAGAAGCGTACCGAGAGCGCATTACCGAATTTTTTATTTTTTTTAAATAAATTTAATATTAAATAAAAAAAAATTTTCCTAAGAAAATTATATTTAACACAAAATGACCTGATGGTTAATTACGATTTCTGTTTTAGCAAAATATTTTATTAAAATATTTGTTTGTAATTTTCTGAGATTTTTTATCTCAGAATTTTGTGTTTCTTTACAACAACTCTTTCAGACATTTTTGGAATTTAAAAGGTTTAAAAATTTTTCAAAATAAATTTCAATAAAATGCAATTTTATTTTTGAAAAAAATTTGTTGTTTTAAACATATTTTACCAATATAAATATTTCAAAATCAAAAAAAAAATAACAAAAAATTAAAATTGTAATAATTATATTGTTTTTTCAAAATTTATACGATCTTAGTAAAAAAAATTAAAACTTTTTCGAACTTTTTATTTTTTTTATTAAAATAATAGTTTGGGGAAGACCCCAGGCAGTCTGGAATGGTCGCTTACCTCCTTTTCAGTCCCCGTGATAAATAGATCTTGATAAAATGAAAATTTTTGAAAAACAGAATCTAATAAATGTTCGACAAAATTATTTTAACTTTTTCTTTTTAATTTAAATTTTAAATTTGTTTGTAAAGTCACATGACAGATTTGTGTTGAATACAAGCATAATAGTTTAAACAAAAATAAAATTATTCAAAAAAAAAATAGAATTAACTTGAATTCGAAAGAAAGAAAAAGAAAACAAAAAAAAATTTCAGTGATTTTTTCAAATTTTATGAGAAATCTAAGATATCATTTTGATCGTTTAAGCACCAGGCTGAGTGCCTGAATTTGTCAAAAGGAGTCCAGTACTTGTCAGTTGGATTGGTGATGTTACGTAAGTCGTTTAGGTCGCTAATGATTTGAACATGAGATTGACGTTTGGCAACGAATTTATCAAATAAGTGATCAGTTGTGGTTGTGATATTGTCTATTTTCAACTTTTGGTGGATCGTCGAGATTCTTGTTCTCAAAGGAAAGTATTTTATTTTTTTTTAAAATTCGATTTTGTAGTTTTTGAAGGTCGTTTAAGATTCTTTGTGTTGAAGTGGATAGGGCAATGAACATGTAGTCAAAATAGGATCTAATTGGACTCGTAAACACTGTTTTACATAAGTTGATTTTGTTTTTTATTTTTAACTATTTTAACTTTTTAATTATATTGATTTTTGAAAGCATTCTTGCCGATAAATCTTTAAAATGGCTGGTAAACGAGAGATTTGGGTCGAGTTTTTGACCGAGAAAAGTTGGGTATGGCTCTATTGGTATTCGATTATTGTCGATAGATAGATTTAATCCGTAAGTTTTTTCATAATTTTTCCTGCACCCGGCTGTTGTAAAAACTGTAAAAACAGTTTTTTTTTAGGTTGATTTTTAATTTCCATTTTTTTCAAAAGCCTGCGATCGAGTTTATTGCTTTTTGTAAAGTTTCTTCAATTTTTTTAAGGTTTGTGTGTGTGTACCATATCGACAGGTCATCAGCGAACAATGCTTTTTTGACTTCAGCTGGAAGGTTTTGAGCTACATCACTAAAGAAGATCGAAAATAGAGTTGGAGAAAGACCTTGTGGTACGCCAGATGAAATCTTGAAAAAGCTTGATTTTATGCCTTGCATTGCAATAAGAAACTTCATATCGGTGAGGAAATTTTCGATCCAGTTGCAAAGAAATTTATTAATTTTGATATTTTTTAATTTATGCAAGATAGCTTGGTGATTGATTTTATCGAAGGCTTTTTCTAAGTCAAAAAATACTACTCCGGTTCGCTCGTGATCGTTGAAGCCGTTTATGACTGATTGGTTTAAGCGTAAAAAATGGCCGTGAGTGCTCATTTGTTTGCGAAAACCGGATTGGCATGGTGGAAAAAGACCTTTTTCTTCAAGCCATTTAGCTAAGCATGAAATTAAGGAAGTTGGTCTATAGGAGTCGATCAGGTCAGGTGGTTTATCTTTTTTTGGGATAACTATTATTTTTGATAGTTTTCATTTTTTGGCGAGATAGCCCATTTTTAGCGAAGCATTGAATAGCCTGAAAATGCGAACAAGAAAATCACTTGGACATTTCTTTAGCATTTTTCGAACTTGATATTGATTAAAATTAAAACCTGCCCAATTTTAAACTAACATCTCATATAAAAATAGCAGCTATTTTACCAAGGAAGTTCATCGTTGCCGTTTGCTAATAAGGTGGTCGTATCTTGATTGCAATTGGTTTTTTTGATCTTGATAGTCAGAATTTTCGACCTCGTGCAAGTTTTCGCAACTCGTGCTCTGAGTCTTACTTACATAATCTACTGCACTGATCCTGAAGAGGATAGTACTGTCCAGCGAAGCGGAGGGTACCGTTCCAGTATGAACAAGAAGCGTACCAATAGCGCATTACCGAAAAAAAAAATTTCAAAATATAAATTTAATTTTCAAAATATTTTAAAAAAGTTCAAAATTAAAAGAAAAATTTAAAAAATTTAATTTAAAATTTAATTTTTAGAATAAAAATTAAACTCGTTCTATTTCACTATTAAGTTTAATTTCAAATATGAAAATACTTGCAATATTAACTTAAAATTTTTTTGTTTGAAATTGAAAAATATATTTGAAACATCGCACTTTTTCAATGTTATTTCAGCATTGAAAATTTTCTGTAATTCAGCCACAAAATATTAAACCAAATGTTTTGTTATATAAAATGAGTTCAATCAAAGTTTCAAAGTGAAATAATATTCTATTGCCGCGCAAAATTTAAAAACAAATTTTTTAAATTGATGTGATAAAAAAAGATGTTATCTCAATAAAGAGTCAAAAAAAGCTTCCACTTTTGAAATATTTTATTGTGTTCTTTCATGTGTTTTTAACACTATATATTATTGTATAATTATAACCAATCAATTTTTTTATGATAATTTTTTTTTAATTTATTTTTTTCAAATGTTTACTTCTTTATTTCCGGCAGCAAAGCAATGGCTACTTAAAGTCATTCATGAATTCTTAAATAAACGAGAACTTAAAAGTCTTGACTAAGACTTTTAAATTACTCTGTTCTAGATACGAGTAAGTATTGTGCAGTTTATCTAAAATTGGTAAGAGACCAGAATCTTTAAATCCTTTTACCTTTGATAGCTTTTCTCCCAAAGCTAATCCTTAAATTTGCGGTCACCAAGGAGTTTTGTCTCACACTACGTCATTATTACATTATGTCAAATTCAAGTTATTCTCACAGTATTCATCAATCTCATTGAAAGGTACCTTTAAAAAAACCAATTTCAGATTGAAATTTAATCACAAATTTAATCCAAACCCTCAGCATGTGTTAATTAATTTCATTATGTAATAGCTTTTCAGCTGGTAATGATTTTTGGTATCTAAATCATAATTCTGAATCTTTAATTAAACCTTATTCCCTCGTTTAATTTTGCTGCACCACAAACCAAGACACGCTTTTGGACCATGCACCTAAGTAATCTCGCGCATCTTAAATCATCTTGATTAAGAACGCATTGTCTTACAGTATCATCACGGATTTAGGGTCGCAATTCTTAATTTAATGCTTCATCAAGACTTACCGTATTTCGCCGAATATAAGCGGGTACCAGAGAAACGAAAATATCAAAAAATACACTCATATTCGAGCAAAAAATCAACTTTTAATTCTTGATAAATGGTTAGATGAAGACAATATTATGCATTTTGTGAAGCACCAATAATTAAGAAAATAAAATTATTAGAAAAATCAATTTTTTATTTTTCGAATTTTTATTGACGTAAAATTTTAATAGAAAAGTTTTAAAAAAATTAAGGTCAAAAAATCGATTTATCGAGATTTAGAATTGATATATTGCTAGTTAAAAGTTTTTTTTTTTTGATTTTTTCATGATTCATGGTTCTGCACCAAAAAAAAAATCATTTTATTTTTGTCTTCAACTCAAAACTTGATGACGGATTAAATTAGGAATTTTAGAGCTTGTTGCGGCCCTAAACCCGTGATTATACTATTCTACCAAATTGATTAAAATTCCCGTAGAGTAACAAAAAAAAGATTCCGGACTTGGATTTGACTTAAGACTTGTGACTTTTAAACAACTCTGTATTAGACCATGCGTTTTTTATCAAAAATGTTTTAACATGGAAGAGATTTACTTTGGTATATGATTCAAGAGTGCGATTTGTGAATATTTTTTTGACTTTTTGAAAGATTTTCCATATCAAAATGTTATACATATAAATATTATTACTCTCTCTCTCTCTTTAAAATCTTCAAAATATGTCTGCAGAATGGAACGAATTTCTAAACCCATTTCATAATAAAAAAGGGGGAACCGTTTCGACTGGGAAATATTTCCGTTGTAGAAGATCAACTCGATGGCTACCTATGTAATCTATCTGTCAGATCGGAGCCGTTGCTTAAAAATGAATTACCGGTTAGGATAGGAAAGAAACAAGCTATCTTTATTTCATTATAATAAAATCAATAACATAAGTATATCTAAGTAAAGCTATTAGTAGTAAAGTTGATAAAACATGGATTTTGAAAGTTAAATTTCTCAGCAACAAAGGCGGAAATCTAAAAGCTACCTTACTGGCCGCCCTACGATTAGCCAACTGACTGAGAATCAACTAAACAAGAATATTCAACAACATCACTAACAAAATTAGTACAATAGAAGCCAATATGATGTCAAGAATCGTTCAATTTGTTAATAGTTTTGTGAATTTTTTTGTTAATCAGACTTTAATTTTTCTAGGTCAACCAATTTATAATCACCATTTTTTTACTTTTGTTTGACTTGAAACAATTAATTAATTCAACTATTAATTTAAAAAAAATATTACTAGTTGCATTTTGTTTTTATAATCTATTTCTTTATTTAATTTTTATTATTTTGTATTTATTATTTTATTTTTAATAATAAATTCGCCAACATAGTTACATTCATACCTTGTTTATTAATTATTTAAATATGTTAATATGCCAAATATTATTTTGTTTAAATCTCTTTATAACGGGTATTTATTAGTTTATTTTAAGTAAAAAATGAAACGTTTAATGCATCTTGATGCAGTGTGCTTTGATTTACTCTGTTCTACACTTGTTTTCACGCGTAATATTTTGCGTAATTTTAATCTCGGGTAAGAAAACGATATAAAACTTTGAAATATATTTAAACGTGAATTAAGATAAAATCATAAATATGATCAAAATTTAAAACAATTTAAATAAATACCCGGAAAAAAAAGAACGCTTAAAAAACTCTCAAAGCACGCCGTTCTTCGTCAGTGTTTTTCACGCCGCCGAACGTCGTTTTTTCAGCGTTTTTTTTTTTTTTTTTTTCTTAAACAAAGCTTTAAGATTTAAATTTCTTTCATTAAAATTTATCTAAAAAGAAAATTCAAGTTTAATCGAAAAAATTTTCACAGTTAAATATTATTTTCACAGTGTTAGTCTTAAAACTATCGTAAATAATTTAACATCAGTGAAAGGATTTACACTGGATTTACATTTACTTTCAGCAGCTATTTGAATAATATTTTATAACTGATTAAGAAATTCAATAAACTATCTGGCTCCAATTGTATCGATTTTTAGCAGCGTTTTTTCAACGTTTTTCAGCGTGAAAAAACGCTGACGAAAATAGCGCTAAAAAAATGCTGAAAAGAACGCCATTCTACCAGCGTTTAAACGGCGTTCTTTTCAGCGTTCTTTTTTTCCCGGGTTTAATTTAAAATTCAAATAAGAATTTGAGTAATTTTACAAGGTTGTATAGGTATAATCGAAGACAGCTTAATTTCACATAGAATGATGATAAGACTTAATTTTTTCAATTCGAAATAAAATTAAAATTCATATAATTTGATAAATTTTGACTTGCTTTCAAAATTTAGAAAATAAAATTTTAATTTAATCATTATAACAATAGTGCTGACGGATAGGAGTACTCGGAGAAAATGATTCAACAAATTATCATAAATAATGGGCGTGATGCAACCAGAAAAAATTTTGTCAAACTTTGGATCCAATCGAAAGATTAAAAAAAAAGATAAATGAAATTAAAAAGGAAAATAATTTCTTAACAGCTTGAAGAATTCATTTAAGTCACGCTGCATAAAAACAAATCCAACTTAAAATATCACGAGACCAAAGCGTGTCCTTAAAACATTAAACCTCGTTTTGAAAAAAAATTTAACAAAATTAAATCATTAAAATTTAATTTTTTTCTTAAAAAAAGTTTAATTTGCAAAATGATTCAGAATATGCACGAGACCCGGCCACTAATAGCCGATACTCAAAGTCCAATTGAAGTGCCTTTCAAAGGAAGCAATAGATTCGAAAAATTTCGACACAAACATCAAACATTTTTCACCGCATTCATCCTCTGCTCCTTAAGTGTGCTAAACGTCACGGACCGCTTTGTGGTAAGCTCAGTCCTAATCGACGTTCAAAAGTTCTTCAATGTGGACAAATCGACAGCTGGTTTGCTTCAGACAGCATTTTTACTCTGCTACATGGCCTTTTCTCCTCTAAATGGCTACCTTGGTGACAGAATAAATCGAAAATATTTGCTTGTGTTCAGCCTGGTCTTGTGGATATCGAGCACTTTGGCAGGCTCCTACATTCCCTCAGACAAATTCTATCTTTTTGTCATATGCCGATGTTTTTTCGGAGTTGCCACAGCATCATTTGAAACAATTGCAGTTCCTATTATAGGTGATAGATTCATGAATAATCAAAAGCTTAGAAACAAAGTGATTCTGATATTTTGTCTGGGTAGTCCTCTTGGAACCGGAGTGTCCTATTTAATTGGCACCGTATCCAAAAATGTTTATCCTGACGATTGGAGGTTTTCAATGAGAATCACTCCAGTGTATACTTTTTTAGTTCTAATAGCAGTGTTTGTTGGCTATCAGGAGCCTGTCAGAGATTTGGTCAGCATAGAACAATTAGATTCAACTGAAGAGCACTTTTCCATTACCAAACGAACCAATTCTAAGCATTTTCTTGATGATCTTAAAATTTTATTTACCAAAAAAACCTACATTTTGCTAATGTTTACTTGGACGACTAATTTGGCAGCCTATGTTGGTTTTAGTTGGTGGTCGCCGACAATTATAGACTATTCTTTAAAAAACCAAAGACTGCCATACAATTTGGATGATATAAAAACAGCTTATTCAATCTTACAAGCACTGTGTGGTGTTTTAGGCCTCTTAATACCTTACCAAGCATCGGCTTTTTTTAAACGCAAGTCAATTAAATTTGCCAGTACTGATTGCTTTTTTATGGCAGGTGGCTTTTTTGCCTCAAGTATTCTCCTCTTTATTTACCTAGCAACTATTCATTTTGATGCTTATTTTAGTTTATACATTTATATGATAATGATAGTTTGTTTTAATTTGTGTTGGGTGCTGGAAAAAAATATCTTCTTGGATATTGTTCAACCAAGTCTTCGGTCAACTGCCAATTCGTTGATAATCTTTGTGCTGCATTTGTTTGGCGACAGTGCAAGTCCATATTGGATAGGGCTCATCGTAGACAAGTGTCTGGAATACAAAACTCAAAATACAATGAGCCAGCTTCTTTACTGTAGTACTCTTTCAGTCTATCCACTTATTTTTTTGTATTTTATGTCCGGTGCTTTTTCATTGTTTATGTCATTTACTTTTTTAAACGATAAACAAAACGTGCAAAGAAATTTTTAAAAAATGTTTTCCCTTTAGATTTTGTAGTGGTAATTTTTTATTTAATCTAATATAAGTTATTTAAATATATTTATAAAAAATTGGAAATTTAACGTTTTTTAAAAATGTAGTTTTTATCAAATGTAGTGATAAAAATAAAAGTTCTGATATTTTCTTTCAAAAGAATTAAATAAAGAAATTTTTAAAATTACTCAATAAATAAAATTTTTGCTTTTTTTGGACTTTAAAATAAACCAACTTTGGTTTTAAATTTTCCACTTAAAAAAATATCTACACGTTATTTTATCAAGTTTAATTTGTGTTTACATAGTTTGTTAAAATTATTATCGGTATGTTCAAGACTAAAAATTAATGAATTTAATATATATAGATCTAAATTTAAAGTTCAATAGAAATTTTCTATTCTTTATTTAGTGTATTCCTTGTGACGCTTTAATCAACAAAATATATATTACATTAAACGTTGAAATCTTTTTATTGTTGGAATCGTTAAAATGTGATCCAAAGTAAATCTTTTTTAAATTTTTTTGTATAAAAAAGTTTTTTAATCAACAAAATATTTTTATGCCTTTTAGAACAATGGTATTTTTTATTTTAAATTAATTACATATCTTGCATTACTTTTGGGCATCTTGAAGTTGATGATCAATTCAAAAAATCATTTCAATTCAAAAAGTTAATCTTTAGATATTAAAATAAATCTTTGATTTAGTTAAAATAATTTTAATGTAACATGCTTTACATGCAATGTAGATTTAGAAAATAAAAAAAAATTGTAAAAACATTTTCTCAATCCAATGATAAAATCGATTTTCAATTTAGTTAACTGTTTTTTGTAAAGTTTTGTCTTCATTTTATAACTTATTTTGAATTTCTTTTTTAAATTTAATTGTGAATGCTAAACACATATACTTTTGAAATAAAAAATCTCAAATAAACTTTACAAAAAATCAGTTAATACATTTAAATATTAAAATCGATCATCAATGGACTGAGAAAAAGTTTTTTCAATTTTTTTTTTATTTTCTAAATCTACATTGCATGTAAAACATGTTACATTAAAATTATTTTAATTAAATCAAAGATTTATTTTAATATCTAAAGATTAACTTTTTGAATTGAAATGATATTTTGAATTGATCATCAACTTCAAGATGCCTACTTTTGTGATTACTAAACTTCATCAAGAGGAAATCTTTTTTTTTTCTAGTCTTATTTATCTTCATATCTAATTTTAAAACCATTAACGGTCAATTTTTTTATTTAATTTATATACCAATATAACAGCTGATCTTATAGATAAGTCTGTATAGAAAGTGAAGTTTGATTTAGTTCTGTTTTTTTTATATCTTTTAACGAAAATTACCTTTCATATTTAATTTTTTTTAAATGGCAAAAAAATTAAAAATTTTCTTCAATTTTGTTTATAATTTAAAGCAAAAAAAGTTTTCTGCTTAATTGGTACATTATTTTAGAAAATAAATAAAAAGACAAAAAATATCATTATATTGAAATTGTCTATTCAGATATTCTACTTTGAAAAATTCTTATTTTCAAAACCATATTTACTTTTTTTTATATAAAAATTACTAGATTTTTTCACAACGGATTTTAAACTTAAATTATTTAGGAGACTGAAATCAAACACTCAATTTAATTTTTCGTAATTTTCCTTTCGTAATTTTGTGTTTAATTTCCTAACTCGTAGAATTATTTAGCAAATGCGATGGCAATGGAGATAAAAATGTTCAGTAAATTTATCTTACTAATATAAACATTTTTTAAATCATTTATAAAATAAAATTAAAATTTCACTATTTATTAATTTCGTTAAATAGTTTTTTTTTGATTAATTGGCCATTTTTTATTTTTTTAAAGATATTTTTATAAAAAGAATTGAGATAAATCTGAAATTTAGATGTTTATTAATATTATTAGAAAATTTAAGAATTTTAACATTCTTTTATTCGTATATTTTTTAATAATATTAATTGACATCTAATTTATTTAATTTTTCATTTATTTATTTTAATATTATTTTGATATTTTATTTTTTTATAAAAATAAAATCTTTTAGTAAAATTAGTGATAAATAGAAATTAGTTTTTGAAAAAATTAATACGCCATTTTTTTTTTCGTTGTTAATAAATATTTGATTTTATGGATGGTAAATTTGGGAGCAATTTTTCTAAAGCAGAACAAATTGTTTTATTTTGAAAATTGTTTCTAATTAAACAGTTAGTCAACTTGAACTTTTATTGATTTAATATTTGAATATTTGAAGTATTTAAAAAATGTCACAGTTTTATCTGTCATTTAATGATTTATTTTTTTTTATAAAATCAAGTATAGAAATTTTGAATCTATTTCCAGATAATAAGCTCATTTAAGGAAAGATAAAAAATGAAATTAAAGAAATTATTTAAGTAAAAATTTTGTTTCATTATGCCTTTGGAAAATAATGCAATAATAAAACTTAATGAACTAAATTATTTGAGAATGATAGCTAAAAAAAAATAAAAGAATATTACAACTATTAAATAAATACATCTTAAATCCTTTAAATGAGTTAAATAAAAAAAACTGTTTCATTTTTTAATTGAAAAGCTGAATATATTTAAAATCAAGAAATGGATAAATTTTTGGGTGTTTAAAATATGTTCAAAAATAATTATCAAAGTTCTAGTATATTAAAATAATTTGAGATCACGAGAAAGAAAATAATTTATATAGTTTGACAATGTCTAGTGAAAATGATACAGTCAATACCTCTAATTATTCAGCCATAAATGAGCCAATAAATGAATCAATTAATGAAAAATCCGGAATAAATTCAAAATCGCTTATGGAAACTTACCAGTATTATATAACAGCATTTATTATATGTGTCCTGAATGTGTTAAACGTCACAGACCGATTCATAGTAAGCTCAGTCCTAATCGACGTTCAAAAATTCTTCAATGTGGACAAATCGACAGCTGGTTTGCTTCAGACAGCATTTTTACTCTGCTACATGGCCTTTTCTCCTCTAAATGGCTACCTTGGTGACAGAATAAATCGAAAATATTTGCTTGTGTTCAGCCTGGTCTTGTGGATATCGAGCACTTTGGCAGGCTCCTACATTCCCTCAGACAAATTCTATCTTTTTGTCATATGCCGATGTTTGTTCGGAGTTGCCACAGCATCATTTGAAATAATCGCTGTACCCATAATTGGAGACAGATTTTTTGACAATCCGAAGCTTAAGAATAGAGCAATACTCATTTTTTGCATGGGTCCACCTTTGGGTGTAGGTCTATCGTATCTGATTGGAATTTTATCAAAAGACATTGAGCCAAATGACTGGAGATTTTCAATGCGAGTTACGCCTGTTTTTCTACTTTTTATTCTTATAATAATTATTTTTGGATACATTGAGCCAAGACATAGATTAGATTATGATCTAACAATTTCCAAATCAAATGAAAAAACAACATTTGTTCAAGATTTGAAAATTTTACTAAGAAATAAAACCTTTGTTTTGTTATCATTATGTTGGCTCCTTGGAATAGGTGGTCTCAGTGGATTCAGCTGGTGGTCGCCAACTCTTATAGATTATTCGCTGCGTTTCCAACAACTACCATATAATATGGATAATATTAAAAAAATATATTCCTTGGTTCAGTCTTTAGGTGGTGCAGGAGGAATTTTACTATCTTATAAGCTTTCAATTTATCTAAAAAAAAATTTATTCAAAATATTGATTGTTATTTATTAGCTTTTGGGTTTTTTGGTTCAAGTTTTTTAATATTTTTATATTTGGCTACAATTGAAATTAATGTTTTTTTAACTTTATTTATTTATTTGATAATGTTCATAATTTTTAATTTTTGTTGGGTGCTGGAAACAAACATTTTTTTAGATATCATTCAACCTAAGCTTAGATCAACCGGAAATTCGATGATGATTTTTTTGCTGCATTTATTTGGTGATAGCTCCACTCCATATTGGATTGGATTGATTGCAGACAAATGTTTAGCTTCTCTTAATGACAATACTCTATTTTCATCACTTTATTGTACCCAACTTTCAAATTATCCATTAGTTTTTGTATTTTTCTTTTCAGGAACTTTTGCTCTTTTTACTACTTTGACTTTTTTGAAAGATAAACAAGAGGCTAATAGAGATTTGTAAGTATTAAGTATTAGATAGAAAAAATAATTTTGAATTTTTTTCTGGAAATTTTAATTTTACATATAATTTTTTATCAGACATCATAAATTTTTGTGAGTATTACTTTTTAATAAAAGCATAAAAATAATAAATAATATCTAAAAAATGGTTTAATCTAGCTTTTTTGGATCCATAATTTTTTTTGGATCTTATTCCTAAAATTCTAAAGATTATTTTCAAGTTTATAAAATAAACCAGCTGCTACGAAAAGGAATAATTCTGAAAATTTTAATTCTAATTTTTTTATTCTAAATGCTTAATTGTTTTTAAATTTTTTAAATGTATAATTTTAAAATGACTCTGACTGTTAGAGCTTATTTCGATATTAGGCAAGAATATAAAATATAATGAAAAATTGAATATGTTTTTCGATGCAAAGGGAACTAAATTTACAATAAAACAAAAAATGTTCACGAATAATATAAAAAATGATAATAAAGTAAAAAAAATATATTTTGGAAAATTTAACATTAATTTGCTTTATCATCATTTGTTAAAAAAAATTATTTGCTATTTATAATAATCTCATTAAAAAGTAAAAAATTTAAGTAATGATGATAAAAGCTTTTTTAAAATCCAACTTCTTTCTTTTACACAATTGATAAATGTTGCTTCCAGGTGTTATGAAAATGAAATTTCGAGTTCCCAAAAAGTATCTAATTATGCAATTTCTAGAATACTCTTAATAAAATATTGATCCAAAGACTTAAATTTAAACATTTCTATTCATTCTTTCTAGTATTTTTTAAATTAATCTGTAAAGTATCATTATTTTTTTTAATTTTATTTTTATTCAAATTAAAAAATAATCATTATTTTCAAAATTAAAAAAGATTTAAATTCGAAGACTCTACGCAACTTGATCCTTCTTAATCATCTAAAAGTACATAGCATCAATAAAATCTAATAACATGAATAAAATACATGTTTACAAAGAAAAAGGCATAATAAAAGTTTTTAAAAAATATAATTTGATTAATCAAGGTCAAGAAAATAGTTTAAGTTTGATATTTATCTTAACTAAATGTCTAAATTTTCAAATTACTGCTCCAATTTTTAAGTGATTTATAAAGTAAAAATTTAGTAAAATAAAATCTTAAGTTTATTTAAGGTCAAATTTTAGCTTTTCTGATAAAAAGAAAATTTTTTTTTTCGTTTATAGTATTTTATATGAAAATATTCAAATTTAAAGCTATTAAGCTACCTTAAGACAAGTTTCTTCGTTCGTTAGAAACAAATTACTGATTAAAAGAATCTTTAAATTTAATTATCAAATTTGTACGGTTATTAAGTTAAATTATATAAATATCGAAATTCAATTATCATCATAAAAAGTTGAAAATAATGACATGTATATTATTTGCATGTTATTAAAGGCAAAACGAAGTTAATTTTTAAAATTTAATGATTATTTTCAAAATAAAGTTTATAAGAATTTTCTATTCATAAAATTTATAGCAGAAGAATTTTTTTTTGCGTTAAATTCAAAACTTATTAATAACTGCAAAACTACAAAAATTTGTTAAATAATTAATTTAACTTTTTTATATATTTAACTAGAAGAAGTTTTGGTTTGATTTATTTTTTCATACAAATTAAAAAGATAGTAACATAATTTAACTTGAGTTTAAAAAAAAACGAAAAGAAAATTAAGTGTCATGATCTATAAAACATTTTAGTTATTATCATTTATTTAATTAAATTCTGTTATGATGTATAAATTTTTTAAATGTTTTTAATTTCAATAAATTTAAGAATAAATATATTTTTTTAACATTCGGATAAATCTTTGAAAAAAAATCATTTTAATTATTTTATTCAAAATAAAATAAAAAATATATCCAATCAAATCCGACTGACAAACTAAAAATTTTCAAATGAGGTGTGAAAGAACATAACTATCAAGTAAATAAAGTTATTACAAAATAAATGTTTAAGCTATATCACTAAATTTTTACTAAATATATTAACAGGAAGCAAATCAAGCATTGTAAATATTTATTGACTGTGTTAATTATTGTAGATCCATGTAATAAAAATTAAATTTGAATAAATCTTAATTTGAAATCCTCATTCTTTTTTAGTTGATAACAATGAATTATTTTCAATTTTCAAATCTAATTCAAACAAATTTGATAAAAAACTTATGAAAGGTATTTAAAGTTAAAAAAATCGAGACTTTTGAAAATGAGATATTAAATTATAATTAGACGTAATAAAAAAAGTATGAAAATAAAAACTTTATTAAGCCACGAACCTACTGCCTGGATTGTATTATGCATAGAAAATTAATAATAACTAGAACGAAAAAAAAAATGAATCAAATGCGAAATTAAAATTTGCATTTATTTTTGAGACTAAAATTAATAATTAGTAAATTAAAAGTTTCAATCTAATTTTTTGATCTAGAAATATTTACTTTAAAGAATTCTTCATTTAGACCCAGTCCAAAACTAAACATTTCACAATATATTTAACTGGTTTTAATTATTTAGGGTTATAACCTCAAAAAATCTAGAAATTCTTGAAAACCAGTCAAAAAATTAAGATTCTTTATTAAAAATAATGTTTATTTATTATATAAAACTTTAAAAAAAAAATTATGTTTAGATAATGCTACTCTTTCTATTCTTGATTCTTTAAAAAAATAAGCCAAGTCTGAATCAACTTTCTAAGGGCTCATAATCATAGATCGAGTAATTGATTAGATCAATTCTCATCAATAAAATTATAATATTTCCAAAAATAGTAAATATATTTAAATTTTTATTTTTACTTTTTATTCTTTATTTCATATTGGCATTTTTTAAATCGTAATTTAACTCTAAAAATCATACAAATTTGTATGCCTTTGATATTCTAGATTGAGCAGAGGTTAATTTAACTTAACGGTTAAGACATAAATCAAGTCGTGTAGATCAACTTAAAAAAATGCAAAAAAAAAAAAAAAAATAATTTTTCAAATTTAGTTTTTATACACAATCTAAGTGGCTTTAACTAAATCCGATTTAGTTATCTAGCTGTAAATTAGAAACGAAAAACAAAAGCTTTAAATATTTGGATTTTTATTGTGGCTGATTTTAAAAGTGAAAAAGAGAGTATTTTAAATTTAATTTTAAATTTAGAAAATTAATTTTTGCTCAAAAAATTAACTCTTCTCAAAACTACCATTTTTACTGGCACAATTTAGGTCACGTTTTCCAAAAGCATTTTCCATCTTAACAACAATTAGCATAATAAATTTAATTTCGCGTCAAGTATTTAAAAAAATTTGAACAAAAAAAAAAAAATTTTTTTTTAAATTTAATAAATCTGACACTGTCTCTCTAATTTAAAACTACGCAGAATTTCTTAAATTACGCCTCAAATTTTGTCATTATTTAGATGATGATTTAAAAAAATGTATTCAATTGACTTAGACGATTTGATCATAAGAACAGAAAACTTGATAAATTTAAACACCACTAGTAAACCTAAACCCTCACCGGTGATGTCGCAACGAAGTTACCGCAAAGTAAGACCGGAGCCTGTAAATGAGAAAAGCCTGGTGGGCTCAATGGTAAACTTTATACATGATTATGTGGGTGCCGACAAGCAGGGCTCACCCTTGTCCGGCAGTAACCAGACAAGCAGTCAGAATGAGCTAAATGTTCCCAATGAAGTAAAGGAGCAGATTGAGTGGCTTCACTTTGAGCCGTATGCCTTGGCCCGGAGCGGCTCTCAGTTCTCAAACAGTAACATAATCCTAGTCCTTGGCTACAAAACAGGCTATTCGGTTTGGTCAATTGATCTGGATGGCACGGCCACTGAGACCCTGTCAGTTCGAGAGCCTAATATAAATAATGTTAAGCTTATTCAATGTGAAAATGAACAAAAATTATTGCTGTCAGTTTGTAAATATTGTGTTGATGAAGATGTGGCTCAACCAGCGGCTTCACATGAGCCCAGTTCTATTCTTAATTTTGCAGATGACGAGGCTCCATCAACTATAGTTGGTTCAAGCCATTCGAATCCTTCCAATGGCAAAAAAAATCTTATCATGTTTGTAAATTTGATCACTGGTGAATGTCTTAAGGAGATTGTCTATGATGGCTTAATTATTGATTTGAAATCGAATGCGGACTTTTTATGTGTTAATAGTTTTAATCGTATTGATGCATTTGATTTGGTTCGGTTTGAGCATCAGTTTTCCATTGAGACTTGTTATTCCCAAATTAGCATTTCGAATGGAAATTTGATCAATCCAATTGCTATTGGACATCGATGGATTGCTTTTGCTGATAATAAAGTAAAGTTTTTTTTTTATATTGTTAAAATAAAACCACAAGAAATTGAAATTATTTTTTTATATTTTAATAGTTTTCCTTGATAAGCTCTTCAATGTAAATTAAAGAATTTTTATGTAAATTTAGAATTTTAGTATTTAAGCGTAATTTATTTTTTAAATATAGAATCAAATTTTTAAATTTTATAGTTTTAATGTGCCCCAAATCGTTAGCCGTAAACAAATTTATGACAATTTGTGATTTGAGACACTAAAGAACAAACCATCTTGCATAAAAAGAATCCACTTTAGAAAATAAGAAAAACCTGAATAAAAGTTAGGAAATTTTGAAAACAAAAACAAAAATATCCAAATTAATTGAATAGTCATCCATGTGAAAAAGTCTTGGTAAAATTGACACTTTATTAATATTATTTAATTTTTCTTTTAGTAAAAGATTTATATCTGCCTTTAAGCTATTTCTTCTTGAAATTCCGATATTTCCTAGTTTTCCGTCTATTTTATAATTAAATTAAATGCTTGATAATTTAATTTATTATTAAATAATTAATTTAGGTTTGGGACAAATTAAATATTAAAAACATTACTAGTAGAAACTGTAACATTTTTTTAGTCATTTTAATGCGGTGGTGAAGTTTGGAGCAAAAAAACTTAAAGCAAAGAATATTTAATGAAAGGATAATTTTTAGCAATTTTGAAAATTTTTAACATGAAATTCAAAAAAAAAGTTAAAAAAACTTAACATTTTGTACTGTTTCTATCAATATTCAATCTATCCTTTTGAATATATAGAATTTTTTAATTTTTTGCTTTTGTTTACGTTTAAAAAACTATGTTTAAAAATGTTTAACATTTATTTTTACAATAATTGCTAAAAATTGAAATAAAACCGGTGTTCAATTTATGAAAACATATTTTGAAACAGTTTTTGCTTCAAACTTCACCGCCGCCATTTTAATTTATTTCGTTTTTTATTATTCTATTTTATTTGAATTCTATTTTAACCAGTTTTATTTTATCTTTTTTTATTTATTTTTTAATCTGATCAAAGTATTTCAAAAGACTTTTTAGAAACGAATAAATAATTAAATTAGATAAAAAACAATGTATATATGAAATATATGAAAATTTTCAAATAGACTAAGTTTAATAAGAAAACAATTTCTAAAATATTTAAAATAAATCAATTGTCAAATAATATCATATCTTATTTTAAAAATTTAAATCATTTTGTTTTGTCAGAAAGTAGACTGAAATGATTCTGTTCCAAGTAGACTTTGAGCAAAGTATACCCTTTTATTTAATACTCAAAAATAACCCCTTTTAATTTGTCAGTTCACAATAAAGTCATCCAAAATAATTAACACTGAAGAATATGAGCATAATCAATTTTTCAAAATTAAGTGCATCCGTATAAAAAATTTTAATGAAAAAATAAAATATTCTCAACCTTATTTTTTGAAGATTTGAAATTCTATTAATATTATATTTCAAAATATATAGTTCACTGCAATAATAATTGTAGATTCGTTATTGGGATTCCAATTTCTCAAAAGAATCCTCTAAATTTTATCATTTTGCACTTAACCTTAACTGAAGACTCAGAGGTGTCTGTATAAAAAATCTGCACCTGAATCCAATGAAGATAAAAATGGTTCTGGCTTGAATTTATCCTATATGATCCAGATTTTCTGTTTACACAAAATTTGACGCATTATTGATTTAATGCAACATGGTAATACTTTATATGATCGCTGGTAACTTGGAAAAAAAGTCATAATTTTTACCAATTTTATAAAAAGCTTTATTCTTCAAAATTTATAATATTTGGTCAGAAAAAATCTTTTCAATCTAAAAGTATAATAAAATAGATTTTGCTCGAATTATAAAAAAATTCTGTTATAACTGGTAATTCAGTATCAAAAGCATTTCAATCTATATTCGTGTGCTTAGAGAAAGCTAAAGAATACATAATAAATAAATAATAAAAAAATTGATTAAATTAATTTTTTTTATTAAATAACTATAATCATCAGCATATTTTATTTAATTAATAAATTTAAATTGTTGTTTAATTAGACAGTCCTAATGAAAAAATATATATCAAAAAAATGTGAAAACTTCATCACATATTTGTCATTTTGTAAAGTGATTTTGGTAAATGATAAAATTCGAGAGAAAATTGAGTTGATATTCACATTTCTTTTGGGAATAGTTCTAAAGTGCTCTTTTGTTGTCTATAAAATGCTTTTTTCTTAATTAATGTGGGCTTGAAATTTATTAGGAAGATTTTCAATAAAAAAATTAAAAAAAAAATTAATTACTAATGAAAATTCTTGTTTAAATTTTATAATTTTTAAATTTAAACAAATTTTTAAATTATAGAAATTTTTTGTACGGAAAAAATATTAACCAAAAAATATTAATATATATATTAATATGTTATACTAATATTTAATTAGCAAAGCGTTTGCTAATTAAATTTTGGTATAACATTAAAAAATAGTTTACTTTACTTGAAAATTTTTTTTATTGTCCTAGTAATTTTTTACCAACTGGCAGTGACATATTCATCAATCAAAATAAATTATTAAACATTAAATTTTTTAAGTTTCATCCGATCTTTGGAAGTATAGGAGGCGTATCAACTGATGTTGAACAATCATACACGGCTTTGATGCTAAATACAGCTAAAGTAAACAACAACAAAAAATTAATTTAAAAAAAAATAAATAATTTTATTTTAAAGAGTATATCAAAAGGCCTTGTCAAAATAAGCGAATCAGTGGTAAGTTCAATGGTAAAAAACAAACCTTCATCTAGCTCTAATCAATCAACAACTGCTCATAG
This sequence comes from Brachionus asplanchnoidis, assembly GCA_025491095.1. Classification (NCBI taxonomy): domain Eukaryota; kingdom Metazoa; phylum Rotifera; class Eurotatoria; order Ploima; family Brachionidae; genus Brachionus; species Brachionus asplanchnoidis. Next base: position 1,444,501 of record JAILYF010000039.1, on the reverse strand, counting down.
CCCACGGATGACCAGTGCCAAAAAACGTCATGACAGCAAAGAAGAACTCCGGGCAGGCATATGCACAATTATTGATACTAAAAAATTGTCCTACTCATACCAACAAGGCTTTCATTTGCACCACGAAAAACAAAATTGGATAGTTGCTCATTTTCTAGCTCACCAAGAGCCAATTTACGCACTTGAATTCAATCCGAACGGAAGACTCCTGGTCACTGCCGACTGTCTAGGCCAGTACTTCAATGTCTTCCAGATAAACTCTAGTCCATTCAAATGCACGCGCGCAAATATCAAGCATCTATATTCTCTGTATCGAGGAGACACGGGCGCCAAAGTGCGCGACATTTCCTTCTCAATAGACAGCCGATGGTTGGCAATAGGCACAAAACGCGGCACTACACACATTTTTCCGATCAACATTGACGGTGGCACAATCAACGCCCGGACTCATTCAAAACCATTTGTTGCCAACAAAACATCAAAACATCAGCGTACGTCCGGATATTTGGAGAATGAAATTTTCAAGACCGATGATTCCGAGTCCAACCCCACTCAGCTGGTCAACAACCCAAAACTAAGACACTTTCTCGAACCATTTATAATACCAGCCTATGGTCAACTGAAACAGCCAAACACAAACTCATCGTTTCACTCATCAGTCATATCGTCCAACTCGTCCAACTCACTGCTTGATTATGTGCCAGTGAACACAAATTTGCCATCACAGACCTCGGGAAATATTGCCATGTCCGCACTGCATTCAGCGGCCATGGTCACCGAAAACATGTCCCATTTGGCTTCCAATACATCCAACATGATCCAGTACGACAATGTTCATTCGGTGTCTCTATTTGCTGAGTCACGTGGCTTCCTAAAAAACACCTACCACGACCCCATGAAATTAAAGCCGGTCAATTCTTTGTTTGTCATAAGTGACATTAATGGAAATTTGGTGGAATATGCTCTGGATGTGGTGGTAGACAGTGGCAAGACAAGCAGGCCTAGCAATGACTCTCCAGTAATGCTCAAAATAAGCCCGAAGGCCCAGTGGCCCCTCAATAGGTTTATATCGAATGACGAAGCGCCTTATCCGATCCAGAGCGATAATCCTCTGATGAAAAATCTGCCCACTCGTTCGGCCCTTTCCAAACAGGCCAGCTATGAAATACCCAATTCCACATTTGTCACAGCCACGTCACTTTGCGCCCAAAACACTGTCAACTGCGACTGGATTAAAATGATTGAGGTGAACACACACTTGGGTCCGCATCGGCGCCTTTTCATGGGTCCTCAGTTTATTTTCAAGACTTTCAACTCTAGTTTGAGCACTTGTACAATCAATGCGGGCAGTTCAAGTGTTTTGGACAATGAGTCAGGTGGCATCGATTTGTCTGGTGATATTGAGCTAAATAGTTTGGATTTGAGCGCCAGAAAGTTCAATAGTTCCACTTTGCCGGTGAATATTAGAAAAAGTTTTGATTTAACGCCCACATTTATAGACATTGGTGCCGGCAGTTACCAAGAAGGCATGCCGATAATGTGTGGCTCGAGCAGTTCGGCAGGAAGTGTAAAAAGTCTGAATTCAAATGAGCTGAATGGAGACAAGCTGATTGAATGTCTTGCGGATGCGATGAGTGAGATGAACCCGCGTGGTCAAGGCCACGGTGCATCGCCGGCCATTGCCATATCTTGTAACAAGGCCAGTGATAATATGGTGACCATAAATGCGGGGTCGTCAGTGGGCAGCACATCGAGTAGCTTGTTTACTGTTGGAAGTTATTTTGTCATAAATCAGGGTATTCCGCACGGACATGCCACGGTAAATACTTCGCTGGCTAGCTGTACATCGAGTAGCAGCGCCAATTCGAATGGACACAACGACTCGGGGTCGTCAGCCGCCTCCTCCTTCTCCTCGAATGACCCTATTATGAAGCAAAGGAGCAAAAATTCGCCCAACTACGAAAATGGAATTTTTAATGATGAAAATATGACTCAATAATTTTTTAAAAGATAATATTTGATCAATTATTTGTTAAGCTTTTTTTCTTTACAAACTTTTTTGTTTTTGTTTTTTTTCATGTGTTTGTTAAAGCCAAGTTATTTTTTAAAGAAAAGATTGAGCATTTTTTCAATAAAGGCAGGCACTTTGTTCTGTTAGATAACACACACATTTGGCGTAATATGATGTAAATTTTACGATTTATTTTTTTTTTAACTTAATTTCGATTTTAAAAATGTTACAAAAATTTTTGAATAAAATTTAAATACAATTTAAAGATTTTTTTTTCATTTTGTTTTTCGAATGATTGGATTGTTATTTTTGGACAAATTTGAAAATTAGAATTTAGGATTATTTAGTAGGAGTTGTATAAACGACTGCGGGCCGAACTAGTCGGCCATAAGGCTATAGCAGTTTTTTTGCAATCACACCAGTTTCTGTACCTTAAACCGTTTATCAAGTCTTGCTTTGAAAGAGTTTAGCGAGTTTGCTTCAGCGACATTTATTGGTGAAAGGTTCCAGTCATTTACAACACTATTGAATGGTAATAAAGTTAAAAAGTGATGGAAAATTTTTAATTAACTCCCTTGTTACCCTTTTTGGCTCCTTAAATTATAATTGTTTCTTTGAACATGTCTGTTTCCATTTACCAATTTAACATTTTCTAGACCATTATAATCTAAAAGAATTAAATTAAATCACCTCTTCTTCTTCTCGTATCTAGAGACAAGATTTAATTTGTTCAATCTTTCTTTATATTCAAAGTTGAAATCAACTTCGTAGCTCTACGTTGTACTTTTTCTAATTCTTTATTATCTTCTTTCAGATACAGATCAAAAATTCCGTATTCAATAAGAAGTCTAACTAGTTTCGGGTGACGGTCCTCGAAAGACCGGTCCAAGATGGATGGTCAAGACCGTCGAAAAGACCGGTCTTGACCTTAACCGTCCGTTTGTAGGTGACCGGTCCTATTCAAACGGACTGTCTAAAAGACCGGTCTTTTTCAAAAAAAGAAAAGAGACATGTATTGTATTAAAATTTAAAGAAATAAGTAAAATTATTTGTTTATGACTTTATTTTACACAAATTTTTTTTAATTTTTAACTAATAATTAATCATTTTAATAACTAAAGTTTATTTTTTTACTTTTTCTGGTGAAACTTGATAACCTGTTGATGAAAAAAGTCCTTCTGATGGTGAACTAATATTACACAAAGAATTTAAAACTGTTGTACTTAAATAAAGCACATATAATATGAATAAATATATCTACCAGCCATTTTAATATTTTATATAATTTTTTTTTGATCCAAATAAATATAAGACCCTTTAAAAAACCGTCGGTCTAGACGGACCAGACCGTCTGAATAGGCCAAAACAGACCGGTACTACAAGCGGACGACTGGATGCCAACACTAGATCTAACCAATGAGGTACACAGTAGCTTAACTACACAAGCGTCTATAAATTAAAAAATTTACATATTTTTTTTATCTAATTTTAGTCTTTCACCTGGCAACCTTTCAGATTCTTTACATGTTTATTAAAAATTGTGTATGTTAACTGAGAATTCAATTAAATGTTCACCATATCTAATATTTTTCCTTCAAATCCATAAGCTAGCACTTGAGTAGCAATAGTCGATGTGAAACTTTGTCAAAAGCCTTGGTAAAGACAGTGTATACAATGTCGATCGAATTACCAGATGCTAGAAAGCTTAATATCAGATCCATTGTTTCAAGCAAATTTGTAGAACATGATTTTTTAGGAACGGAATCATATTGGGAGTCAGATAAAAGCCGCAAACAAAATATAGTATCTAAAAACTTTATCAAAAATGAATTTACTGAATTAGAAAAAAATCAATTAAAAATTTTAAATAAATTATTTCATCGAATTTATCGAATTTCCTTGAAATTAAGAATTAGAATATTATATGCTGATACAAAACAATATTCTACAAGATTTCGATTTCTCTGTTCAAATTTATTTTTAAACTAATGAGTTTAAAAATTAACTTAGAAATTTTTGGTATCTTTTCATCAGGCATTGGAGTGTTAATTTGAATAATAAAAAACAAATTCATGGAATATAGATATTTATTGAAAATTATTCGATTTAAAAGAAAAAAATCCACAATTTTGAGAAACTTATACAAGTAAAATTAAAACTAAAAAAGAATTAAATATTTAATTCTTATCAACTTAACGAATAAAATTATTTGAGATTTTCTCTTGAAAATGGATAAAATTTTTAATTTTTTGACCAAATTTGAAAAAAAAGTATCTTCTCATTCTTTTTATCATTGTTAATAATAATAATAATTTTAAAAATGTTTTGATTTTAATAAAAATTTTAGATTATATTAACTGATCGAGACAGATAAGAAAGAAAATCATTAAAATTTCATAAAATTCAAGTGAAATGATAATTATTAAAGTAAAAAATAAAAAGGAGTTTTGGTCCATCATTAAAATTTTAAAGTATAAATGATTGAGTTTCAATAATTTTAAATATAATTTAGTAAAAATTGTTTTTTTTTTTTTATTTTAAAATTTTCAAATAAAAATCACGTATAAACATGAACGAAGTTGAATTTTTACAGCCAAATAAATATTTAGCTTTAGAAACAAATTACATGAATTAACAAAAAATTCAGTCTCAATTTTTAAAGTTAAATTTAGTTGATTAAAATTGATTATTTGTTAAAAATAAAACACTTTCATCAAGACAACTAAAATTTCGTTCAAATAATGCTTTATTAATTGCATAATTTTTATTATTATAATTTTAAAGCTATTTCAAATATATTCGATTTTAAGTAAGTAAAAAAAAATTCTAAAATAAAACATAATATGCGAAAATGTCAAATCAATACAATACAAATCAAATGAATCGCTACAACCAAAATTTAGCCAGTCAGCCGAATCAAACCAATTTTATTCAAGACTCTTACAATAGCCATTCACCAAAACCAGACCAAAAGCATACTTTTTATGGTTCTAATTCAGCTCATCCAGTGCAAATATCAAACCAAGTCAAATCCAATCAATTAATTGAAAATCAATCGAACACCTTGAATATATATTTAGCTCTACTTGGACTTACTGATTCTTTTCAAAAATCAAATCAATACAGGCAGTGTATTCATTGCCTCGAATCAATGCTTCTAATAAAACCGATTGATATACCAGTTCAATTGCATTTTCAACAACAGATAAAAACTCGCCTAAATTTAAGTAGACTTTACCTTAAATATACCTCAAAATCGAATCAAATAATTAACATGCATCTTGAAAAAGCGGTAATTACGTGAAAATGTAACTCTTCTAATTTAACTAAAAAACTTTATTTTTTTAGACAATTATGATTCAAAATGTAAGTAACAAGCAAATACTTTCTATTAGATTTAATCAAAATAATAAGAATAAATTCAATTTAATTAAATTTTTGAATTTTTTTAACAATTAAAGCTTAATGTAAATGATGAATATAGATACGTATCTACATACATTTTGTACAAAATTTTACAAAAGCAAAAAGCATATCAGGATCAGGTAATTTAACTTGTGGATAAATTTTTTTTCACCAAAGTATTTTAAGTTAAGACAAAATCCGCAAACAGATCAGTCTCAATTGATCAGCATTTTTAATCTAGACTTGATTAAAAACATGATTGAATCATCCAAAGCTCTGCCAGTATGGCATCTTCGGCTAATTTTTTTGATCGGAGTACATATTAATAATAAAAAATTGATAAAAAGAAATTTAAATTTTTTTTAAGGATTTATGCTTTAAAGAGAAAGACTATCAGTCAGCGGCTTATTATATAAATATTGGAATTCAGTACTGTGCACAGAACAAAATATCTTCATATACTCATATAATGCTAATTTTGACCAAAGGCCTAGTAATTAACAGGCTTTAGAAAAATTTTAAACAAACAAAATTCTTTTTTCTTTTAGATACATTTAGCTCAAAAGAATCCTACTGAATTACAGAATACAATGGAACCATGCGGAAAATTGATCGAAAATTTTCACACAAATAACATGTATCAAATTGAGACATTAAAAGTTTTTTTTTTGGTTATTCAAGTAGCATATTTTACCCAATGTGGTCAAGCTAAAAGCGTAAAAAATACTCTTAAAAGTCTTCAAACATATATAAAAAATCTAGCTAGTCGTTTATGTGATGACAACCAAGAAAAAGAGTTCATGATAAGCAACGATCCGTGCGAAAATTTTCTTTGGTTGCACAAGGATCACTTTGGTATTTTGACATTTCTATTAGCCATTGTAAATTATATGCAAACAGGATGCTTTGAAAAAGCGGACAAACTTGCCGAAAAGTGTTTAACCAATGTTCAAATACTTAAATCTAAAGAAACTAGTCAAAACAATACCTTAAATTTTAGTTCTGTTTATGTCAATTCGGTAAATGTGACAAAAATTTTGCATTTTTTGGTTCTAGAATCGCAAATACGCTGCAAATTGACAACAGGCTCCAAAATCAAAGCATTGAAATGTATTCATGAAGCATTTACACTCTGTGACAATGACCATAAGATGCTAAAATATTTTTCTTCCCAACTGCACTGTTTACTTGGCTTGTACTCATTATCTGTAAATAACAAGGAATCGGCAGCAAATCACTTCAATATAAGTTTAAAGTCAACAAGTGATAAAGATTTATGGATTTACAGCGCTCTAAACTTGGCCCTTTGTTACATTGAAAATCCTAATAAGAACCAATTTATTTCCATTTTGGGCAATGTAGTCAATGACAAATTTCATTCGAATAATGCGGCTCTTAATGCATTTTCGAGTTTTTTTAAAGCGCTTAGATCATTTATGAATAATCAACTTCCACAAGCTCAGTAAGTTATACTCAATTATTTATTTATATATTGTTAAAATATTTTTTGTCATTAAACGTAAATGTAAACATTTCACAAATTTTTCGAACTTACTTTATTTCTAAGGTTCCCCGAATAAAAGATTTTAGCCTTACATTTAACTTAAAAATTTAAAAAAAAATCTATAAGTTAAAAAATTTTATTTTAGAGCTAAAAAAAATTTAAATAATGCAATTAAATCGTAATTTAAAATTTAGCTAAGTATTTATTTTTGTATTATTTAAATTTGAATTCATAAAAGAGATTCAAAGGAGAATTCTTTAAAAGAAAATCTAACTTATTTTCTTAAATAGAAATGAAAAATAAAATTTGCAGTGGTGATATGATAACACTATTTTACGAAAAATTACGTAAAATACCGTAAATTAACCAAATTTTACCACATTTTACGTAAATTAACGTAAAATCGGAAAAGTGAAAAAGAGATATTTTACGAAAAATTACGTAAAATTTCAGGATTTTGAGATAATTTATTTATAACGATCACTATTTTTTTAACCAATTTTTGGAAAAAAAAGACATTTTTTCAAAAATTTTGAATTTTGAATTGGCCGTTTTGAATCTTACCAAAATTATCTCAAAATCCTGAAAATTTACGTAATTTTTCGTAAAATACCTCTTTTTCACTTTTCCGATTTTACGTTAATTTACGTAAAATGTGGTAAAATTTGGTTAATTTACGGTATTTTACGTAATTTTTCGTAAATAGTGTTATCATATCACCACTGTAAATTAAATTTTCAAAAATGAATAAAAAATTGAATACTGAAAATTTTAAAATTAGATTTGGATGAATATGTTTAATTAGTCGAGTTGACTCTAAAAATACTAATTCAATACAATTTTCCTTTATATTTTAAGAACAATTTCTCAAAACAGTTGATTAATCAATTTCAAGCATTTAATTGTCTATATTACAATTTAAAGGGATATTCACTGTAATTGAAGTTACAACCAAAAAAGTCATTAATTTAATTTTTTTTCAGAATTTTGCCAAAATCTAATTTTTTAAATTTTTATATTTCGAAAAAAATTTCGTAAATATAAGTAAAATTAAATTTTTAAATTTTATTAAATCTCTTTAAAAGTATAAATAAATGTACAACATATAAATATTTTTTTTTAAAGTCACTTAGTATAATCAAGATGAAATTTTGATTATTTTAATTAATTCACAAATGAATTGTTAGTCAATTTTTTTTTATTTCCCATTTTACTTCTTTTGTAATTCTAATTTATTTTAATGAGAAAATTTATTAAGAGATAAAACAGTTTTGATATTAATTATTAAGGACATTAAATATTTTCAAAGTTAAAATTCTAATATTCACTTTTAAGAGAATTGTTACGTGAAGCGATTGTGCTTGCTAATTCCGAAGATTTGTTGAACATATCAGCCAATGCCTATTTGTTTTATGGTCACATTGGTTTGTTAACAAACCAGGTTCAAGAAAGCTACAACATGATCATAAATGGCCTAGATCTAGCTGACAAAATGTGTGATCTAAATTTGAAGTTATACGGAAACTCATTGCTTAAATGTAATCCTCATATATTTTAGTTCAATTATTTTAAGTCTTAAAAAATATTAAAACAAATGTTTTTAAAGCTTTGTACAGAAATTTTAATGACCAGCGAGAAACAGAATCTAATTCAAAATACATTGAATGCGAAAATAAAAACTCATTTGAAATATTCCAAGCAACCAAGCAGCCAGAGCATATGTTAATAAAAGTAATTTTATTTTTTTAAATTAACAATATTAAATTTCAATTAAAGTGGAATAATAATTTACCACCCAGTCAATTATTGACTAATATAAAAAAATTCAATCCAACAGAGAATGCATTATCAACTAAGAACAGCTTATCTGATACAAATTCGCCAAAAACTCCCGTGAGCAAATCGGGTCAGAATTCTCCAATGACTCCACAGGGTTACCAAAGCCCGAGGTTTCAATACCCGCAGTCGCCTAATATAAGTAGCCCGAAATGCAGAGCGATGCAGCAGCGTCAATTTAATGCCTCACCTCAGAACCAGTATTCTCAACAACAATTTCGGGCCCAGTACCAGAGTCCAGTGCACATAAACCAGCATTCTTACCATTCTCCTCAACAAGTTAGTCCTTCTTTGCACCATCAAATTCAAAATACTCAACAATACATGAATCAACCAGTTCAGCAACAGTACTTATATCAGCAACAACAACAAAACTTCCAACGACAAAATCCACATCAAAATAATCGCTTTTAATTAATTTGTAAATAGAATTTTTCTAAAAAATGTAATAAACAAACTTAAAAATTTCTTTAAATCAAAATTTTCAATAAAATTTTGTGCTTAGCTACCTAAAGTTATCTCGGCTTTATTTAAGCTTTTTTTTCTTGATGGTTTATAAACATCGCCTACATGGCCAAAACCTTTAAATCGTAATTACATTACCCAGATTATGCAAATATTTTCTTACCTTAGTTTTTTTTAGCACTTATAATGAAATTAAAAATAAAAAAATTCAACATTGTTATAACAATTTATTATTTTCAAGTAAAATTCAAAAAAGCACCTTCAAGAATTTTTATTTAAGTAAAGCACGTGTAGTCAAGAGCCCAAAGCATTACGCTTTAACATATGATTATAGTGTAAAAGATAAAAAGTTATTAGTAAAAGTTTTTTAAATCGATTTGGGACTAATGGGTTTTAGAAATTAAAAAAATATTTTTTTGGACTAAACAAAACGGAATGTAAAGCTCGAATTTCGTATTTGGCAAGCGGCTCTGATTTAAATTTAAATAATTAATTGAAGTTATTGTGAGTAAATATTTTTATTTCCTGTATATTAGGAACGCTATAAATATTTGACTCTAGGTATAAGCCACGCGTTTAGTCTTTGATTTTCAAATTTCATTAATTACTCTAAAAAATTTGTTTTTGGCAAAGAAATTAGAATTTCAATAAATCAATTTGTGACCAAATCACGGAAGTTATTAAGAAAATTAGAAAAAAACTTTTTAAACAGAAAAAATCAGCGGAGAAAAAAATAATTTTTAATTGATTTTTTTATTTAAATGCTAAATCGATTAGAGTTTTGCTCATTTAAGTTGTTGTCGCTGTTGTCAAGTTTTTAAATTGAATTAGAATAAAAACCTATAAAGAGTGCTGACTTTTAGAATTTAAGTCTACTTTGTCCGAAAATGGCCGACCATTCTTATCTTGGAAATAATTTGAGTATTTAAAGCACTTGATTTTGAAAAAAATAAACTAGACCAAGACAAGATGAGAACTATTAGAAATTGCCAATTGCTAAGAATTCCACTAATGAAGCCTATTTTGAGTTTAATTTTGGCAAGAAATCTTAAATCACCATTTTTTGAAGACCTCTACTTCAAATATTTGCTTGATCTCTAAGTAACAGTCAAATTATGGTACCAATTTCGAAATTTCCATTCGAATTTTTCTCTTTATTTTAGCTTTTTTTTAGTTGAAACTTGTGGAATTCAGCTTTCAATTTGTATCTAGTTATTTGCTTAGTTGGAATTTGTTCTAGATTCTAATGGCAAGAAAAAAATTGACAAACGGCAAATTTTAGACTTAGAATTATGTAATAAATGGTAAATATCTCGAAGAACAGATACAATAGTGCGACCCATGAAACTTTTTTACCAGGTGTCACATATTCAAAGCAAATGAATCATATTCTAATAAATTCTTGTTTATTAGATGATTTATGATTTAATTAGCAAGGAGATTTGGATATAAATTTGCATTCCGTTTCATGCAGCAAATTATGGTTTGATTAAAAAAAAAAAGTGAGTTTTATTACTTTTAAAACTTGATTATTTTCTTTACCTGTCATATCTTTATAGAAATTTTAAATATTGGATTAAGATAATTGTAATTAAAAAATTTAAAATTTAAATTTTAGTGTCTATTCAAAAGCATATAAGCAGTCCATTTAGTCTAACATGCTAGTTTTTTCAATGCTTTTTTTTTATTGAAATTTTAATTATAATTAAAATTTAAAATTACAATTCGTAAGTCAAGTTTGCTTTAGAGCGTACGACTCACCTAAACTGAGTTCTACCATTTCTTTGCTCTAGTATTTAAAAAGAATTTTTTTTTCATTTCTTTAGCGAAAAAAAAAAATTTATATTTTTATTTTTTGATTTCTTAACAATCCGATTATGCGATTAAATCGCATATGGTTTGATTGGACTAGTTTGTGCTGGTTTAAATTTAATACAACTCTTTTATCAATAAATATGTCTCTAGTATTGATTCGAGGTGATTTTTGTCAACACTTCTATTAAAAACGCATTGCAAGTGTTGTTAATTTTTTAATCGTGGTTAAAAAACTCTAGTAAAAGATTGAGAACTGGCCCGAGATTTAGCCCCGAGATTTTAAATCGTCTGATTTAGAGGGCACGAATAGAATGCGGCATAATTTTTTCCAAGCTTAAAAAGATTATTTCTCAATAACCCGGCGGCTTAGTAATTTTTTTAGATTTAATTGTTAATGATTGTTTTTTTTAGAAATTAAAATTGAGCTGTTTTTTACTTATTTCGCTAGTTTTTTTCAAAAAAATGACTTTTTTTAAATTTTATTTTTAAAGTATAGATTTTTGGAAGAAACCTGGATCCAAGCTTGAGGTATTTAAAATTTTTTTTCCGATTTCAGAGTTTATTTAATCCTTGTTAAATTGTGAAAGAACACGATTTAGAAATAATTTTGTTTTATTTCTTTGGTAATCTAGCTGTATGGTATTAATAAAAACATATCTTTCATAAAGCTAGATTATCAATGGTTAAAGCAAAAATTATCATACTGCATAATTGTTGTAAGTATTTTAATTTTTTTAAATTCTTCAAAAACTATGATCCAATCTAAAAGGACTATTTGATTTATTTTATTAAAAATGAAATATTTCAAATTAATTAAATCTTAGAGGACAAATAAGTATAAATTTAATACAGAAAAATTCTTTATCGATTAAGAATCTACGGAGACCTTAGAATAAGTGTTAATTTTAAACTAAAATTAGCATAAAGTAGTTTGAAAAATTCAAAGTAAGTCATTTGAGAAGAGTTGTTTAAAAGTTCGATTAAAAAAGCATATGCTAATTTTTAAGAAAATTTAAATTTTTAATTATTAATCAGTTTAAACTAAAACTCAATACTAAAAAATAAAAATAAATGATTTAATTTTGTTTAGTAGTTAATTTTAGAATTTTTAAAATAAACTTTTTTAGAATTTTTTTATTTTTTTAATTAAAGAAAAAGTTTTTTATTTCAAATTGAAATGAAACCAGCAAACAAAATCAAAGAAGAATCGAAAGTAAAAATTTTCATATTTAAATTTTTTTTTAAATAAAGTTATTTTATTCAAAATGGTTTTTTGTTGTTTTGTTTTTTTTTATTACAAATTTTTTTTAACAGATGTTCATTCCAGAGTTGTTTAAAAGTCCCAAAAAAAAGTCCAAGTCAGGACTTTTTTTTTTTTTTTTTTTTTTTCAAAGTCCAAGTCAGGACTTTTTTTTTTTTTTTTTTTAAAAAAAAGTCCAACCAAAGACTTTTTTTTTCTTTTTTCAAAAAAAAGTCCCACCAAAGACTTTTTTTATTTTTCTAAAATATACGGGCTGTCAAAAAAAAGGTAAAAAAATAAAAATTTAAGTTTATTTAAAATATTTATTAATTAAAAAAAAATATTTCTTTAATTAGATAAAAAAAATTTAAAAATTAAAAAAAAAGACAAAAAAATTTTATTTAAAAATTTAAATAAAAAAAAAAAAGAAAAAAAAATTTTATTAAAAAATTTAAATAAAAAAAAAAAAGGAAAAAAAAATTTTATTAAAAAATTTAAATAAAAAAAAAAAAGAAAAAAAAATTTTATTAAAAAATTTAAATAAAAAAAAAAAGAAAAAAAATTTTATTAAAAAATTTAAATAAAAAAAAAAAAGAAAAAAAAATTTTATTAAAAAATTTAAATAAAAAAAAAGAAAGAAAAAAAAATTTTAGTTAATAATTAAAAATTAAAAAAAAAATAAATAGAAACGGGTATATTTTTTGTCAGTAGATAATTATTTTTTTTAGTAGATATTTTTTTTTAAAAAAAATAAGATAAAATCAATAAAAAGTAGATAATAGTTTTTAATAGTAGATGTTTATTGTTTCAAACATAGATAATTAATAAAAAACATAAGAAAAACAGAAAGAAAAATTACCTTGAATAAAACAAACACTTAATTTCTTAACCTTTTTAACGGCTGCTCACTTTCATTATTAGATTTTTTTGGTCTTCCACGTTTACGTTTCTCAGAAATTTGAATATTGCTTTCGACTGGATCTTGGACTGCTGAATTTGAAGCCAAAACAAGTTGATTTTGATGAGAGACATTAACGATTGAATAGTTTACACTTAGAACCGTACTTGAAGCCTCTTGTTGAACTTCGTGTTGATTTAGATTGCAACCCCCAACCTCAACTACCACAACTTCCAACGTTCAAAAAGTACCAACGGCCAAAAGTTGTGGTAGTTGAGGTTGGGGGTTGTTGGGAGTTTGTGATTGGACGTTTACGAACAACCAATCGCCAACAACTTCCAAAGACCATAAAGTACTAACGGCCAAAAATTACCAACCACTATAAAAACCAAGTACCTACAACTAGTTTCTATTTATTTTTTTTTTAATTTTTAATTATTAACTAAAATTTTTTTTTTTCTTTCTTTTTTTTTTATTTAAATTTATTAATAAAATTTTTTTTTCTTTTTTTTTTTTTTTTTAATTTTTTTAATAAAATTTTTTTTTTTTTTTTTTTTTTTATTTAAATTTTTTAATAAATTTTTTTTTTTTTTTTTTTTTTTTATTTAAATTTTTAAATAAAATTTTTTTTCTCTTTTTTTTTAAATTTTTAAATTAAATTTTTTTTTTATTTTTTTTTTAATTTTTAAATTTTTTTTTTTAATTAAAAAACTATTTTTTTTTAATTAATAAATATATTAAATAAACTAAAATTTTTATTTTTTTACCTTTTTTTTGGCAGCCCGTATATTTTAGATAAATAAAAAAAGTCTTCGGTGGGACTTTTTTTAAAAAAAAAAAAAAAAAAAAAAGTCATTAGTTGGACTTTTATTTTGAAAAAAAAAAAAAAAGTGTTTGGTGGGAGTTTTTAAAAAAAAAAAAAAAAAAAAAGTCATGACTTGGACTTTTTTTATGAAAAAAAAATTTTAAAGTCTTTGGTGGGACTTTTGAAAAAAAAAAAAAAAAAAAGTCATGACTTGGACTTGACTTGAGACTTGTGACTTTTAAACAACTCTGGTTCATTCTAATCTCTTCTCTTGTCACATAATTTTTAAACCAACAATTAAAATTTTTATTAATAAATTAATAAAAAATTATAAATTTTTATTTTCTTTTTAGTAAAAAAAGAATTTTTAATTCAGCACCAAGAAAAATTCGAAATAAAAAAATTTTCAAATTTTTCAAAACAGTTTCCATGACTGTTAATCCAATCACTGATTTTGCCAAATTAAATTATAGAAATCGACTTTGAAAAATTTTCAGTTAGCATAGAATCAATAAATTTTAAAACTTCAGCTGAAAATTTAAATATTCAAGATGCATGAAAAATTTCTGACAACTTCTAATCAAGACTTTATCCCAGGAAAAAATTTTCATTTGAAACCAAAATAAAAAAAATTGAAAAATTATAAAATTTATAAAATAAATACGTTGAAAATTTTAACAAAAAATTTATTTTATTAAAATAATATCCGATGCAAACTTGTAGAGAAAACCACTTTAAACCTCTTTTTATTCATTAAGTAGTTAACAATCTAAATAAAGCCATTTTTTTATTATTATGGTCATTTTTAACTGCCACTATTAACATTTTTAACTTTGTATTAGTTTGAAATTTTAAAATTTAATTTCTACTCCATAGTAGAAACTAAATGACTACTCGTGAGTTTTAAATTCAATATCTAGGAAAATTGATATTTCTGATTGAATCTTTATATTATCAGCATACTTTTTTGATCAAAATAGCTTGAAGAAGCTTTATTTAAATAGCAAATATAAATCTAAAAATTTTAACCTAACTAGATATGATGTCACTTAAGAATCTATTCGTCTCCTGTTTTTAAGGTCAAAATATAATATGTATCAAATGTATCAATGTAATAATGTATCAAAATTAAATATCTGCATTTAATTTTTTAATTAAAAATATGTAAATTTTTTTTTAACAATTTTTGATGACCATGAAAATTTGATAATATTTTAATTGATAAAAACTCCAATTTGCAGCATAAGGCTTCTTTTTTGGACATGAAAGTGAAATTAGCTAATTTAAATTGAATTGAAGATAGACTTGATGATTCTCTGAACATGAGATTTATAATCAGATTTAATGAAAATAATAAAATATCAATATTTAATAAATACAAATCAGATTATTTTTCAATGTTTCAAATAATTTGAATTTACAGTATAAGTTAAATTTCAGATTTTATTTTATTATTTTAGCAAACTATAATGGTTAAAGTAATGATGCAATTTACAAATTAAAATTTCAGATATGTAAAAACCAAAAGAAAATGTGTCAAGAAATATGCTTTTTATTTTGGACATACACAAAGTATCAAAATTAGAACAAGACAACACTTAATGAATATCCAAAGTGTTATTCCGTACAAAGCCAAGTCTATGCTATATTGAAATCTTTGCATTTAAAGGATAATTAATACCCAAAACTGGAAAATTTAGGAAGGTTATCGTAAAACGCTGACTTCATATTCTTGAAATGGACTAAAAAATATACTTTCATTCTAGCTGCTATTTTATTCATCTAAGATATCTCAGCGAATTCCAATGGAGAAATTCTAATGAAAATCTACCAGTTTATATATTTAGGGATGAATTAAGAATTTGTGGCTTTAAAACATGATTGGTTGGAGGACCATGTTCAAAAAGAACATGTGATTACTGTGATTTTCTGATATATTATTATTTTTAAGATAATTTTATTGAAACTATTCAGTTTGTAGCTCATTTCTTAGACTATCGTTATCACCCGGTTTGAGACTTGTAGTTTAATTGGTTCAAAAGAGATGCCAATTTTAGAGCTCAATTGCTAGTAGAGAGCATTTTAAAAATTACGAAACTCAGCTAGAAAGTATATTTTTTGGTCTAGTTCAAAATAAAAAGTCAGGCTTAAATGAAACTCTTCCTAAATTTTTTAGTTTTTGAGTGCTAAGTATCCTTTAAAGAATAAAAAAATGATTTTGAAAAACATTTTAAATTTCTTTTTATTATTTTTTAATTTTTAAAATTGAAAATTGAAAGCATTCTTGGTAATAGTTTTTTGTTTTTTTTCATTAAATAAAAAGACTTACATATTTTTTTTTATTTTTTTTTGGATATTTTTTTTATTCATTTGAAATATATATATTCAATTGCTTTTTCTTCTATTTTATGTTAATCTTGCTTTATTTAATTAAAGAAATTATTCTAAAAATTTCGTTTATTTTTTATCATTTTCTTATTAATTTATTTAGATTGTATTTTATTTGCATTTAGTCTGAAAACGGTTCAAAAGTATTCGTTAGCGTCTTTTTTTTTTATAAATTTCAAAATGATTTCAAAAATTTTTAGATTTCACCGAATTTTTTGTAGTAGGGAACTAAATTATGTCATCGCATTACTCTTTTACATTAAATAATTACAAAGTCGAAATTTTGTTTTTATTAAACATAAAGAGGAATACAGGATTTGCATTGAAAATTTGCCCCTGTTTTATTTTTGATTAGATCACCCAAATTTTTTTATTTTTATCAATAAAGATACCTTGATATTGAGTTCATCTCATGTTAAAAAAGACATAGAAAATTTTTAATTTATTATAATTTATTCAGCGAAATATTGTGATTTTTCCAGAGTCGAATTTTATTGGTTTAAAAAATTTAAAGTGAAAAAAAAATACAGCTCATGAGAAAAGTTAATTGATTGATTAATTAGAGTGATTCATGAAATGACCCATCCGCAATCATGATGTAGCCAATAAAAATCCGCTAGTTGCTTGATTGATTTTTTAATAATGTATAATTAGCTTTTTTAATCCAATAATCCACCAATAGCAAAGATATTACCCCATCATAGGTAAATTTTATTCTGCATAAATTAAAAAAATTCTATCTCTCATTCGACTCAATATGTTTAAACTTTATTCAGAATATTTAAAATATTTTTTAAATTTTTGTTCCAAAGTTTACCAATTTGGAAAATAAAATACTTTTCATTGACAAATCTAACTTAACAATACATTCTTTTTTAATATCAATGTTGAATGAAACTAAGCAAAAAAATTTTACATTACTATAGTTTTCATATCATTAAAAAAGATGTCTAAGTTTTCAGGAATCACGTATCTAGTATTTATTAAAGAAAATATGATACTCTGTCCAACATAATGGATCATGAGACATAAAAAAAATTCAATACATAACACTCTTGAATCGACCTTTTAAATTCGGTCTGAGATATGTTGGAACTGAATAATTCTATTACATTGGTTGTCGGACTGGTGAAAGAATATGGAGTGGATTCCAAATCAAGAAATATCGACATACTCTTAATTCAATATTTTTTTTAATTTAAACTTTTTTCAATTTTTATCTTTTTATTTCATATTAATATTTTCTTCTCAGTTTTTGATTGGTTTTTTATCTGAAAAAGCTTTACACACCTAAAAAAAAAAAAAAATAATTTAATTCAATTTTTAATTAGCTAAAATTATATAAAATCTCAAGCTATTCTTTTTCGATTCATTTTAATTTTTTCTACACTTTTACTATTCATTCTTTTTTTTGATACACTTTTTCGATTCATTTTATTTTTGCTTTACATTTTCGATTCATTTTTATTTTTTGCTTTACTTTTTCGATTCATTTTTATTTTTTGCTTTACTTTTTCGATTCAATAATTTTTATTTTTAAGAAAAAATTAGTTAAATGAAAATCAAACATCTCTTAAAAGAGGTAATGAAAATGGTCATATAAAGATATGTTCTAATTTTGTTTTTTTTAGTTTGTCAATTTTTACATAAATATTTTTTAAATCAAGACTTGCCAAAATTAAGGAAAAAAATTATAAAAAAGTTAGACAAAACTAATAACTGACGATTTTATTAAAAGACCTAAATTTTTTAAGACTTGAATTTCAAAAAATTTTCTGGTGACACAATATTAAGTTACTCAAAAAAGATTTTGAAACTGTTCTATAAGATTCGAATTCTACAATAAATTGCTAAAATAATTAGTCTAATTTTAATAAGAAAAATATTAACTTTTCTTAAATATTTTGCAGGATTTTTATGAAAAAAATATTTTATCAGGAAAGATTATTTACTGATAAATTTTTTATGCTTCATTTTTTCGATTCATTTTTTTTTTGCTACACTTTTACTATTCATTCTTTTTTTTGCTATACTTTTTCGATTCATTTTTTTTTTTGCTACACTTTTACTTTTCATTCTTTTTTTTTGCTAAACTTTTTCGATTCATTTTTTTTTTTTGCTACACTTTTACTATTCATTCTTTTTTTTTGCTACACTTTTTCGATCCATTTTTATTTTTTGCTACACTTTTTCCATTCATTTTTATTTTTGGCTTTACTTTTTCGAATTCTAAAATAAATTGCTAAAATAATTAGTGTAATTTGAATAAGATAAATATTAACTTTTCTTAAATATTTTGCAGGATTTTTATGAACAAAATATTTTATCAGGAAAGATTATTTATTGATATTTTTTTTTGCTAAACTTTTTCGATTCATTTCCTACTGTTATCCTTCTTCGCAAGTCTAGCTTGCTAGCTTGTTGTAACTTATATTATTATTATTATTATTTTATTTTTTGCTTTACTTTTTCGATTCATTTTTATTTTTTGCTACACTTTTACTATTCATTCTTTTTTTGTGCTATAATTTTTCTATTCAATAATTTTTATGTTTAAGAAAAAATAAGTTAAATGAAAATCAAACATCTCTTAAAAGAGGTAATGAAAATGGTCATATAAAGATATGTTCTAATTTTTGTTTTTTTTAGTTTATCAATTTTTACATAAATATTTTAAAACATAATGTGAAGATTTAATTTATTATTATGATGATCAACTCGAAACTGTGTTGGATCGAAAAACTGTTTCTAAAAAAAAATACCCATTAAAAATTAAACATGTTGTATCAAAAATAGAATATTTATTTTGTTTTGTTTTTAAACAAAATTCGCAACTTTCATATTATTTGAATAGGGTTAAGAAATAATTACTAAAAAAGGTCTTTTTTTTTAATTTAATTTTAATTTTGTTTATTTTTTTGAATGACTTAATTTAAAGAGTTCATTTTTGCATTGTTAAATTTCTGAAATGACTTTTAAATAAATTAATTTTTTTTTCAATTATTCAAATTTTTTTTTTAAATAAATATTTTTACAAGTATTGTCACAATATCATTCAGTTTTTGTTTGTCTAGAAGTATCCTGTGAAATCAATACATTGAGTGATTGAATTTTTATTCAAATTAAAGAAAATTAAGCTTTTTTTAAGAAAAAGGTTGATTATCTATAAAGTTTAAAAAAGAAAAATCTAGACTTGTCCAAATTCAGGAAAAAAACCCGAAAAATATTGCTTTGATAATTACTATAAAATTAATAATAAAAATCATTTACATTTCCTGTATACCCAGTCAAACATTTTATAAAAATTTTATAAAGTTTCTTAAAAGATACTATATTAAAAATTCTAAAATTTGACCTATTTTGAAGAAAAAATAGAGATATTTATATAGATAAAAGAATCTCTATATTTTCTCTAAATTCTCTGTAAAATACTTTTTTGTTCCTGATATCTGTAAGGAACAAAAAAGTTATCCCAGTCAAATGTTTTCATAGGTATTTTTTTGGTTTCTTAAAAAATTCTTTGAAAATCTCTTTAATTCTCATCTCTTTAAAAAATAGAGATAATCTAGAGTTAATAACTTCCAACCCAAAGCCAGATTTTCCAAAAAAAAAGGTAAATAAAAATGAAATTTTGCTAGTTTTTATAAGAAACTTATTCCTAATCAATGGACAAAAATGCTTTTTCGTAAAATTTTGCTTTTATCAAAAATTATCCTTAAAATTGATGATAAAATTTTGTAGAAGTAACTTTTTCAATTAATTTTTATTTTTTTCTTTTTCAAAGCCTCTGGTTTAGATCTCTTTAGTTTTAACTTTATTAAAATTCAAGATTCAGATTTGTTTTTAAGTCACAAGTCCTAATTCAAGTCAAGTCAATGACTTAAATTTTTTTTTTTGACAAAATTATGAAGAAATTAGATTTAATTTTTATTTTAATTTAATAAATTAGGCTTTATATCATAAAATTTATATAATCTTTGGTTGTCTAATACATATAGATATGCCATATTTCATTTCTTTTCCTGCAATTTTAGCATTATAGTCTTCTTGAATGGAAAAAAAATTTCACGAACATGTTAAGGAATGATAAATGACTGGAAAAAATATTTTTACAGTAGTTGATAATTAGGTAGAAATTTTTCTGATCTTCAATTAAATATTTTTTCCTAGAACCACTACTGTACATAAATGGAAATACAGGATAATTTATTTGATTTATTTGTCAAAAAAAATAAAAATTTTAAGCCACTGAATTGACTTAAAAAAAAATTTAAGTCAAGTCATAACTTAGACTTAAATTTTTGTGACTTAGATTTAAAACTGTGACTTAAAAACAAGTCTGAATTTAAATCATGCAGGAAAATAAACTTTTTTTACTCCATTTACCTTATTGAATCTATGTGAGTATATTTGGTCAGGATCCTAATAATTTTTTCCTTTATAAGCTATTTAAACAAATTAAAAGGAAAATCCTAGGTGTGAAGCTTCCTTTTTGGGGAATGGGTGTGTTAGATGAGAAGAGATGTTCTAAACATAGCAAATCAACTCAAAAAAATTATTTATTCATTAATTTATTTTAAAAAAATTGAGCTTCATAAACTTTAATAATTAAACAAAATATGTTTTACTAAATTCAACAAATAAAAAATTAAATATATTCTATCACTTAACTAAATTTAAATGATTGATTGATTTAAATGATCTTGTGATTTTTGCATGATTTTGAGCTTCAAAAAAATTGAATTTTCAAGGACTAAAATAGTAAAGATGAAAATCATGATCACCAAAGCTGCTATAAAGCTATATATTCCGATTAAAATGATATTATTCTTTTTATTTATAATTAAAAAAAAATAATAAGCAATATGAATAAAGACTTAATTAATTTTTTTGATCAAGACTAGCCAATTCTTAAAAATTATGCAGATGATATTTGCACAATGGTTTTTTATATCACCAAAAATTAATTAACAATAATTTTGTTCTGATACTAGTTAAATTACTAGTTTTGACGTCTAAACAGTACATTAATTTTTTTTTAAATTAAAAGATCTGAAAATAAACAAATGAACAAAAAGTAAAACATTTTCAAGAAAACTTTAAAAAAATTAAGAATATTAAAATGAAGAGTTGCTTAAGAGTCACAAGTCTTAAATAAACTCAAAGACCGAACTTGGACTTTAATTTTAGTTACTATGACTTAAACTAGGCCGTCAAAATAATTTAATGGAACGGTAAAATGAGCATTGATCAGTCATGATCACGGGCACATCAATTTTTTACCGTTCCAGCACCATTTTAGAGGTCTATTTTAAGACAAAATAAATAAAATTAAGTCCAAATCCTAACTTAAAAAAAAAAAAAAAACTCGTACTTTACACTTTTTAGCAATTGTGAAAAAAATAAAAGAATTTTCCTTATTATATTAATTAAAATTTGAAAGTAATTAGGTCATTTTTTTTGAAAAGCGTTAATTTGCTGGAATGTAATTGCATGGATTATATATCTTAATTTTGAACTTTTGCCTTTTAAACACACGTATGATGATTTAATTATTTTCTTCTAAAGTAGATCTTACTGTATCTTGAAAAATAGGAAAATAATTAAGTGAAATGTGGTACCTATCAATAAAAAAAGTAACCGCTATCAATCCAAAGTAAGAAAATTAGCATGCTGCTTTATTCAATCAAAACTATAAAAAACCGTCAACTTTTGGGTGAACGGTCATTAGTCCGGGCAAAAATTTTAATTTTTTTTGACATTTTTAGCGGTTTTTTTTAACGGAAATTTTTTTAAAAATTTACTCAAAAGGTATTCGGGAATGACCTATATTTCTTTCTTCCGCTAATTTTTCTTTTTACTAGAAAAATTAATTTTCTTCGAAAAATTTATTCATTCAGGCTGGTTAGGTCAGTCATGGACCACCAGCTCTTTAATTTATAAAATTTGATTAAGTTCATAGAATAAAAAAAAAAAAAAAAATAAATTAAGCAAAAAAAATTAAAAAAAATACAGTCTTAATTGAATTTATTTATTTATATTCTAATCATTTTTTTTTAAAGCTAATTTTTTTTTCAACAGAATTTTTTCCAACAAATTTTAAACACAGAACTCTTTGTAAAAACAGAAGACTTAACAATTGCTCATCAATGAAAGATTCTGGATAAAAAGTTGTTAAGAAAAATTATTTGGCTTCTTTGTTTTACTTTGCCACTCCGAAAATCAATCTAGATGAATTGACAAAACAACAGTCCAAAAATTATTGTGACAAAATTCTCAATAAAAAGACTTAAACCAAATTGAAAAATATGGAAAAAAAAGAGGTTTTTAAAATTTGTCTATTTACTGAAATATCTCAAAATTTTCTTGGATAAGTTATTCACTAAAGATTTTTTTTAAAGAATCTGTAAAGAAACTTTAAAAAATCTCTAAGAATTTTTTTGAATAGGTAAACAGATTAAGCATTTTACATAAAATAAAGAGAAAAGGAAAAGATTTCTTATTCACATTTTTTTATTCACAGAATTTTTGACAAACTTTTTGACAAAAAAATTAACAAACTAAAAAAAACAAAATTAGAACATATCTTTATATGACCATTTTCATTACCTCTTTTAAGAGATGTTTGATTTTCATTTAACTAATTTTTTCTTAAAAATAAAAATTATTGAATCGAAAAAGTAAAGCAAAAAATAAAAATGAATCGAAAAAGTAAAGCAAAAAATAAAAATGAATCGAAAATGTAAAGCAAAAATAAAATGAATCGAAAAAGTGTATCAAAAAAAAGAATGAATAGTAAAAGTGTAGAAAAAATTAAAATGAATCGAAAAAGAATAGCTTGAGATTTTATATAATTTTAGCTAATTAAAAATTGAATTAAATTATTTTTTTTTTTTTTTAGGTGTGTAAAGCTTTTTCAGATAAAAAACCAATCAAAAACTGAGAAGAAAATATTAATATGAAATAAAAAGATAAAAATTGAAAAAAGTTTAAATTAAAAAAAATATTGAATTAAGAGTATGTCGATATTTCTTGATTTGGAATCCACTCCATATTCTTTCACCAGTCCGACAACCAATGAAATAGAATTATTCAGTTCCAACATATCTCAGACCGAATTTAAAAGGTCGATTCAAGAGTGTTATGTATTGAATTTTTTTTATGTCTCATGATCCATTATGTTGGACAGAGTATCATATTTTCTTTAATAAATACTAGATACGTGATTCCTGAAAACTTAGACATCTTTTTTAATGATATGAAAACTATAGTAATTGAACTTTAAAATTGAAACCTCAAAAATTTCAGTAAATATAAACCAACTTAAACAAAATCTTAAGATTAATCTGATTTCTAATGATGGTATATCTGATTCAATTTGGTTATGTCTTTGCAATTTAAAATTAAAACATTACAGAACTCTCCTAAATGAGCTAATTCAAAATAAAAGAAATTCATGAATTTTGGTCCAAATTATCTTGCTTTCTAACTTTCATGCCTTTTTCTATTTTCGAACTAACATTCCTTTTTTATTTTTGTAATTTTATTTTTAGGTAATAATTTTTCATTTTTTAAAAAAAACACAAAAACACAAAAAAAAAAAAAAAATTTTTTTATCTTTATTTTCTTTTACTTCTCCTTAAAGGAGGTTAATTCAATTCAATAAATAAATAAATAGTAATGTAAAATTTTTTTGCTTAGTTTCATTCAACATTGATATTAAAAAAGAATGTATTGTTAAGTTAGATTTGTCAATGAAAAGTATTTTATTTTCCAAATTGGTAAACTTTGGAACAAAAATTTAAAAAATATTTTAAATATTCTGAATAAAGTTTAAACAAGGTATCTTTATTGATAAAAATAAAAAAATTTGGGTGATCTAATCAAAAATAAAACAGGGGCAAATTTTCAATGCAAATCCTGTATTCATCTTTGTTTTCAAAACATGCATAGAATTTTCGGTTTTCATCCTATCCTACCTTACCTTTTAAACATACAAAATTCTGTAATTTATACTTTAATTTATCAAACATACATAAATTTTAAAATGTAAGAATTAACATCTATTAATTAATCAATACAAAATAAATCAATTTGTAGTCTTTAAATATTGATATAAACAATATCATAATAAAAAATGAACAAATGAGTCCTTTAAAGAAATGTTTAAGAATTTTTTAGTTTAAGAATTTATTTTTTTTTGTTCATTATCATTCGGTACTAGAATAGTTACATGGATTTAAAGTAAAACTTAAAAATTGAATCTTTGAATATCGAAATTATAACTCGTTTTTTAGACGAGTTGTCGAATCCTCAATTTTTAGTGAGCTGATATTTTACTCTGAATTAGATTCTTATATTCTGCTTGTTGTAGCGTTATTTTTTGTAATTGTTTATAGTGGAATATAGTCGGACGTTGACCAACTGTATCTTATGCATGTTTAGTAAAGAAGTATGTTTATTCGGTATTTTATTAAAAATCTTGTATATTAATAATACATATTTACTGTATGTCTAGAAAATTTAAAACATTACAAAAAAAATTAATCAAAAAATGTTTAAGTAGTGAAAATTTGAAATAAAAATCGATTATCATCTAATACAAACTATATCATCTAATAGAATATTTTTTAGCTTTCTTTTGATATATAAATTGTCCAAAAAAAAACCTCTAGCCACTCCAAAACTCTTTTTATTAAAATAAGATAAAATTCATAAAAAAAACTTTTTTTTTTTTTTTTTATTTTAAAAACTAGTTTCAAACTAGTCTTTAAAGTTTAGAACATTCATTTTTTACTAAAATTTTAGCACACCTTGGCAATCCCTAGAAATTTTTTTTGTCACACAATGTTTGAAATGTCTTTTTTTATTGTTTACATGCACTTTTTACAACTCTTTAATTATTTTTGGCTTTAAAATCGGTGATTTTCTTGAGTTGTACCAATTTGTTGATTTTTCCATAAAAATGGGTAAAAAAAAAGTAAATAAGGCACTTAGGTGACAAATAATTGGGCTGTTGAAGGATAAGAAAAGTCTTAACAAGAAATACCTGATTAAGTAGGAGTTTCGAGAAAATGCATGTTTACAAGAAAGTGTAATTATGAGAAGACTTCGGTGGCCAAATAATTACCAAGGTCTGGCCTCGAAAGCTAACCAGTCGAGATGAATCGTACATTTTTAGAAAGGTCTGAATCAATCCTACAAAAATCTATTGACAACTAGCATCTGACTTTAGTTCTAAATTTCCAAATTTTGGTGTTAATAAAGACAATGTTAGAAAAATACAATTAAGGAAAAATATACAGTCATAAACTGCTATTAAAAAGCCTCTTTTGACTGTATTGGACCGGTTTAAAAGGTTCAAATGGTGCAAAGAAGGAAAAAGATGGACTGTTAAAGACTGGTCAAAAGTTTCGATGAATCTAATTTTTAAGTATTTAACAGAAAATCAAGAGTGTTCGTAAAACGTTTCGCAAACGAAAAGTATCACCCCAAATTTTGTTTACCAAGGTTACAGAATGTTGGAGGTTCGGTTGGAATTTGGGGATTTATTAATCATAAGTTACTGGGTGTTGCTGTATTTGGCAGAATCAATAAGTTTGTATACATGGACATCCTGGAAAATCAGTTGTTACCATCAGCCGAGATATTTTTTGATCAGGAACAGCATTGGATTTTTCAGCAAGATGGGGCTAGTTCACATACTGCTCATTCCGTTCGAGATTGATTTCAAGAAAAACAAATATCGGTCCTCCCTTTGTGCCCAAAATCACCTGATCTTAATCCAATAGAGAATTTATGACCATATATAGACCACAAAATGGTCAATATAAATGCTACATCAGTAGAGCATCTAAAAAGCGTTCTTTTTGATGAATGATTGAAAGATCAAAGTGAAATAGTCAAGAACATGATTGAATCTGTGCCAAAACGTGTCGCTGAGTGTATTAAAGCTAAGGGCGGCCATTTTAAATGTTAAGAAATATTATGATCTAAATTATTAGCAATTTTTTTTTTTGATAAAAAATCCTCTCTTTTTTTTTACGATTTTTTCATTTCGATTTTTTTTTCTATCGTATTTTTTGTACTTTTCCGATAAAATTTTTTTTCTGAATAAAATTCAAAAAATAATTATTTTTGCTTTTTTATTTAGCCGCACGTCTTTCCAGAAACAAACCTTGCATAAAAAAATACCGTATTGCATCGAATAGAAGTAACCACAAATAGAAGAAACTTGCTAGTATTTGAGTCAAAAATTTTCTTTTATTTGAGTTGTTTTTCTGAAAAAATTGTGTCTCGACTAAAAGAAAATTCACCAGTCACTTATCATGTAAAACATGCATTTTTTTGTTTCTAATAGAAAAAAATTTATTTATTTGTTTTCTGTACCGAGCTAGAGCTCCTTCAGAATAAGTTAAAAATTAAAAAAATTAAATAAAAATGAAATAAAATAAAATAAAGATAAAATTAAAGTTAATAAAATGAGATAAAAAAAAAAAAAAAAAAAAAGCATAAATTTCTTTTATTTGAGTTATTTTTTTGTAGTGAAACATTTTCGAATAAAAGAAACCCTTTGATGACCGAACTTTCTTTTATTTGAGGAAATACGGTAAATGTTCTAAATTTTCTAGACATACTGTACATGCGGTGATAAACGTCGTGTATGATAGAAATATTTAATAGTTCGTATTGTATGTTTGCCAAGTGGACCTTATTGAAGTCATTTTTACACTTGCTGCTGAGAAAAAGTTTAAAAGTTCAGAAAACTTATAAAAAATTTAAGGGAATTGTGAATATTTGTTTTGAAGAATCAATCAATTGGGGGTAAAAAGGATGTATCAGTTGCTACAAATTACAGAAAATGTTTTGATCTGTCAGAGCTTACGCTATGACATTTTTTATATTTTGCTTTTGTTTTTTGTAACAAAATTCACAATGCCTTTATTAAGATTGATGTAACTTAGAATTTTATGTTTTTTTTTTAATTTTTTTTATTTATTCAATATGATTCAAAACACTTAATTTCAAACTAATGAAATATTTTCAATTATTCAGGTAAAAAAAAAATTGGTAAGCAACACATGGTATTACTAATTTAAAATTTTTATAGTCGTTTACCTGTAAATTGATTTTAAAATATATTTTAACAGATTTTGGAAAAATAATTACCTTCCGATAAGAGCTTATTGATTTTCTAGAATATAAAAAAAACTTGAAAAATAAATAAATATATATAATTTTTAGTGAAATTTAAACAAAAAATTTTCAATTTTCATTGTATAAATAAATAATCTTTTAAGAAATTCAAATTAAATCGAATACAAGTTTTTTTTATAACTTTAAGGTTTCGTTTACTTTATTTGATTACTAGAAATATAATAACAATAATATCAAAATATAGCACATAAATTTTAATTGATAGTGCCTGTATTTTTTAATTTAAAATTTAGAAAATTTTTAATTAATTAATTTTTATTAAAAATTAATCATGACTTTTAATTTTTTGAGAGGTTTTCAAAAATATATTCAAAAATTTAATATTAAACAAGGGCACTGGTTTAGGTAGATCATTTAAAAAGAAGCAACGGTTATTTAAACTCTGATTTTGTTTCAGATGACTTTCTTGACAATTGATCTTGCGAATTACTTTCTTCTTTGGAAATTTTAACTAAATTCATTGACATATTTTTAAAAAATTACCAGTATTAAATTTTTTAGTAACAATCGGTGGAAGAGATGGTGAATTTCTGGTTGGTTTTATATCCGAATCTAAATCAAATATAATAAAATCTATTTAAAGAGATATTACATTTTTACTCTGATTTATCTCTTTTCTATAGGACCCATTTGGTCTATTATATGCCAGATATGTTCGAACATTATTTTGTTCTTTTTCATTCAAATTTACTGATGACCTATTAAAAGATATTGTTAATTTAGTTTAAATATATGATTTAATTACTAACGAAATTTGGTTTTGGGCTATTAAGACTCTGTTAACATCTATTTCTAATATTTTAGGCGTATCTAGAATTAAACCCAAATTCCCAGCTGATTTCATTGACTTGTTTAAATCAAATAATCCAGATTCGGTAACAATTGATTCTTCAAGCTAAATAAAATTTTTAATTTTTTATAGTTTTAAATATTGATTAATTACATTCCAGCTTTTTTTTTTTAAAGTTCTAGAGCTTAATATATTCGGATCAGTGAGAGCGGGTTTCTGATAAATTAAAGGAACCGGATCGGATTGTTCATGTTTGGCAAAAGTTTTAATTTCGATATGTTTGGCTGAACTACTTCTAGTTATATTGTTGATTTTTTTTAAATGAGTACTCGGATCTCTAAATTTTTTTTAATTGATTTTATTAATTAAAAAATTTAAAAAAGAACTTACACTCCTTTATAAGAAAAAAATGGTTTAACCAAAAATATTCCAGATTGTTGCTCAATGTCATCTAAAGCATTATTTAATCTACTAGCCAAACTTAGTCGGCTTTCTCTCATTTTCCTCAATTTTTCCATATACTGGTTCACTTTCTGTAAAAATAATTTCATTAAAAAAAATTTATTAATTTTAATTTGTTGTTTAATACTTTTTGATGAAGAGTTTTGATATTTTTTAAAACAGTTTCGGTGTTTATATTATCCTCATTTTGGTTGTGAATATTTTCTTTAAATTAAAATTTAAAATAAAAACATTAAGAAAATAAAAGCACCGGATCTTTATTCAATGAAAAGAAATTAATTTGTTTTTTTAATTGCATCTTTTTTCGTAAAAAAGGTAAAAAGCATGAACGATTGATTTTTAGGTAAATTTTCTTAGCTAGACTTATGAGGCGCAGCGAGCAATTAAAAAAAGATTAAAAAAGGAATTAGGATTCCGTCTTATTGAAAGTAATTTTTATAAAAATAACATACCTTTTATCGATTGAATATGTTTTGAATTCACGTAAAATTTTACTAATTCAACAAGTCGATTCTCTTGCATTCTAATGTAAGAATCCATCAAAATTTTGGCGTTCTGAAATAAAAAAATATTTAACAATTTAGCTAATTAAAATAAATTTCTGCGAATATTGTTTTGTAAATGAATCAACGCTTCCAAAAATAACTACCAAAAAATACTAATACATCTTTCTCATTAAAAAGTGTCAAAATTTTAGTTCATATAAATTTTTTTGATGAAAAAAATACTACCTCATATTTAAAAGCAAATATTTTAGTTTGTTCTCAAAAGAAATATTTATTATCTCAATAAAAAATCAAAGAAAATTTTTAGGACAGAAATTTTGAATATTTTGGCAAATAAAGAAAGTACCTAAATATTTGAAAAATGCTTGTTTTATTTGATAATACCTTAATTGATATTTTTTTAATTTGATTCTATGGTGTGCCATGTTTTTTAAAAAAAATATAGTTTTTTTTTTGAAGAAATTATATTATAGCATTGTGAAATTTCATACAAAACTTCCAATACAAAATTAAAAAAATTTTATAACTTTTGTTCTAAGTGTCAAAAACTCGTTCTGTAAATGAGACAAAGTGAAACAACTTTTGTTTCACCTTCTGCGGAAGTCTGCAAAATCTGTGTAAATTAATTCAGGTTTATTTTTAGAACTTTTAAATTGGGTGCAATTTTGCAGAATTCGCACAGATTTTGCAGACTTCCGCAGAAGGTGAAACAAAAGTTGTTTCACTTTGTTTCATTTACAGAACAAGTTTTTGACACTTTGAACAAAAGTTATAAAATTTTTTTAATTTTGTATTGGAAGTTTTGTATGATATTTCACAATGTCTTATATTATTATATCTAATACAACTTTTTTTAGTGATAATTTAGTTCTTTTCATTATTAGATAATCTAAAATTTATAAAAAGCAAAAAAGTTTTAAAAAATTTTGAAAAAACTTTATATCGATATCTTTATATGTAATTGGTTCCTTTCATTTTATTAAGTAGTAAGTTTCATTATTTCCTATTTTGGATTTACGATTCATAATTTACATCACAAAACAAAAATTCACTCAATCCGACACGGAGGTTTGCTTTGATTGAAGACACTAATATAATATTAATAAATTCACAAGATCATGGTCCTAAGACATGAAATTTATAATATATCTGTTTTTATTTCGAAATAAAATTCAGTTTCTTTTTCCTTTTAATTTCTAGTTGAAAGTTGTTTCTTGATACCATCGATTTGTTAAAAATGAACATATTCCTATGCATAGCAATTTAAAACGGGATTGAATTGCTTAATTTTAGCCTTATTTATATTTCTTTAATCAATTAAATCAAAATTTAATTTAAATTAAACAAATTCAATTGTTTTTTCATTTGAGCTTAACTATATTTTGTTGGTATTGATGAGAGTTTATTAAGGTATATCAAAGCATGGTCTCAAAAAAAAAATTTGATTTTTTGATTTTATTAACCGAAGCCATTAAATAAACTATTATGTGCTCTTATAAAGATTATAAAATGATTGTTTAATATGATTTACCATAGAGTAAACCATCAGACAGACAATTATAGAAAGATTTTACCATTATCAATATTTTTTTTACTCTGAAAATAAAATAAAATTTTTTAAAATTGTTTTTATTTTGGATTCGAATAAATTAATTTAAAAAAAAAATTGATAGAGATTTTATGTAACTTTAGCAGTATAATTATTCCAATATTAATAAAATATTATACTTTTTTTCTTCGTTTTGCAATGTATGAATAAAAAAAATTTGAAATAAAAAAATATAAAGAAATTGTCATTTTTAATGTAAAATGCCTTCTTAGAAAATAATTCATTTAACTATAATTAAATTTAAATTTCTATTAAATTGGATTTCTTTTATTCAAAATTTCAAATTAGCTAAAGATACATTTTTGATGCCAATAATTGGAATTGTGAATGTTGGTAAAAAAAATTAAATGCAAAAGTTCTGAAGGACTTAAAACATATTCTATAGATTGTAGCAACTGATACATCCCCTGTACCACCATTATACTGATTTTGCAAAGCTCTGCAATAAATCTGCAAAATTCAGAAAACTGTGAATTTGGGATATTATATTATAGTAAAAGTCCAACTAAACTTTTAGATGTCAGTTGATAAAATTTACAGAACATGTTTTAGTCTTTCAGAATTTAAGCTTTTGCATTTTTTAATATTTTGTTTTTTGTACCAAAATTCACAATACCCATTTATTTTCGATCAAAATTTTCAATGAGAAGACCTATTGCCAAAAATAAAGCCTTAGGTTTACGATACATGGCTACAAATTTAAGAAATAAATAATTATTTTTAATTTAATTTTCTTTTTAAATAAAAGATTAGATAAATTTCTAACTTACAAACTAGACGTCAATCTTTACAAGTTTAAAAAAGGTATATTTATTAGTTATTAGGCGATTATTTAACAAAAATGCTATTTTAGAAGTATTTATTTGTTTGAAATTAACATCCTTTAAATTTCTAAATAACATTCAAAGTTTTTATTTTTAATCTTTTGAGACTTAATTATATTTAAGACTGAATTACATTTAAGGAAATTCTTTATTTTTGTTAGTATTTAGTAAGGATTCAATTTGGAATATTGAGTTATTCGACTACCTGGGTTGAATCCTAGTTTAAAAAAAAAGACAGGTTGAAGTTTTTTATTCATTTTTATTCAGATTCCATTTTTTCTTTATAACTTTTTTATTGAAAAGGATAAATTTGTTCAGGAAATTGAAGGAACATTAACATTATATGTTAATTTAAATTGTAACATTTTTTAAAATATAAATTAAAAAATACCTGAAATTCTTGTTCAGTTAATGCACCTTTTAAAATTCCTTTTCTCATTCGTTTTTCATTCTGAATCGCGTCCAATTTGGTAAACATTATAAATTGAGTAGAATTTGAATCTTCCGACTTGCGCTTTATAGGTGGCAATACAAACGATTTTGATCTAATTAGTTCATAATTTCGATTTTGTAAACTTTCAATATCAGTTTTATAATTACTAAAAAAAAATTAAAAATTTTTATTCGGTTTTAATTTTAAAATAAGATTAGCTTACTTTATTTGATCTTTAAGTGCTTTAGTTTCTGATTCATATTTTATCAATAAATTTTTGTACTCATCTTAAATTTTAATTAAGGTAAAATTTTTGCACGATATTTAGTAAAATTATCCCGTTTTCTAATTTGAAAAAAATAGCCTAATTTTGAAAATAGAATTTTCAATCAAATTTTTCTTATCGAATAAAAAACTGAAAATAAAATTTTAGAAATAGATTCAGATTTTTACTAATAGCAATATTTTATAGATTCCTCTACTGATGGAAAGATGATAATAAAAATTTAACCAGACATTATTATCTAATCAAAAATATCGTGTACCTTTTCAAAATGCTTTGCAAGTTTTACTTTAAAAGGAGACCAACAAGGAGACAATTAAATTATAAAATCTAGAGGAAAACATTAACAAATAGATATAATGGTGGAAGTATGTAAGAAAAATTGTATTAATAAAAATGTAAAATCTGGATAATTTTACTTTCATTTTAGACTTTGTAAAATGGCTTTGGTGAATAATTGGCACAAGTATAAAGTGAAAAGTGGTTTAGGTGAAATTTTCTGTGATAGATAAGTTTTTTTACTTCTTGTTAATTCAATTTCTAAATTTTTGCCATCAATGATTTCCAATTTATTATTGATTTCGTCCTCAAGCTTCTTTAAAACTTCTTCTTTTTCATTCAATTGAAATTCTTTGACTTTAAGTATCTGATCAATTTCACTATTGATTCCAGTACTTGGTCTTGTTTTTGTTGCCAATTGATGCTCCTTGTCTAGCAGATCATATTTAAGAGACAAATTTTCATCAATTAATTCAGAAAATATAAGTTTGACTTCATTCAGTACGGTGTCAATGTTGGCAGTCATGTTAATCACTTGAGGGGTGACAGTCAAATTTGAATCATATTCCATGGTGATTAGGCAATTTAAGCGATCATAAAATTTTTTATAGCTTGTAGTTTGATTTTCTGATGCTGGTAGATTTTTTATGATCAAATTTTTAAAGCTAATCACTATATCATAAACT
Source organism: Brachionus asplanchnoidis (assembly GCA_025491095.1). NCBI lineage: Eukaryota > Metazoa > Rotifera > Eurotatoria > Ploima > Brachionidae > Brachionus > Brachionus asplanchnoidis. The sequence continues at coordinate 1,411,045 of JAILYF010000039.1, read as the reverse complement.
TTTATGTACTCCAGAAAAATCGGATGAGAAATTATTGAAGAATTCATTCTAAAATTTACCGATAAAACTTTTAAATTTTGAATTTATATCAAATTTTACGATGATTTTGGAGTTTTTGAAGATGAAACTCGATTAAGCACTGACTCGGAAGCCATTTTGATTCTTTCATAGGTTTTGTCTCGTTTATATCCATGTGAACGGTTGAGATCTTAATCAGTAAAAAATTTTTTTAATATTTTGAAAAATTTAGCTAAAAAATTTAAATAAGAATTAAAATGATTCAAATCTTCAGTTTGACAAAAAAAACTAAAAATGGCGATAATTTTATTAATCAAATCATTAAAGTGTGATTTTTAGAGATCCTTAGAATTTGAAAGTAAATTTTTTTTTTAAATGTTCATTATTATTTCAAATGTTTATATTAGTTAGACCCGATTATACACAGTATGTTTGAGTGAATTTCGAAAATTTAAGCTTAACCTAAGAAAAAAAATTGTTTGAATAAATTTTTAAATCTAAATAGGTCGTTTTTGAAAGCAATGAAAGTCTGAATTTAATTTTTTATTCCTTTAATAAGCAATTAATTTTATATTTGAGTATAATATAAGTTTTATTTGGAGAATAATCTTAAGTTTTTGAATGATGATTAAATTTAAAAAATTTTTTTTTAAATTATAAATCATTTTTATTTTAATTACAGTTGGAGTAAAAAAATTTTTCTTTGAAAGCTTAATTATTTTTGATTCAAGCTTTTTTATAACCTTTATATTGAACTAATTTTCATTCTTGATTTAAGAAAATTAAATGCTCCAAAGTGTCTAACTTCTTTGATAATTAAAATTTTAATAAAATAAAAACTTCAAAAAGTTTAAAATTAGTTCCGTGAATTCAACATGTTGCAACATTCAAAGTTGCATCAACTGTCAAAGTATGTTACTAATGTGCAAAATCTCTGCAAAATGCACTGCGTTTGAACATACTGAAATCAGATCTCTGCTAAATTTGCAGAGTTTTGCAGACCTTGATAGCTTCTCTTAAATTTTTAGAATTTATTGTGTTGTGAAATAAATGTCACTCAACTCCCTTATGTTTAAATTTAAATTGTAATTATGTAATTGAAAAATAAAAAAACTGTATTTTTAAATTTTGATTTTCTTACATTGAATAAATTTCAAATTCATACAATTTCATTAGGAAAAAATTCTGAATTATTGTTAACAGAAAATAGCGATAATAAAATAAATAATCCAAGAATTTTAGTTGGAATTTGATGAATATTTGAACTTTTCATTAAAATAAAATAATCAAAATTAGTTGTATTCTTTTTCCTTTAGAATTTCTAAATTATTTTATAAAATTTATATCAAAGAAATATTATTGAACTATTATCAATTAAAATTAAATTAACGCTATTATAAATTTCGATAAATTCATTGTTTGAAAAAAAGCTATCAATTGTATTTTTGAATGTGTTTTTTTAATTATTTTGTTAAGGTATTGTTGTTTGTTAATTTTTTGAAAAGCCAGGAGTCAATTGATGACAATATCCTAATTGGCATCTGACAAGGATTCTTATCACGAATTTGGCCATCTTCCCCCCAAAACCTTGATTCCGACAAAAAACCAACTTCATTTATTGTTAGATGACTAATATAAGATTAGTAATTTTATACCAATATTTAATTAAAACTCTTTAAAGTAATAGACAATATCCTTCGTCTTTGAGACTCCTATAGGATCCTAAATAGAATCTGATTCCTCGGAAGTAGAAAACAGTAAAGATTTATGTTAAAAAATAAAAATTTCAAGCTAGATTATGTGAATTATGTGAACAAAATTCTTGAGTAAAATTATTAAAAATTGAAATACCATCATCGAAAGGAACATCCTGTTCAATTCCAATCAACTTTTGGGCTGCAAATGTCTTTAATTCAGTGAGTTTTTCTTTGTTAGCTTCCAGCTGAACCAAATGCTTTGATCTAAGTGAATTTCGACTTTTGGCAGTATTTCTAAGTTCCATCAGCATAGCCTCATCATCAGTTATAACCTAGTAAATATTGTAAATAAAAAGATCGATTTAAAGAAAAAAATAATATTTAATTAACTATTACACAAATATGCAAACATTTAATTAAGCAAAATAATAAAATTTTTCACAATTATCACAACAAATCATTAAGTCTACCTTAGTTAACACTTGTTCAAATAAGTCGCCATTAGGCTCCATAGATTCATTTTCAGTTTTCTTAAGCTTAGAACTTTTTCTCTCGCTACTTACACTAGCATTTGTTGTCTCTCTGTTCATATATCTAAGACTAGATTTATTTCTATTAGGCGACTGAGAATTAGTACTAGTTTTTTCATTTCTGGTGTTCGGTCGGCTACTGGCAATTGCCGCATGACTCAATATCAAAGTGTACTTATTTGATGATTCAAAGTTAATGTAATCAATTATTTTATCCATGGCATTTTTATTCGGAAATTTAATTGTATAATTATCAACTATGACTTGAATTTTTTCGCTCTTTTCAGTTGACAATTTTTTTGAAACCTTTTTACTTTTAATTTTAATAAAAAAAATAAATTTAATAATTACTGTTTGATTATTATTTATTTCATCCTCAAAATGTTCTTCTTTATTGCCCATGCTCAAGCTGGTATAAGTCCTGGATCTTTCCCGTAAAATATGAATAGTATTTTCAGCATTTTCTCGATCTAATTTGGCATCTTCTGTAATGAAGTCCTCTAATTGTTTAATAGCATTTTCAGCGGCGTCTTGTGCTTGAATTTGAAGTTTATAGGCTACTTCAGCTTGATCCAAATAATCCGAGCGTTCCTGATCCCATTTCAGCTCCATATCTTTCATGTTCAACAAAACCAGCTTTTCCTACAATTGATTTAAAAAATTTAGTAGCTAAAGTTTGAAAAATTGTAAAATAACTAACAGTTTCCCACAATTTTTTGTGATCAAAATATTGTTTTTTGAGTTTGTCAATTTTTTCCTTATCATTTGTCTCAAGGATATCAAAATTTTTTCTTAATATATTTATTTTTGCAGTTGCCTTTGGTAAAAAGTTAAAGTTAAAACAAAAAAAAGTTTTCATTTTTTACATATTTTCTTAACATATCATAGCGTTTAGTGATCTCATTGGGATTAACATTGACCCAGTCTTCCGTTGTTAGATCAATATCCTCAATATCAGCCCCATTTTCAATGTCGTCCAGCATTTTAAGCTGCTTTTCATCCTCGGCATCTTGTTCCAATTTATCCAAGTTCTCAGCCTCCTCGTTCAAATCGATTTCAATACTTTTCTCTTTGGGCTTTTTTTGATTCTTTGTCTTGAATTTATTCAATTGATTTGTCTTTACCTTGGGCTTTATAAACTAAAATAATTGTTTACACTTAAAACTCTTATGAAGCGGTATTTAAAAATAACCTTTCTATTAAATCTCTGTGCTCTGTATGGACTTATATATGGCAAGGGATCTTTTTTAAATCGATTATTTTCTTTGCTAAATTCTACCCGATTTTTAGAAATTTTTTCCTCTATAGGTTCTAGTCTAATTGTAGGTCTTTTCATAATAAACATTTGAAATAGATGATTTTTTTCCCTACTTGGTGATTTTTTGATTCCCAGATCAGAATCACGATTTGAGAACAAGTTAGCAGATGCAGATTCGATCATGGTCGAAGTCAATCGGCTTAAGTACAGTGTTTTATCGCAAAATGCGCTGTTTCGGACAAATTCAGTGTCAAAATTTTTAAAGTTAAACCTAACTTTAGATTTGGGAAACTCAAGCATATTCCTGATGCTACTAAAATTATTTTTGTCGGGCATTTTAAGAAATAATCAGCTAGAATTTAAAAGGAAACAAGCAGCTTAAATAAAATTTTTCAAATAAATAATTTAAAACTCTTTTTAGAAGAATTATTTAAAGCTGTTAAATATTTAAATTGTTTGACGAAATATTGGAATTTTGTCGGAAGACGAAAACAGAATTAAATTGTAACTTTAGATTCATAAAAATTGTCACCGCCAAATCATAAGAGTTCTTCAAAAATAAAATTATTTTTTGCTTCAACAAGCTCAATGTTATTAAATGTGCAATAATTTAACTTTAATAGCTTACTTTAGTCTTCTTTTTAAACTTTAAACCAAAATTTAGTGATTTTTTAATTTTTTTAATTTTTTACTTTGTTACTTTTGTTAATTCGGCATCCGTTTCTTTTACCTAAAAAAATATAAACAGTTTATGTCAATATAGAAATAAGTAATATTGAATATTTTTACATTTCTATTAAAAATGTAAAAAATGAACAAAATTTCGAAATTGAATGTTTAATTTTAGAATTAATATTTTATAGAATATTTAAGTAAACTAGTTAATTGGTGTCAAATGATTTTTTATTTATGATCATTTGTCTTGATGCAAGAGAATTTTTACTCGAATTTTCTTGTTAATTTTTGTCAGCAAAAACTTAACGAAAATTGAGAACAACATTTGATTTTTTGATCTCATGAAATTTTTAATAAATTAATTTTCAAAAAAATATGGATTTTCAGCTTTGTTTAATTTACTATCATTTCTTCAATAATTTGTCTTATTTAAAAATTATTTACATATTATTTTCAAAACATTTTTCTTCAAATTAAAATAACAATAGTTTGATTTTTTGTTATTGATTCTCAAAATTTTTTACAAATTTTGGAAATTTAAGTTTTCAATATAATCTTTTAAGTCAAAATATTTTCACTTAACATAATTATCTTCCCCAGCATACAACCATTTTTGAAATACATAAAGCTGAGAACATTACATTTTACTGAACAAAATTCATTCACTGAAAAATATTTCAAAAATTTAAAGTTTAAAAATGTATTTGATAAAATTTTACCAAAGCTAACCAATTTAATAATAAATGCGAAAAAAGAGAAATATTTAATAAAGACCCAAGAATATTTGTTCAGATTGAATAATGTGAAAAACAAGAAAAAAAATTATATTAAACAAGACAAATGATCAATGCAAATTTGAATAGTAAATAAAATACAAAATTTGTGAACATTAGCTGGCTTTAAAAAGATTGATTAATTATTAAAATTATTATTATTTGAATTGGCCAAAAATTTTGAAATTTGACTCAATCGATTTGAATTGTTCTCAAAATAAATAAAACATTGTTAAATAAGATATTTATTTTACATTAAATTGTCTATTTATATTTTATTAAGCATTTATGTATAATTTTAAGAGGCATAAATGTTTATTAGTAGATGATTTTCTTGAGATTATTATGTTTGTTGACAAGACTTTTATCTATGTAAGTTAGCCGGACCCATAATAATAATGTCTAGTTTTTGTTAAATTTAGTTCACTTATATTTTTTAAAAGTTAATTTAATTTTAATGAAAAAAATCATTTGACTCAGGATTTAAATTAAATTTTATAAATAAAGATTTTCTATTTAGTTAGGTTTTGGTTTAAAGACTTATTCGTTTTTAGCAGAAAAAAATAAAGTTTAGATTTATTAGTTTTTTTTAAGATTCAAAATATAAAAATTTTTCCAAATTTTGTGAAAAAAAATACTGCATCCTTGGTAACAATCAAATGTAACATGCAAATGGAAAAATAATGATATGATTGTATTTGCTAATAAACAGAAAAATATTTGCTGACTTTACTTCGAGATAATTGCAAAAATCATGAAAGAATGAAAGTTTTTTTTAAAGTGTTATTACCATCATAAAAATTTAAAAAAATAATTGATTTTTTTTAGAAATTGATAGATTTAACTAGAGTTAGAAATCTTTTAGTATTTTTAAATTATCTGAAGCATCATATAAAATTTTGAAAATAAAAAAAAATACCTTATTTAATAATTGTTCAATTTGAATTTCGTATTCCTTCTTCAAGTTGGTGATATCTTGTTCATATTTGTATTTAAGCACATCTATTTCTTTAATCTCAAATTCATTTATTCTAAATTCATTACTACTGTCATTTTGATCGATATTCATAAGCTGGCTAGATTCAGTAATTTGGTCACTTGATTCATCTTTTTTTTCTTCGTCCTTTTTCTCTTCTTCACTTATATCTTTTAACTCATCAGCTAGATCATGAATTTCAATGCCAGACTTTGCCAATTTTCGATTTAAAACTTTTATTTCCTGCTCTGACTTTCTCAATTTGACTCGCAATAAATTTATTTCTTTATTTTTTTCATTCAATTGCTCATTGTCAATTTCTTGTCTAGAATCATCTGCATTTATTTTAGGTTTTTGAGCTAAACTTTTCAATTCATTTGATTTTATCTCGAGCTGTTTTATCAGTCCTTTAATTTTATCATCTCTGATATTTATTTCAGCTTGAGAAATATTTAATCTTTCTGACAATGTTGATATCTCATCTTTGGCGTCTTTGAGTGCTTTTTCTAATTTTTTACGAGTTCTCTCAATCAACGCCCTTAAATCGAAAGTAAAAGGCATTTTTTTTGTTACTAAAAGATCTTACCTGGCTTGTTTTGGACTAGTGCTAGCAATTAAATACTGAATGATGCTTTCGTTTAACTCTTCTAATCGGTCTCCCATTATTCGAGCAGTTTCCACTGTATCTTCAAAATCATCTTTTACTCCTTCAAGATCAAAATCGAACTCGGTGATGTTCAATTCTTTGGGGTCAAAAATTTGCTGTTGATCATTAAAAAACTGAGAAAAAAATTTAAAAAAGTCATTCAAAAATATATTAAATCTACAATACATTATTTAATTGTTCCAAGAGAATATTTTTTCTCTCAATGGCTTCTGATTGTCCCACAATGAAAACTGTAATTCGCTGTTTATACTTTAATAAATTATTAATTTTTGAGAAAAAAATTATTAATTAGAAAAAAAACCTTAAATTTGGCAATTTTATCATTTAACAATTCCTGAAGCTCATTCTAGTTTTGAAAAGCTAAAAAAATTATCAAATATTTTTGGTTATCTTACGATATCGACCAAGAATTCTATGTTAGAGTTGTTAATTTTTTCGAATGGCTTATGAGCAGATCTTTCGTAATCATGCAAGGTCTTGGAAAATAAATAATTAATTTTCTAAAATTAAAAATAAATTTACATTTTCAACTCGTTGAAGAACTTTTCCGAGCTCTTCTCTGGTATCATCCTGAACTCTCTTGGCTCTGGAGCGCAAATTTTTGTCTATAATCAATTCGTAAGGTTCTTTGGTTTCGCTTATTGAATTCGACCTAGACATGAAACGATTTTCATATTCGAACATCATTACATTGATTTTTTGAAAACTTTAGAAAAATAAAATTTAACCAATATTTGAGTCGGATTTTAGCAAAAAATACGATATAAACAGTCTTTATGTAAAAAAGATTTTTGGTAGGAAATAGAGGTAAATGGAAATTTATTTGGTGGGAAATTTAAAACTACTCGAAAAGCACAGAGAAATAGTAGTCATAACTACAAAAAGCAAAAGAAGAAGCCCACTGATCCATTAATCATTTAAGATTTCAAGTAGAAACAAGGCGGCACGCAAATTTTTAAAATTTTGAATTGTTTGATTAATTAGCTTAAGCTAATACAGCACAAAAAAAAATTCAAAAAGGAAACAACTTCATTTGAATTGTCACTTTTTTAAAAAGTTTTTTTCTTGAGCTGTTGAAAATCCATACATTCTCTTATTAAAATTTTTTCCCAAACTAATCAATAATTTTATTTGCTTAAGTTGATGAATAATTTAAGAGAACTTTAAATGAAACATATTTTAATTATTATTTGTTGAAAGAAAACGAAAGAAAGCGACCTTAATTATTAAGTTATTAAGAATTTTTATTTTTATTTTAATTGTAAATTATTTTTTTATTATTTGAAAATCTTATTATTTAAATCTAATACCCATTGAAATTAAAAAATAATTAAAATTTTTAATTTTTTTCATAAAATTATATTTTTTGTACAATAGAAAAACATCTCATCTAAATAAACACATTGTTTAAAGACAAATTAAAAAGGAATGGGCTCAAATATTTAAAATATTTATTTTGATGAAATTATTAGATCAAAGAGTATTTGAAATTGATTTGATTGTAAAATTTTAGTAAAAATTTATATGAGTTTATCAACAAAAACTAATTTTTAAATATCGAATATACAAGTGTGAAGATATCAAATAAAAAAGCATACAAAAATAATAAATTAAAAAATTGGCAACTAAAAGTTTAGTTCATTTTGTCAGGACCAGATAAAAGGTTTGAATACAAGCCTTTTGAATACGAAATTCTTTACAAAACTTTGATTAGAGTGTGCTTTCAAAAATTAGCAATGGTTGAAAATTTTGAAAACTTGTTGCCTTCTAAAAAGAAATGAAAAAGAGCTAGAATATTTGAAGGCTTTTATTTAAAATTCAAAACCATGATCAATTTTCAAAAAGAAAAAGAGAAAAATTACAATTATGACTAAAAATTTAAGTTTAAGACAACAAAACAAAAAAAAAATTAAAACTTTTGAACCAAGAAATAAATAAATTAATAATTCAAAAAAATTCAAATGATAGTCAATTGGACGTTTCCTACAGTGAAGATGAGAAATTAATTTGGGATTTTATTGACCGCAATTTTCATAAAATTCCAAAAAATTCAAATGATAGTCAATTGGACGTTTCCTACAGTGAAGATGAGAAATTAATTTGGGATTTTATTGACCGCAATTTTCATAAAATTCCAAAAAATTCAAATGATAGTCAATTGGACGTTTCCTACAGTGAAGATGAGAAATTAATTTGGGATTTTATTGACCGCAATTTTCATAAAATTCCAAAAAATTCAAATGATAGTCAATTGGACGTTTCCTACAGTGAAGATGAGAAATTAATTTGGGATTTTATTGACCGCAATTTTCATAAAATTCCAAAAAATTCAAATGATAGTCAATTGGAAGTTTCCTACAGTGAAGATGAGAAATTAATTTGGGATTTTATTGACCGCAATTTTCATAAAATTCCAAAAAATTCAAATGATAGTCAATTGGAAGTTTCCTACAGTGAAGATGAGAAATTAATTTGGGATTTTATTGACCGCAATTTTCATAAAATTCCAAAAAATTCAAATGATAGTCAATTGGACGTTTCCTACAGTGAAGATGAGAAATTAATTTGGGATTTTATTGACCGCAATTTTCATAAAATTCCAAAAAATTCAAATGATAGTCAATTGGACGTTTCCTACAGTGAAGATGAGAAATTAATTTGGGATTTTATTGACCGCAATTTTCATAAAATTCCAAAAAATTCAAATGATAGTCAATTGGACGTTTCCTACAGTGAAGATGAGAGAACATTTTCTGGCTTTTTCTCTAAATATTAATAATTTAATTTATTACTCATATGTTTTCTAAATATCTTTTTATACAAGTTTTATAAGGTCATTTTTTTGTTTTATTCTAGTTTAATTTGTAATTGATTTGTTATTTGTTCCTTTAATTATTGTTTGCACTCATAGCTGTATCAAAAATAAGTTCATTCATAAGTTTTTTTTTTATTCACCTTAAAATTTAATTTGTTTCATGAAAATTGTCTTTTTTGTATATATTAGACTGTCCAAAATAAAAATTTTTATAAATATTTTTTTATTTTTATTCACTTTGTTTTAAATTTAAACAAAAGTTAATTTTTAATTTTTATTTTTATTAAAATCCCACTGGTATCTTGACTGATCATGATTAATAAATATTCCTAAATATTTCAACAATTTTAAAAAAAGAAATTATTAAAAAACTGCCTTTGTGGCAAAGGCTCATCTTTCCATCTTTTTAAATTAACTTTCTTCAAACTAGCGCAACTAACAATGGTATTTTCTTCACTCGGCGGCAAGAATGCATTCTTTTGAATAAATTTTAAGTCTAAATTATCACACAAGATTCTAGACATTGATCCTCTTCTAATTTGATTCAGCTGCTTCAATGTAAATCTAATAGTGTCGTTATTTCCATTCTCATAATAATAACGATCGCCAAATTTAAGATCTTTGAACTGTCTGGCAACTATATCTTTTATTCAAATATTATATAAAAAATAATTTATTTGAGGACTTTATTTTTAATACCTGCAAAAGTCGGTCCAAGAAGAGCACCGGGGCGCGAATTTTCACAAGTTCCTCCAGTAAATGCATCAATATCATTTACACTTGTATAAACATCCTTGAGCCGTTCACGCAAACTTTCCGGTATTTCAGTCAATTCATCAAAAGTTTTAGCCTCACTAAGACCAACAAACGTTCTAAAATCATTATAAGGTGGCAGGCCATGGTCTCTACCTCTCATGATGTTAATAGAAGATAGAGAAAACCTTCTTGTTTGAACATCGAAAGCCCCGGTCTCAAAAAGATGATTTTGGAGTTCATCAGTAAAGTGAGAATCAAATGAAGTTCCTGGATCAGTGAGTAAACCACGGCATATTGAATCCAAGCCACCATTGGTATATGCCTCAGTAGGTCTTAGCATAATAGAACCTAAAGTAAAATTTGAAAAAGGTCTCAGCTCATTATCAGTTTTGGTCAAAGTTGATCTGACAAGTGTGTGACCAAATCGAAATGCGGCCGTAGAGAACTCGGCGGACAAATGTGGATTAGTGTCTGGATCATAGCCCATGAAAAATTTTTTGTTACTCAATTTTAGACCATGTAAATTCATGAAATCCTCGCCGATTAAATTCGGCAGCCATTCTTTGTAAATTACATTCTGATATTCAGCAATGACTATTCTTCTAGCTTCCTGGAACAAATCTTCATCTGTCCATTGGGGATTTATTTCTTTCAGAGCCAAAGCTACTCTGTTATGCTCCCGGACCCAAATAGTGTGAATGCTAACCAATGCCAAATTTTGACTTGTTCTACTATCGCCAGCTTCGAAGCAAAGTTCTTCATTGGTCTCATCCACACATGTACCAGTTCTGGTATTGGGCATAAACTCGCCTTCCATTCCACCAATTCTTATGGTTTTTAATTTTCCATCAATAAATGATCTAAGATTATTGGCAGTAAAATCACTACTTCCATATTGATGGGATAAATCGAGCCAGTGTGTGACAGTGTTTAGTTGCTCTCTGGCGCCCAAACTACAATCAAATTTATCAAAAGAAGCAGCGGATCGAGTCAAAACTTGGCATCGTTGATCATTGAATATGTCATCGTCAGGAGTTGGTATGTTCACACAATCTTCACTATTCGAAAAACAAAAACATTTGATAGGACTTGAGCCAAAACCAGTGGAAGCCGATAGAGCAAAGTCATGATCAATAAACTGTCCAAATATGACTCCAAAATGACTTATTTTGGCTGGATTTTCTAACGGGTCGTGTATTTTTAGGGCGATTTCTCGCGGATTTGGCAACAAGTCGCCCATTTCTCCTCTTCTACGTGGCTCTTGGATGGAGTCTTCATAAGCTGTTCTCAGTAGACGCTTGAATGGTGTCGTTGATTTGCCCAAAAGTGAATTTCCGGGATTATTACAAGATCCGTCTATTTTGCGATACTTTTCCGGCTCGCTACAACTAGGCTCGAAAGCGAAAGGACAAAATTTTGGTGGTGCCCGAAGTTTAATTGTGGTTTTTTTCAGTGTTGAATTTTGCTTCAACATATTAGATGCTTTTAGTGCAATTTTAAAGCTTTCATGTATTTTTTGTGTTTCTGGTGTAGTTCTAAGAACTGAGGCGTGAAGTGAACTGGCGTCTTTTGGACCATTTTGTCTTTTTTTACGTAGCCCATAGTGTTTGTAGATTGATTCATCATTAGTCATCTGACCATTCTGTGTTTGGTATTCGCGAGCAGCTTGGTAAAAAACATTTTCAACGTAACTGTCTGGTAAGTAATTGCCAATAACATGATCGATGACAATTGAGGCCAAAAGAAAAATTACTATCCTAATGATCATTCTATTTTTGGTGGTGTTTTTTTTTCTTAAGCAAGGAAATCTGAGAAAAAATTAATTTTGCATGAGTCTAGTTATTCCTATTTATAATGACGATTAAATTAAATAAATGACGAAATTTCCCAATTAGGCAAGCTAAAAATTTAAAGATTAAAGACGAATATTACTTAAAGATTTATACTATTTTTTTTCCAAAATTACTCAAAGTATTACATGGCCATTGCGTGGACAAATTATTTTACCAATTCAGAAATCTCTATTTTATTTTTGGTTTTATTTTGGAAGTTTGATCAACCCAATTTCCATTTTTGAATTTTTCTAGTTTTTTATTTTTTATTTGATTGATAAATTTAGAATAAAAAAATTGTTTTACATCTTTGTTTTTAATAGTTTTTATTTATTCTGAAAATTTCTTAATCAAAATGTTTTAAAATTTCAACATAAGTAACAATTAAATTAAAGTAAAAATATTCTAAAAATTTTAAATGAAAATAAAATATTGAACAAAAATATAAATCAATTTTTAATAAAGAAACAGTTTATTAGGAATTAAGAAATTAAAAACAAAAAATATTGAAAAAAATGAGAGTGAATATTTATCTACACTAAGATAAGCTCAAAATTCTAACAGTGAACGATGAACAAAAGAATATGCATAAAATCGGTGCAAACAAATCAAATAAAAAAGTGGGTAAATAATTTCGAATGTTAAAGAAATTTTAATCATTTTTTAAAAAAATCAAGCACTAGAATCTTCGCGATGAAAACAAAAACTTGTTGCCTTCATTTTAAACCCTGTTATTGAAAAAAAAATTAAAAAGACCCCAAAAATTCAAAAGAGCTTATGGCATTGAAAAAAAATAAAGGACTATAAATATCAAAGAATTAAGAAAGAAACTATAAAATGACGCACCAAAAAATAAGCATCAGAGTGAAGATGAGTCCGACAATGTTCTGGCAGATTTTATAAAAGAAAATTTTCCACAAGGTGGCTCATCACAAAAAAATAAGCATCAGAGTGAAGATGAGTCCGAAAATGTCCTTGCAGATTTTATAAAAGAAAATTTTCCAAAAGGTGGCTCATCACAAAAAAATAAGCATCAGAGTGAAGATGAGTCCGACAATGTTCTGGCAGATTTTATAAGAGAAAATTTTCCACAAGGTGGCTCATCACAAAAAATAGGCATCAGAGTGAAGATGAGTCCGACAATGTTCTGGCAGATTTTATAAGAGAAAATTTTCCACAAGGTGGCTCATCACAAAAAATTGGCATCAGAGTGAAGATGAGTCCGACAATGTTCTGGCAGATTTTATAAGAGAAAATTTTCCACAAGGTGGCTCATCACAAAAAAATAGGCATCAGAGTGAAGATGAGTCCGACAATGTTCTGGCAGATTTTATAAGAGAAAATGTTCCACAAGGTGGCTCATCACAAAAAAATAAGCATCAGAGTGAAGATGAGTCCGACAATGTTCTGGCAGATTTTATAAAAGAAAATTTTCCACAAGGTGGCTCATCACAAAAAAATAAGCATCAGAGTGAAGATGAGTCCGACAATGTTCTGGCAGATTTTATAAAAGAAAATTTTCCACAAGGTGGCTCATCACAAAAAAATAAGCATCAGAGTGAAGATGAGTCCGAAAATGTCCTTGCAGATTTTATAAAAGAAAATTTTCCACAAGGTGGCTCATCACAAAAAAATAAGCATCAGAGTGAAGATGAGTCCGACAATGTTCTGGCAGATTTTATAAGAGAAAATTTTCCACAAGGTGGCTCATCACAAAAAATAGGCATCAGAGTGAAGATGAGTCCGACAATGTTCTGGCAGATTTTATAAAAGAAAATTTTCCACAAGGTGGCTCATCACAAAAAAATAAGCATCAGAGTGAAGATGAGTCCGACAATGTTCTGGCAGATTTTATAAGAGAAAATTTTCCACAAGGTGGCTCATCACAAAAAAATAGGCATCAGAGTGAAGATGAGTCCGACAATGTTCTGGCAGATTTTATAAGAGAAAATTTTCCACAAGGTGGCTCATCACAAAAAAATAGGCATCAGAGTGAAGATGAGTCCGAAAATGTTCTGGCAGATTTTATAAGAGAAAATTTTCCACAAGGTGGCTCATCACAAAAAAATAAGCATCAGAGTGAAGATGAGTCCGACAATGTTCTGGCAGATTTTATAAAAGAAAATTTTCCACAAGGTGGCTCATCACAAAAAAATAAGCATCAGAGTGAAGATGAGTCCGAAAATGTTCTGGCAGATTTTATAAAAGAAAATTTACCACAAGGTGGCTCATCACAAAAAAATAAGCATCAGAGTGAAGATGAGTCCGAAAATGTCCTTGCAGATTTTATAAAAGAAAATTTTCCACAAGGTGGCTCATCACAAAAAAATAAGCATCAGAGTGAAGATGAGTCCGACAATGTTCTTGCAGATTTTATAAGAGAAAATTTTCCACAAGGTGGCTCATCACAAAAAATAGGCATCAGAGTGAAGATGAGTCCGACAATGTTCTGGCAGATTTTATAAGAGAAAATTTTCCACAAGGTGGCTCATCACAAAAAATTGGCATCAGAGTGAAGATGAGTCCGACAATGTTCTGGCAGATTTTATAAGAGAAAATTTTCCACAAGGTGGCTCATCACAAAAAAATAAGCATCAGAGTGAAGATGAGTCCGAAAATGTTCTGGCAGATTTTATAAGAGAAAATGTTCCACAAGGTGGCTCATCACAAAAAAATAAGCATCAGAGTGAAGATGAGTCCGACAATGTTCTGGCAGATTTTATAAGAGAAAATTTTCCACAAGGTGGCTCATCACAAAAAATAGGCATCAGAGTGAAGATGAGTCCGACAATGTTCTGGCAGATTTTATAAGAGAAAATTTTCCACAAGGTGGCTCATCACAAAAAATTGGCATCAGAGTGAAGATGAGTCCGACAATGTTCTGGCAGATTTTATAAGAGAAAATTTTCCACAAGGTGGCTCATCACAAAAAAATAGGCATCAGAGTGAAGATGAGTCCGACAATGTTCTGGCAGATTTTATAAGAGAAAATGTTCCACAAGGTGGCTCATCACAAAAAAATAAGCATCAGAGTGAAGATGAGTCCAACAATGTTCTGGCAGATTTTATAAAAGAAAATTTTCCACAAGGTGGCTCATCACAAAAAAATAAGCATCAGAGTGAAGATGAGTCCGACAATGTTCTGGCAGATTTTATAAGAGAAAATTTTCCACAAGGTGGCTCATCACAAAAAAATAGGCATCAGAGTGAAGATGAGTCCGACAATGTTCTGGCAGATTTTATAAGAGAAAATTTTCCACAAGGTGGCTCATCACAAAAAAATAGGCATCAGAGTGAAGATGAGTCCGAAAATGTTCTGGCAGATTTTATAAGAGAAAATTTTCCACAAGGTGGCTCATCACAAAAAAATAAGCATCAGAGTGAAGATGAGTCCGACAATGTTCTGGCAGATTTTATAAAAGAAAATTTTCCACAAGGTGGCTCATCACAAAAAAATAAGCATCAGAGTGAAGATGAGTCCGAAAATGTTCTGGCAGATTTTATAAGAGAAAATTCTCCACAAGGTGGCTCATCACAAAAAAATAAGCATCAGAGTGAAGATGAGTCCGAAAATGTCCTTGCAGATTTTATAAAAGAAAATTTTCCACAAGGTGGCTCATCACAAAAAAATAGGCATCAGAGTGAAGATGAGTCCGACAATGTTCTGGCAGATTTTATAAGAGAAAAATTTCCACAAGGTGGCTCATCACAAAAAAATAGGCATCAGAGTGAAGATGAGTCCGACAATGTTCTGGCAGATTTTATAAGAGAAAATTTTCCACAAGGTGGCTCATCACAAAAAAATAAGCATCAGAGTGAAGATGAGTCCGAAAATGTCCTTGCAGATTTTATAAAAGAAAATTTTCCACAAGGTGGCTCATCACAAAAAAATAAGCATCAGAGTGAAGATGAGTCCGACAATGTTCTGGCAGATTTTATAAAAGAAAATTTTCCACAAGGTGGCTCATCACAAAAAAATAAGCATCAGAGTGAGGATGAGTCCGACAATGTTCTGGCAGATTTTATAAGAGAAAATTTTCCACAAGGTGGCTGATCACAAAAAAATAAGCATCAGAGTGAAGATGAGTCCGACAATGTTCTGGCAGATTTTATAAGAGAAAATGTTCCACAAGGTGGCTCATCACAAAAAAATAAGCATCAGAGTGAAGATGAGTCCGACAATGTTCTGGCAGATTTTATAAGAGAAAATTTTCCACAAGGTGGCTCATCACAAAAAAATAGGCATCAGAGTGAAGATGAGTCCGACAATGTTCTGGCAGATTTTATAAGAGAAAATTTTCCACAAGGTGGCTCATCACAAAAAAATAGGCATCAGAGTGAAGATGAGTCCGAAAATGTTCTGGCAGATTTTATAAGAGAAAATTTTCCACAAGGTGGCTCATCACAAAAAAATAAGCATCAGAGTGAAGATGAGTCCGACAATGTTCTGGCAGATTTTATAAGAGAAAATGTTCCACAAGGTGGCTCATCACAAAAAAATAAGCATCAGAGTGAAGATGAGTCCGACAATGTTCTGGCAGATTTTATAAGAGAAAATGTTCCACAAGGTGGCTCATCACAAAAAAATAAGCATCAGAGTGAAGATGAGTCCGACAATGTTCTGGCAGATTTTATAAGAGAAAATTTTCCACAAGGTGGCTCATCACAAAAAAATAGGCATCAGAGTGAAGATGAGTCCGACAATGTTCTGGCAGATTTTATAAGAGAAAATTTTCCACAAGGTGGCTCATCACAAAAAAATAGGCATCAGAGTGAAGATGAGTCCGACAATGTTCTGGCAGATTTTATAAGAGAAAATTTTCCACAAGGTGGCTCATCACAAAAAAATAAGCATCAGAGTGAAGATGAGTCCGACAATGTTCTGGCAGATTTTATAAAAGAAAATTTTCCACAAGGTGGCTCATCACAAAAAAATAGGCATCAGAGTGAAGATGAGTCCGACAATGTTCTGGCAGATTTTATAAGAGAAAATGTTCCACAAGGTGGCTCATCACAAAAAAATAAGCATCAGAGTGAAGATGAGTCCGAAAATTTCCTTGCAGATTTTATAAAAGAAAATTTTCCACAAGGTGGCTCATCACAAAAAAATAAGCATCAGAGTGAAGATGAGTCCGAAAATGTCCTTGCAGATTTTATAAAAGAAAATTTTCCACAAGGTGGCTCATCACAAAAAAATAAGCATCAGAGTGAAGATGAGTCCGACAATGTTCTGGCAGATTTTATAAAAGAAAATTTTCCACAAGGTGGCTCATCACAAAAAAATAACCATCAGAGTGAAGATGAGTCCGACAATGTTCTGGCAGATTTTATAAAAGAAAATTTTCCACAAGGTGGCTCATCACAAAAAAATAGGCATCAGAGTGAAGATGAGTCCGACAATGTTCTGGCAGATTTTATAAGAGAAAATGTTCCACAAGGTGGCTCATCACAAAAAAATAAGCATCAGAGTGAAGATGAGTCCGACAATGTTCTGGCAGATTTTATAAAAGAAAATTTTCCACAAGGTGGCTCATCACAAAAAAATAAGCATCAGAGTGAAGATGAGTCCGACAATGTTCTGGCAGATTTTATAAGAGAAAATTTTCAACAAGGTGGCTCATCACAAAAAAATAGGCATCAGAGTGAAGATGAGTCCGACAATGTTCTGGCAGATTTTATAAGAGAAAATGTTCCACAAGGTGGCTCATCACAAAAAAATAAGCATCAGAGTGAAGATGAGTCCGAAAATGTCCTTGCAGATTTTATAAAAGAAAATTTTCCACAAGGTGGCTCATCACAAAAAAATAAGCATCAGAGTGAAGATGAGTCCGACAATGTTCTGGCAGATTTTATAAAAGAAAATTTTCCACAAGGTGGCTCATCACAAAAAAATAAGCATCAGAGTGAAGATGAGTCCGACAATGTTCTGGCAGATTTTATAAGAGAAAATTTTCCACAAGGTGGCTCATCACAAAAAAATAAGCATCAGAGTGAAGATGAGTCCGACAATGTTCTGGCAGATTTTTTAAAAGAAAATTTTCCACAAGGTGGCTCATCACAAAAAAATAGGCATCAGAGTGAAGATGAGTCCGACAATGTTCTGGCAGATTTTATAAGAGAAAATGTTCCACAAGGTGGCTCATCACAAAAAAATAAGCATCAGAGTGAAGATGAGTCCGACAATGTTCTGGCAGATTTTATAAAAGAAAATTTTCCACAAGGTGGCTCCTCACAAAAAAATAAGCATCAGAGTGAAGATGAGTCCGACAATGTTCTGGCAGATTTTATAAAAGAAAATTTTCCACAAGGTGGCTCATCACAAAAAAATAAGCATCAGAGTGAAGATGAGTCCGAAAATGTCCTTGCAGATTTTATAAAAGAAAATTTTCCACAAGGTGGCTCATCACAAAAAAATAAGCATCAGAGTGAAGATGAGTCCGACAATGTTCTGGCAGATTTTATAAAAGAAAATTTTCCACAAGGTGGCTCATCACAAAAAAATAAGCATCAGAGTGAAGATGAGTCCGACAATGTTCTGGCAGATTTTATAAAAGAAAATTTTCCACAAGGTGGCTCATCACAAAAAAATAGGCATCAGAGTGAAGATGAGTCCGAAAATTTCCTTTCAGATTTTATAAAAGAAAATTTTCCACAAGGTGGCTCATCACAAAAAAATAAGCATCAGAGTGAAGATGAGTCCGAAAATGTCCTTGCAGATTTTATAAAAGAAAATTTTCCACAAGGTGGCTCATCACAAAAAAATAAGCATCAGAGTGAAGATGAGTCCGACAATGTTCTGGCAGATTTTATAAAAGAAAATTTTCCACAAGGTGGCTCATCACAAAAAAATAACCATCAGAGTGAAGATGAGTCCGACAATGTTCTGGCAGATTTTATAAAAGAAAATTTTCCACAAGGTGGCTCATCACAAAAAAATAAGCATCAGAGTGAAGATGAGTCCGACAATGTTCTGGCAGATTTTATAAGAGAAAATTTTCCACAAGGTGGCTCATCACAAAAAAATAAGCATCAGAGTGAAGATGAGTCCGACAATGTTCTGGCAGATTTTTTAAAAGAAAATTTTCCACAAGGTGGCTCATCACAAAAAAATAGGCATCAGAGTGAAGATGAGTCCGACAATGTTCTGGCAGATTTTATAAGAGAAAATGTTCCACAAGGTGGCTCATCACAAAAAAATAAGCATCAGAGTGAAGATGAGTCCGACAATGTTCTGGCAGATTTTATAAAAGAAAATTTTCCACAAGGTGGCTCCTCACAAAAAAATAAGCATCAGAGTGAAGATGAGTCCGACAATGTTCTGGCAGATTTTATAAAAGAAAATTTTCCACAAGGTGGCTCATCACAAAAAAATAAGCATCAGAGTGAAGATGAGTCCGAAAATGTCCTTGCAGATTTTATAAAAGAAAATTTTCCACAAGGTGGCTCATCACAAAAAAATAAGCATCAGAGTGAAGATGAGTCCGACAATGTTCTGGCAGATTTTATAAAAGAAAATTTTCCACAAGGTGGCTCATCACAAAAAAATAAGCATCAGAGTGAAGATGAGTCCGACAATGTTCTGGCAGATTTTATAAAAGAAAATTTTCCACAAGGTGGCTCATCACAAAAAAATAGGCATCAGAGTGAAGATGAGTCCGAAAATTTCCTTTCAGATTTTATAAAAGAAAATTTTCCACAAGGTGGCTCATCACAAAAAAATAAGCATCAGAGTGAAGATGAGTCCGAAAATGTCCTTGCAGATTTTATAAAAGAAAATTTTCCACAAGGTGGCTCATCACAAAAAAATAAGCATCAGAGTGAAGATGAGTCCGACAATGTTCTGGCAGATTTTATAAAAGAAAATTTTCCACAAGGTGGCTCATCACAAAAAAATAACCATCAGAGTGAAGATGAGTCCGACAATGTTCTGGCAGATTTTATAAAAGAAAATTTTCCACAAGGTGGCTCATCACAAAAAAATAGGCATCAGAGTGAAGATGAGTCCGACAATGTTCTGGCAGATTTTATAAGAGAAAATGTTCCACAAGGTGGCTCATCACAAAAAAATAAGCATCAGAGTGAAGATGAGTCCGACAATGTTCTGGCAGATTTTATAAAAGAAAATTTTCCACAAGGTGGCTCATCACAAAAAAATAAGCATCAGAGTGAAGATGAGTCCGACAATGTTCTGGCAGATTTTATAAAAGAAAATTTTCCACAAGGTGGCTCATCACAAAAAAATAGGCATCAGAGTGAAGATGAGTCCGACAATGTTCTGGCAGATTTTATAAGAGAAAATGTTCTACAAGGTGGCTCATCACAAAAAAATAAGCATCAGAGTGAAGATGAGTCCGAAAATGTCCTTGCAGATTTTATAAAAGAAAATTTTCCACAAGGTGGCTCATCACAAAAAAATAAGCATCAGAGTGAAGATGAGTCCGACAATGTTCTGGCAGATTTTATAAAAGAAAATTTTCCACAAGGTGGCTCATCACAAAAAAATAAGCATCAGAGTGAAGATGAGTCCGACAATGTTCTGGCAGATTTTATAAGAGAAAATTTTCCACAAGGTGGCTCATCACAAAAAAATAAGCATCAGAGTGAAGATGAGTCCGACAATGTTCTGGCAGATTTTTTAAAAGAAAATTTTCCACAAGGTGGCTCATCACAAAAAAATAGGCATCAGAGTGAAGATGAGTCCGACAATGTATGGCAGATTTTATAAGAGAAAATGTTCCACAAGGTGGCTCATCACAAAAAAATAAGCATCAGAGTGAAGATGAGTCCGACAATGTTCTGGCAGATTTTATAAAAGAAAATTTTCCACAAGGTGGCTCCTCACAAAAAAATAAGCATCAGAGTGAAGATGAGTCCGACAATGTTCTGGCAGATTTTATAAGAGAAAATTTTCCACAAGGTGGCTCATCACAAAAAAATAGGCATCAGAGTGAAGATGAGTCCGACAATGTTCTGGCAGATTTTATAAGAGAAAATGTTCCACAAGGTGGCTCATCACAAAAAAATAAGCATCAGAGTGAAGATGAGTCCGACAATGTTCTGGCAGATTTTATAAGAGAAAATTCTCCACAAGGTGGCTCATCACAAAAAAATAAGCATCAGAGTGAAGATGAGTCCGAAAATGTCCTTGCAGATTTTATAAAAGAAAATTTTCCACAAGGTGGCTCATCACAAAAAAATAGGCATCAGAGTGAAGATGAGTCCGACAATGTTCTGGCAGATTTTATAAGAGAAAATTTTCCACAAGGTGGCTCCTCACAAAAAAATAGGAATCAGAGTGAAGATGAGTCCGAAAATGTTCTGGCAGATTTTATAAGAGAAAATTTTCAACAAGGTGGCTCATCACAAAAAAATAAGCATCAGAGTGAAGATGAGTCCGACAATGTTCTGGCAGATTTTATAAAAGAAAATTTTCCACAAGGTGGCTCATCACAAAAAAATAAGCATCAGAGTGAAGATGAGTCCGAAAATGTCCTTGCAGATTTTATAAGAGAAAATTCTCCACAAGGTGGCTCATCACAAAAAAATAAGCATCAGAGTGAAGATGAGTCCGAAAATGTCCTTGCAGATTTTATAAAAGAAAATTTTCCACAAGGTGGCTCATCACAAAAAAATAGGCATCAGAGTGAAGATGAGTCCGAAAATGTCCTTGCAGATTTTATAAAAGAAAATTTTCCACAAGGTGGCTCATCACAAAAAAATAAGCATCAGAGTGAAGATGAGTCCGACAATGTTCTGGCAGATTTTATAAGAGAAAATTTTCCACAAGGTGGCTCATCACAAAAAAATAAGAATCAGAGTGAAGATGAGTCCGACAATGTTCTGGCAGATTTTATAAGAGAAAATTTTCCACAAGGTGGCTCATCACAAAAAAATAGGCATCAGAGTGAAGATGAGTCCGACAATGTTCTGGCAGATTTTATAAGAGAAAATTTTCCACAAGGTGGCTCATCACAAAAAATTGGCATCAGAGTGAAGATGAGTCCGACAATGTTCTGGCAGATTTTATAAGAGAAAATTTTCCACAAGGTGGCTCATCACAAAAAAATAGGCATCAGAGTGAAGATGAGTCCGACAATGTTCTGGCAGATTTTATAAGAGAAAATGTTCCACAAGGTGGCTCATCACAAAAAAATAAGCATCAGAGTGAAGATGAGTCCGACAATGTTCTGGCAGATTTTATAAGAGAAAATTTTCCACAAGGTGGCTCATCACAAAAAAATAGGCATCAGAGTGAAGATGAGTCCGACAATGTTCTGGCAGATTTTATAAGAGAAAATTTTCCACAAGGTGGCTCATCACAAAAAAATAGGCATCAGAGTGAAGATGAGTCCGAAAATGTTCTGGCAGATTTTATAAGAGAAAATTTTCCACAAGGTGGCTCATCACAAAAAAATAAGCATCAGAGTGAAGATGAGTCCGACAATGTTCTGGCAGATTTTATAAGAGAAAATTTTCCACAAGGTGGCTCATCACAAAAAAATAAGAATCAGAGTGAAGATGAGTCCGACAATGTTCTGGCAGATTTTATAAGAGAAAATTTTCCACAAGGTGGCTCATCACAAAAAAATAGGCATCAGAGTGAAGATGAGTCCGACAATGTTCTGGCAGATTTTATAAGAGAAAATTTTCCACAAGGTGGCTCATCACAAAAAATTGGCATCAGAGTGAAGATGAGTCCGACAATGTTCTGGCAGATTTTATAAGAGAAAATTTTCCACAAGGTGGCTCATCACAAAAAAATAGGCATCAGAGTGAAGATGAGTCCGACAATGTTCTGGCAGATTTTATAAGAGAAAATGTTCCACAAGGTGGCTCATCACAAAAAAATAAGCATCAGAGTGAAGATGAGTCCGACAATGTTCTGGCAGATTTTATAAGAGAAAATTTTCCACAAGGTGGCTCATCACAAAAAAATAGGCATCAGAGTGAAGATGAGTCCGACAATGTTCTGGCAGATTTTATAAGAGAAAATTTTCCACAAGGTGGCTCATCACAAAAAAATAGGCATCAGAGTGAAGATGAGTCCGAAAATGTTCTGGCAGATTTTATAAGAGAAAATTTTCCACAAGGTGGCTCATCACAAAAAAATAAGCATCAGAGTGAAGATGAGTCCGACAATGTTCTGGCAGATTTTATAAAAGAAAATTTTCCACAAGGTGGCTCATCACAAAAAAATAGGCATCAGAGTGAAGATGAGTCCGACAATGTTCTGGCAGATTTTATAAGAGAAAATGTTCCACAAGGTGGCTCATCACAAAAAAATAAGCATCAGAGTGAAGATGAGTCCGACAATGTTCTGGCAGATTTTATAAAAGAAAATTTTCCACAAGGTGGCTCCTCACAAAAAAATAAGCATCAGAGTGAAGATGAGTCCGACAATGTTCTGGCAGATTTTATAAGAGAAAATTTTCCACAAGGTGGCTCATCACAAAAAAATAGGCATCAGAGTGAAGATGAGTCCGACAATGTTCTGGCAGATTTTATAAGAGAAAATGTTCCACAAGGTGGCTCATCACAAAAAAATAAGCATCAGAGTGAAGATGAGTCCGACAATGTTCTGGCAGATTTTATAAGAGAAAATTCTCCACAAGGTGGCTCATCACAAAAAAATAAGCATCAGAGTGAAGATGAGTCCGACAATGTTCTGGCAGATTTTATAAGAGAAAATTTTCCACAAGGTGGCTCATCACAAAAAAATAGGCATCAGAGTGAAGATGAGTCCGACAATGTTCTGGCAGATTTTATAAGAGAAAATGTTCCACAAGGTGGCTCATCACAAAAAAATAAGCATCAGAGTGAAGATGAGTCCGAAAATGTCCTTGCAGATTTTATAAAAGAAAATTTTCCACAAGGTGGCTCATCACAAAAAAATAGGCATCAGAGTGAAGATGAGTCCGACAATGTTCTGGCAGATTTTATAAGAGAAAATTTTCCACAAGGTGGCTCATCACAAAAAAATAGGCATCAGAGTGAAGATGAGTCCGAAAATGTCCTTGCAGATTTTATAAAAGAAAATTTTCCACAAGGTGGCTCATCACAAAAAAATAGGCATCAGAGTGAAGATGAGTCCGAAAATGTCCTTGCAGATTTTATAAGAGAAAATTTTCCACAAGGTGGCTCATCACAAAAAATTGGCATCAGAGTGAAGATGAGTCCGACAATGTTCTGGCAGATTTTATAAGAGAAAATTTTCCACAAGGTGGCTGATCACAAAAAAATAAGCATCAGAGTGAAGATGAGTCCGAAAATGTCCTTGCAGATTTTATAAAAGAAAATTTTCCACAAGGTGGCTCATCACAAAAAAATAGGCATCAGAGTGAAGATGAGTCCGACAATGTTCTGGCAGATTTTATAAGAGAAAATTTTCCACAAGGTGGCTCATCACAAAAAAATAGGCATCAGAGTGAAGATGAGTCCGAAAATGTCCTTGCAGATTTTATAAAAGAAAATTTTCCACAAGGTGGCTCATCACAAAAAAATAGGCATCAGAGTGAAGATGAGTCCGAAAATGTCCTTGCAGATTTTATAAGAGAAAATTTTCCACAAGGTGGCTCATCACAAAAAATTGGCATCAGAGTGAAGATGAGTCCGACAATGTTCTGGCAGATTTTATAAGAGAAAATTTTCCACAAGGTGGCTGATCACAAAAAAATAAGCATCAGAGTGAAGATGAGTCCGACAATGTTCTGGCAGATTTTATAAAAGAAAATTTTCCACAAGGTGGCTCATCACAAAAAAATAAGCATCAGAGTGAAGATGAGTCCGAAAATGTTCTGGCAGATTTTATAAGAGAAAATTCTCCACAAGGTGGCTCATCACAAAAAAATAAGCATCAGAGTGAAGATGAGTCCGAAAATGTCCTTGCAGATTTTATAAAAGAAAATTTTCCACAAGGTGGCTCATCACAAAAAAATAGGCATCAGAGTGAAGATGAGTCCGACAATGTTCTGGCAGATTTTATTATCTTTTTTTAAACTTATAACATTTTTATAAGTGCATTTCTCCTATTAATTAATCCTTTTAATTTTTTTTCTTTAATTGACATTTATTTCTTCCAATTTATTTGATTAGTTTTTTCCATTGTTAATTTAGAGTTTATTAGATTTCTGAATTATCCTTTTTCCTGAATTAAAAAAAAAATGATCAGATTTTTTTGTTCAATTTGTATGTTTAATTGTTAATAAATTGTTGATTGTTTAATTAATAAATAACTTAAATTTTATCCTTTTCATTTTAATAGTTAATATTTGCTTTTATTTTATTTTAAAAACTAACGCTTTTTATGTTTTTTTTATTTATTTTTAATCTGAAATTTAACTTCAAAAAATTTCGTTCCAACGATGGCAAAAGGCTTTCTAATACATACTTGGTTATTAGTGCCTTTATTTTTTTTATACAAATTTTTTTATATTTCTGTGTTCTTGAATTTATCTGTTTATTCTAAAATGTTTTACTGAAGTTATTTGTTTATTTTTATCGTTTATTAATTCAGTGTATTCTCTTTTCATTAGAAAATCTATTTATATGATAGTCATAAAATCAGAATGTCATAAAATCGAAGGATCATTAAAAAATATTATTTAAAATTAATAGAATGTACAAGTAATTCAAAAAATCTAAAAATGTATATTTACAATATATTTTAATTAAAATCAATTTTTTTTTGTATCAGATCAAGTTTTCTTTCAAATACTTTTTTTTCAAATGTACGTAAAAAATTAACATTTTTATTTACTCTTCTATGGTACCCTGAGTTGCAAAAAGTATTTATCCCTTTGTCTTCTTTGTCCAAAATTTGTTTTTTGGTTAAAATATCTTAAGCATGTCGTACCATTTTTTTATGAATGTAGATAAAATCTTAATATGAAACAGTGTTAAATTTTTCATGTCATAAAATCGAAAGTTTCGATTTCATAAAATAGGGGATCATGAATACGAAGAAATTTAACATATGTTCATATTAGTGTTGGGCGGCGACCAAGCTTGGCCGGTCCGAACGCGGCCAAAATAAGGCGGCCACTTTGGCGGCATACCGGCGGCCAAAAATTAGGACCGCGAAGTTGGCCGGCCAAAACATAGACGGACGGCCAAATGTACGGCCAAACTTAAAACGGACGGCCACTTTGGCGGTCAGACAAAATCAGCGGTAAAAAATTTCTGTGAAAAAATTTTTGATGTTCTTTTAAGTTTTTAATTTAAAGAAACGAAAAATTTTCAAATTTACATACAAATCCCTAAACTCTAATCAAGAAAAATAAATTCAAAAATTTAGCTTTTTCAAGAAAAATTATTTTTTTTTTAAAATATTTGGCATTTTCTATTAAAAAAAAATTTTTGCCAATTTTTTTACTCTTAAGGAAATTTTTTTCGCTGATATGGTTTGATTGCAATTATCGTCATCCGTCTTTGATTTGGCCGGCCAACTTCGCGGTCCTAATTTTTGGCCGCCGGCCTAGTCGCCAAAGTGGCCGTCCGCCTTTATAACCGTCCGTCTAGGCGGTCTTGTTCGCGGTTTAAATATTTTTGGCCGCATCAATGGCCGTTTGTACGGTTCCCAACACTAGTTCATATTTAATTTATGTTTTTCAGCGTAATTCTACTTTGAGTCACAAAAACGAAATGTCACAAAATAGGAGGTCATAAAATAGTAACAAACGCTTATAATAAAAAATAGTTTATTAAGTCACTTCAATTTAGATATGTATCTTAAACCTTATTGCTAAATGAGCGTTGATGATATTTTATAAATTCTTTGAAAGATTTAAAAATTTCTAAATTTTTTTTAAATTTTAAAAATAACTTTTTGGAGACAATTTTGTATTTATGTATTTATTAATTGTATTTTTGTATTTACGCAAAACAATAATGAGTTAAATTTAAATTTTAGGGAAAACAATTCCTTAATTTTGTTCCGTTGTTTAGGTACAACCTTTAATTCTAAATAATTTTTTTATTTTTAATTTTCCTCTTTTTTAGTTTTATTGATTAAATTTATTTTTTGTGAGTAAATCTTTATTCATTATTTGTTTTATTTAAAACTTTTAGTTTATTTAAAATATCTTTCAACACATTGGCAAATAAATTTATTTATTTTCCTTCAGCATTTTGGTCATTGCCGGTACTTCCTTAAACAAATCACCTACCAAGCCCAAATCAGCTACTTGGAAAATTGGAGCTTCAGGATCTTTGTTTATTGCTGCTATTGTTTTACTGTCTTTCATACCTGGAAATGTTAAGATTTTATTTTTTGTTTAATAAAAAACATTTTAAACAAAATACCGGCTAAATGTTGAATAGCGCCACTTACACCTACCGCTATGTAAAGCTCTGGTGCAACAATTTTTCCTGTCTGACCAATTTGAAGATCGTTTGCTACGTATCCGGCATCAACTGCCGCTCTTGAGGCACCTACAGCAGCATTCATTGTGTCAGCCAAGTCATAGAGTATTTTAAAATTCTCTCCATTTTGCAAACCTCTTCCTCCAGAAATAACAACCTTTGCAGCATTGAGAGCTGGTCTGTCAGATTTTGCCAGCTGCTGATTGACAAAAATGGCTTGGTCAGACCCTTTGGCGGTTATTTCAGCCGAAGCTACCTCAGCTGCTGAACTACTTCCGGCCTTTGCGGCTTCGAATGCTGTTCCTCGAACTGTGAATATTTTGATGGGATCCTTAGATCTAACAGTTTGAATTGCGTTTCCAGCATAGATTGTTCTGACAAAAGTGTTCTCATCATCAAATCCAACTATGTCCGAGACTGGTTGTACATCAAGCAGAGCAGCGACTCTTGGCATCAAATTCTTGCCAAAAGCCGATGATCCAAAAGCAATATGAGTGAAATTATTTTTTTTCTGCAAATCGACCAAAACCGGTGCGACTGTTTCGGGTAAAAATCCGTTCAAGTTGGCATCGTCAACCACCAATACTTTGTTAACACCTGCAATGCGAGAAACTTCTTCAGCAATCTTGCCACACCCAGTACCAGCTACAATGCAAGTGACAGTTTCATTTTTTGGAATTTTTGTTGCAGCAGTCACTGTGTTTAAAGTAATTTGTGATAGCTTTTGATTGTCATGTTCAACGACAACTAATGTATGCTTTAGTCTGGCCAAACTGGAGCCAGAACGAATCAAATTTTTAATTCGGAACATTATTATATAATAAAATGGAAAATTTTCTTAAATAATTACTTCAAGATCAAATTCTAAAGTTATCTAATATTTTTTTTATTATGTAAACGCATATAAATATAAATTTTATTTTAAAAGCTTTGAAAAAATTGCAAAATTAAATTGATTATTGTTTGAAATTACAAATACTATTTTTATATAAATACTAAAGTGTCCTGATTAAATATAATTTTGATATAATTTTTATTATTTCTTTTCGAAAAAAAAACCTCTTAGATGTTTTTCAAAATTTTAAAGAATATTTTTTCTATCATTTTACAAAATTAATGAAAAATTAAAAGCGAAAATTTTGAGTTTTAGTTATATAAACCCACCAAACATAAAAATTTAAATTTGAAATTCAAACCAAAAATTAGTGGAAATTTGTATTTTATAAAATAAAAAAATTTATCGATCATTTCAACAAATATAATTAAAAAAATAAAAATTGGAGCATTTCACAAATTTAAAAAATGCCAACCACCTAAAATAGAGATGACAGATACACTATTTTCATAAGAGCCAAAATTAGCTATAAAAATTTATCTTTAAAAGACAATTTATCAAGTTGAATAAGAGTGATTATTTTGAATAGAGCGAAAAAAAATAAAAATCAGTCGAGACCAAAATATTTATTCCCATTGAAGTGAAAAAACTGGATCAAAATTATACTCATTTTTCGTTGCTTTGTAGATTTTTTTTTAAATAAAAAAAAATTCTCAATAAATTGATCTATTTCTTGATAATCAAACAGTTTTATTTCAAAATTAAATAGATTTTCTTTATTTTCTGGAATTTTTGAATCAATAGGTCGTTTAAACGTTCCATAAATGCTCTAAATACTAGAAGTATCTTAAGTTTCGATAAAAAATTCATTTAATATACATGAAATAATATTTTTGCTTGAGATATACTATTTTGAAATTTGGCTTTGAAATTAATTCAAATTTTTGTTGAAGTTTTAACTGTGATATTTTAGAATTTCTGAATATTATAACATTGTGCGGAGAATTCGAATTTTATCATATTTTTTTGATTTGACTACTTATTTGTGCAATATCAAATGAAACAAGATTACTTATTTTGAACATAAATTGGAAAAAATTTCTTGAAAATGTAACTAATTTTGAAATTTAATTTTTTTTCAAAATAAATTGTGTTTGAAATGTACTTTCTAAATTTGTGTTTATTCTTTAACCTTTAATAGCAAAATAATTTACAATTTAAGGGCAAACTTTACAAAAAATTTGATAATTTTGCATTTTTTGCGCTTTATTTCTCCCGTAAAAATAAGTCAAATTAAATAATTTTTATTTCTTATTAAAATTCTTAGTATACTTTATAAAAAATGGTGGGGGTTTGTTCATATCATTTTTACTTATCAGTTTATTTAGATTTTAATTCTATTAAATTCTTTAAAAAAATGGCTCGACTTAAACTTAGAACCCTTGCAAATAGGAAAATTACAAAACTTAGATTAAAAAAAAAGGCTTCAGTGGTGACAAGAAACAATGCTGATGAACGGATGAACATCCCTGATCAACAAGCTTTTGTAAATATAGGGCATAGTAATAATAAAATGACAAATTCAATTAATTTAAGTTTTTATCAAAAATTATATTTATGAAGGTGAAGAGCTTGAAGAGAGGTAAAACTTGAAGAGCTTAGAGGACTCCTTCTTGAACATCCAGCATTTAATAATTGTAATACTCATCTTCAACGTTTAGCTTTGGAATATGGATTTAATGTGATGTTTTGCTCCAAATATCACTGCGAGCTCAATCCAATCGAAGGTCTTTGGTGTTTTCTTAAGAACTATGTAAGGAGAAAAAATGATCAAGATTACAACAAGTTTCTTATATTAATTTTAGAGGCGATCGATGAATTTAAAAAAAAATATTTGAATATTAAGTTATGGAACAGACTCTGGAAAGCATTGGAAATGTATCAAAGTGGTGCAAGCTTTCAAAACGTTTTAGAAAAACTTTTTGGAGCTAAATCGAGTAATAGTAAAGTCATTTTTCATAAAAAAAACAAAGATTTTAATGCTCTTTTTAATTCAGAAGATTAAATATACTTAATAAAGCTTTCAAAAAAAAATTAAACAAAACATGGGTATCTTTAAATGCTTCTATTTTATCAATGAGCAAATATTTTTGAAAAACCTCACCTATTTTTATTTGTTAATGAATAAGGTTTAATTTGAGTCTAAAATCAGCCACCCTGACTAAATTCAAATAGGTGAAATCAAATTTAAAGGCAATAGATAAAAAATTAACAGTTTTTTCAAAATTTTGAGAATGTAACAAGACCTATAAACTTACAAATGCTAAAAATCAAAAATTCTGACTAAATTTAAGGTAAATTTTCATAATATAATAAAAAAAAAAAGTGGCTTTCCATAAGCATTTCACTCTTTGCTACGAGGAACCCTTAAGTTTCCAGCCCTGGGTTTTTTCGATAAGGAATGACATTTTTAATTTAAAAATTTTAAGTTTGCACTCTAACGAACCTAAATAATTTGTTTGTGATGAAAATTTAAGAATCCTGACCTACTAGTGTTTATGACTTGGGACACCTTAGTTAAATTTAATTTTTAAAATTATTAAAACATAATTTAATTACAAAAGCTAATTCATGAGTTAATTTTTATTTATTTTTTGAAAATTAATTTTTAACTAAAAATTTTGAAGTGTTCAGTGAGGCAAAAAAATTTTCAATAATATTTTAGAAATCAATAAATTCATTTTTGTACTGGTCATTTTTTGAAATAAAAATCGATTCCTCATGTTTGCCTGAGTTTTTTCTCAATACATCATCGGGACTTTGTGGTCTGGGAACGTATGGTGCCGGAATTGCTTGCTCATAGAGTGCCATCCAGTCTAAGCTATTAAACCAAGCATGATCTCTGATGTCACATGAGCCTCTCTTTAAACATCCAAGACGTCTTTTTGTGTTCTTTTCTAAAAGTTTGGAACACAAATCAACTAGGACTGGACTAAACGTAGGCGGTATTTTGTAATGGTCGTTTAAAATGATTTGGTACAACGCGTCTATGTCATTAATATCATTGGTTCTGAATGGAGGCTTGCCAAAATTCATTTCATACGTGAATATACCAAGTGCCCACCAATCAACCGATTTTCCATAAGGTTTTCCACTGAGCACTCTAAAAACATTAAAAAAATTAAATAAATAAAAAAAAAATTATAAAAATTTTAAAATTTTAAAAATATGCTTTGTTTATACTCTGGACTTATGTAATCTGGCGTTCCACACATTGTCTCGGCATATGTTGAAATTTTTTTGGCAAAACCAAAATCTGTCAATTTCAAGTAGCCATTGTTGGCTATGAGAATATTTTCTGGCTTAAGATCACGATAGATAACATCATTTGCATGAAGATACTCAAGAGCCATAAAAATGTTTGCACACAAAAATTTAGCATAGTGTTCATCAAAGCCTTTGAAGCGTTTTAGCAAGCTATACAAATCATTGTTGCAGTATAAATCGTTGACAAAGTAAATATTTGAATTATCTTTGAAAGAAGCATACAGATATATAATGTTCGGATGATGACAAGCATATAAAATATTTCTTTCATTTATAGTATGGGCTATTTGATAATTTTTTACCAATTTTTCCTTATTCAAAACTTTGACTGCATAATATTTATTATTTTCCTCATGATAGGCCATCAATACTCGGCCAAAGCTACCGCGTCCTAGAGTGCACATCAAAATAAAATGGTTTATACTTAAGTTAGCCTGGGCTTTGACAGGATTGAAGTATTTTTTTAAAAATGATTCTCTTTTTTTTACGGCCAAATCATATGGGCTGGTAATAGGCCGTGAATATTTTTTCATTTTTGTCTCATGGTATGGAACATTTTCATTAAATGCATAGTTTTCAGGCTCGTTATCTGAGTCGTCTGTGCGACTTTTGTGAAGTAGACCCATTAGGAAATATGACTCGGATGAAACTCTATCAACCAGGGCTTTTTGTGAGGAATCTCTATAAGTCAGGGCTTTTTGTGAGGAATCTCCATAAGTCAGGGCTTTTTGTGAGGAATCTCCATAAGTCAGGGCTTTTTGTGAGGAATCTCCATAAGTCAGAGCTTTTTGTAATGATTCTCGAATGTTTCGGATTCTTTGTAATGAATCTCGAATGCTTCGAATTTTATGTAATGAAATTGGTTCAACTCGGTTATTTTGTAATGAAATTGGTTCAACTCGATTATTTTGGTATTGTTCTCTTCTTAATTTTTCACGTTCCTGCTTAGATTTTTTGGATGCCAAGTTAAATGGAATATCAGGATTATAGAACGTTTCATAAATTGACATTTTCATAAAAGAAGTAGATGTTTGGTGAACTGATTGCTTCCTCAAGTTGCTGTTAGATGAAGATATTTGGTGAACCGATTGTTTTTTCATGATGCCATTGCTTATTTCAAAAACTTTATTATGCATTTATTCAATTTAAACTGAAAACTCTGTAACAACACAAAACTGGTAAAATTAAAATTGACAAAAAAGTTTAAGCAAGAGTTGATTAGATGTTGCTTTGTCCAAGTGATGGTGTCTCTTTGCTTTGCTGATGTATACGGCGTAAAAACAAAAATGTAATCAAATTAAATCAAATAAAAAATAAAATCTAGTTTTCCTAAAAATCTAAGTTTGATTAAATTAGGAATCTAGACACAGAGTAATTATTTTATTTTTATTAATTACTAGGATACTAAGGAAACTTAATAGAATTTTTTTTAGAAGTGTTCATTTTTTCATTGCAATTTTTAGCTAATAACCAGTAAACAGATATTTTTGTTATTTTTGAAAATTTAAATTTAGATTTTTGGCTCAAATATGAATTGAAATTTAAACCAGGAATTTGTGGCACAAAATTAGAAAAAAAAGATGAAACTTTTTTAGAAAAATTTATTAAAAAATTAAAAAAAACTAAAAACAATTATTTTTTTTAATTAAAAAGAAATATATTTTTAATTGAATTTATATTTTATAAAATAAAAAAAATTTAATCATTAAGCTCAAATTTATGATGCTAAAACATTGTCATTTTTATTCGATTTTTATTCACCAACCACCTAAAATAAAAACAGGCACACCATGTTTAAAAAAGCTAAAATAGATTATAAAATTT
Organism: Brachionus asplanchnoidis; assembly: GCA_025491095.1. Taxonomy (NCBI): domain Eukaryota; kingdom Metazoa; phylum Rotifera; class Eurotatoria; order Ploima; family Brachionidae; genus Brachionus; species Brachionus asplanchnoidis. The sequence goes on along the minus strand of JAILYF010000039.1, from coordinate 1,377,702 downwards.
TATCTTTATAAGACAATTTTATCAAGCTGAATGAAAGTATTTATATTGAAGATAACGTTAAAGATAATGATCAATCGAAACCAGACATTTAAACGTTGAAAACGGTTTAATGTAAATTTTAATTTCATACTATGAAATAAAAATTTGTGGCATCAAAATCATTTTGATGCCACAAATACCAGTTAAGCATATTTAGTAGCTTTAGACTTCCCCTCAGATCATACCAAATTCCAACGCAGCTCAGGCGGACCAAATCATAAATTTAGTGCGATAAATGTATTAAAATTTTTTGATATGTTGTAGAACAAGGTTCGCAGAATATGAAAAGAAAAAAAGTTTATTATCCGTGTTTATACTATATCAAACAGAACACAGGACAATCACAAACAATAATAAAAATCTTCTAATAACTTTTGTTCAGAAGACTCAAAAGTATATTATTTTAAAAAAAGATGTAATGATAGCTAGAAAATGAAGGACTACATTCTTTTCAAAAAAAGCTGAAAAATAGGAATTTTTTTAGATCGAATAAAAATTAACAAGAGTAAGTTCTGAAATTATGCTATTATTTGGATATTGATAATTCTTTTATGCTCTTTTAAATGAAAAAAATTGGAAAAAAAATTTGATTTATCGTTTGATCGTTTAATTTAAAAAAAAACATCAAAATAACATTTTCTTATAACAAACATTCTTCGATAATTTTAAAAATATAGGAACCCCCTTTTTTAAATTTTCAATGATCAATTATTAAATACAGGCATGTTTAGAAAAAAATTGTGTTCAAAGATTTCTATATGGAATATTATTTCATCACAATCAATTTCTGATTAACACAATGAAAAAAACATTCAACACAATTCGATTCCTTCTCAGCAGAAAAAATTATATTTAAAAAAAAAACATTTGACACAAAAAAATTGTGTTTGAAAATAATTCTTAAAGGAAATTTTTTTTCAACACAAAATTATTTCAAATAAAATAATTTTTTTTTAATTTTAAATTTTATTTAATGATATTTATAAGTGGAAATTAAGTAAATAAAGTAAATTTCGAAATAAAAAAATTGAAAAGAAAAAGAAAAAAAATTGAAATTAATTTTAAAAAATTTGGAAGCTAATTAAAAAGCATTTTTGTGTTTAATGTTTTTTTTCAAAATAATTTTCTGTGTTGAATGCATTTATTTCATTTTTAGTTTTTGTGCTAATAGTATTTTTTCAAATTTTAATTTTTGTGTTGAGAAGAAATCATTTTGTGCTGAGCGTTTTGAAATTGTGTTGAATGGTTATTTTTTCGTGTTGAAAAGGTAGACCCATTTCTATATGCACCTACCAACATTTAGAAAAAGTATTGAAAATTCGAGTCGTCAATTTAATCAATCAGGAAAGATTTTTTTGGCAAAAAAATATCAACCCACAATTATTGTTTGGAACTTTTGAGCTCATTATTAAATACAGACATGTTTGGAACACAATTTTATTCAAAGATTTCCAAATGAGAGTCTTGGCTCGATGTGCTTTTTTTATTTAAATTATTATAAAAGTCAAATTTTAGGTAGAATTTTAAATATATATTAAACATTAACTGTATTTTTATTTGGGTATTGATGTTCATTTGAGTTTAGAGCATTTATAATTAAACAATCAAAATAAGATGTCTAGCATCAAGTCGAATTAACTTTTATAATGAAAAATAAATGAAATGATAATTAAACTTGAACAAGAAGGGAGAGAAAGACATAAGACCCACATTAAAAAATAATTAAGTTCTTAAATTTTAAATAAAAGTATTACAAGCTTGATATTTTTTTAAATTGTATTAACTTACTAGTCTTATTAAGTAAATTTTAATCAAATACTAACGACGCTACACAAAAATAGTTTTTGTTTCTTAATTCAATAAAAATTCAGGTCTTTTTAAATTCTTTTTATTTAAATTTGTATCAATTTTTGTTATTTTTTAGCTAATGTGAAAGTTACTAATGTTATGATTTAAAATTTGTTAATTTTTTTAGATTTTGACAACTTCACCCAGCATTAAATTACCATCGAAAAGGAAAAAATTATCTACAGGTTCATTTTTTTTGCTGATTGCCTAAAAAAAAAACATTTATTATTTTAATTTTAATTCTTTTTCAATTTATTTTAAGCCCTACTTTTATTATTTCCTGAGCAATTATACCTCCTAATATTGCATTGACAGGACTAAATTCATCAAAATTTTTGCTAAATTTAAACAATGAAAATTCTAAGAATTTTGAAAAAGAATATTTTACTTTAATAAATATGCATCGCTCATCAAATCTTGATCTATTTTAAGATCATCAAACAATTTTCTTTTCAAATTTAATAGATTTTCTGTATCTTCTGGAATTTTTGAATCAAAAGGTCGTTTAAATTGTTCCAAAAATGCTCTAAATACTAAAGAAGAATTTTAATTTTGGATAAAATAAAAATCTTTCTTGAAATTTACATAAAATAATGAGGTAAGTCTTCGAAAGTCTCTTCAACTTATTGGTGCTTAAATTTTTCAACACATGCTCATATTCATTAATACAATTTTCGAATGACTTAAAGTCCGTCTTTCTCTCTAGAAAAGTCAATTTTTCTTCTGGTTCTTGTTTTATTGAGCATCCGACATCGTGAGTATTTTTTTTCTTATCAAAATTGTCTTCGGAAATTTTTGGAGCCTCACTTGATAAATTAATTAGGTAAAAAAATTAAAAAAAAATTAAATTAAACTAACACTATATATTGATATGAATTGAAATCTACAAACATAAAGCCATAAAGGCCATAAACATAACCAGACAAGAAAAGCACATTATTATTTCGACAAATTTTGTTAATTTTATTAATTTCATCAAAATCATTTGAGATCATACAAACGAGATCAAAATTTGTATCACTTAAGAATTGAGGGTCTTTTAAAGACAGAGGTTCTTTGTCTGAATAAACTTTAACCATTGGATTTAAATTTTGTAATGCATTAACACATGATTCAGCTTTCTTAAATATAAATTCATTATAATAATTAAAATGGTAAAAATTTTAAATACATTTTTTCCAACTGATGATTGATCTAAAAGGAAATTGAATTTTAAGTCTTCAGGAGAGACTGTTTTGAAATCCATAATAGTTAAGCTATGTATTCCACCTAAAACCAAATTTTTTACGATCTCAGCCGCAACACCATTTATGTTAATTAAAAGAATCCTTGATGACAATAATCTTTGATTAAAGATATTAATTGAATGAAGAGAAAAAACATATTTTGTTCTTATTTTACTTTTTTTGAGCATCTACGCCCCATAATCTAATCTGTCTGTCATACAATGCTGCTTCATCTTCTGAAATCATTTGAATTATTTTCATTGTAATTAAAAGTTAAATTAAAAATATAAAAAAACTCTTTGGGTTTTGAAAATTAAAGAGACAGTTCATATATAAAGCATTTTAAGAATGAATATTAAAAAAAACAAAAAATTAGTTAATATATTTTAGAAATTTTTATTTACAAGATAAAAAGAACGAAAAATTTAATTTCTAAATCGAAAAAAAAAACAAATAAAAAACCAAATACTGTACAAAAATTAAGGAAAAAAATTTAATAAGAATTAACTATAGATAAACTAGACCACAAATTCCGTATTTCATCCAATAGAAGTAACCAAAAATAGAAGAAACTTACCAGTATTTTAGTAAAAAATTTGAATTCAAAAAAATGTGTCTCGATTAAAAGAAAATTCACCAGTCAATTGTCATGTAAAACATTCATTTTTTTTTCAAATAGAACATCAAATTTTTTAAAGAAACTTCGATTTGGGTATTTAATCATCATTTAGATGTGAAGAGGGTATTTTCTCAATTTTTTTTGAAATCATTAATTTTTTTTAAAGTTTATTTTTATTAAACATTATTTTTTTGTAATTATTCATTAAATTTTATTTTCATGTGCAAAAATAGAAAATAAATTTTATTAAAAAATTTTTAAAAAAAATATTAGTTAAAAAATATGAATTATTCATTATTTTTTAATTTTAATCTCTAATAAAATTGATATTATTGTAAAAAACTAAGACAAAAGATTATTTGATATTTGTAGGTGTTCTTGAAATTTTCCTTTTGATTTTCCAGATAAATATGTTCCTAAAGTTTCTGCGTAATTTGTACCACTATTATATCCAATTATTACCCTCCAAAATCTTTTAATTAGCTTTTTACCAATGAAAATTACAGAGAAACTTAAGGGACATATTTCGCTGGAAAATCAAAAGGAAAATTTACATAAAATACCCTCTTTTTCAACGAATTTATTTGGCTTAAAAATCAAAATTTTGAAAAGTAAAACCTACAATTTGTTCAGAATTTTCTCTAGTTTCAGAATTTGTATATCTCATTTGGGGCCAAGGGGATCCCTAGGACTAGATACAAAAAAAAAATGGGTAAAATTTCGGCTTTTTTTGAAAAAAAACCGCGACTAAATTTTTTTTGGACGAAAAATGTGAATGGTATGTGATTTTCATATTTTTTTTTTTTTGTATATGTTTGCAAAAGATATTCTCATCGGACCTAAGCATACTTTTGACAATTAAAAAACTCTTTGAACCCCCTGTAGCGGAAAAAAATTTTTTTCAACTCCCCCCCTCCCTAAAAATTGGCATTCTGGGGTTTTAAAATTTGCAGATTACGAATTTGAGGTCGAAAATCGAATCCTAAGATAGCGGGGACGTTTTACATTTCCTGAACCTTAGTGAACATAATTTTGATCTAAATCAATCAATTTCCTTAAAAAAAGATACCATAAAACTAAAAATAACATATAAAGTCAAAGTCCAGATTTATCTTTGACTTCATGATTTTGACTTTTGACCAACTCTAATAAAAGTTATATCTGTTGACATGATACCACAAGTTAATTTCTAACGTTCTTAATGATAAAGAGTTAAATTTTTGGAAAACAGAGCTTTGGATCGATTCTGATCGGAATCGTAACTAATCAAAAATAATATTTGATTTTAGTTTTTAAATTGAGTCAATTTTTTTTGAAGTAATCACATCAAATGGTATTTTTGGTACTCTTACTAGCAAACGATTTCAAAAACTTTTAATCATCAATTAATTTTCAATGAATTTCATATTCAACAATCATTTCTAGCTTGAAAATTTGTTAAATATTGACTGTCTTTAAGTCGAATTTTAAATCATTTTCGAAAAGTATTTTCTCTTGACAATGTTTAATTTTACTGATAATCTATGTATTTGAAATTCTAGTTTTTTTAAAGGAAAAATAAATGCTTTGGACTTTGCTTTTGAAAATCAAAATAACAATTTGTAACATACATCAAGTTAGATAATGAAATATTGTATCTAGAAGATGAATTCAATGATATATCAAATTGCATTTGTGCAGCCATAAATCTAATTAAAAAAATTTCTAGGGAAAATTCAAAAGTATCAGGCGATTAGTATATGAAATGCGTCCCTATTCTAAAGGTTGAGCAATAAATGTCTAACAAAAAAGCTTGAATTCTAGTTTTCAGTTTTTACTTTTAAATAATAAAATAAATCGAAATCGAGCACAAGCAAAATACTAATCAAGAATAATAGAATAATATAAATATTAAAAAAATTCAATTGAATTTATATTTAAAATTTTGGAAATTTTTATAAATTTTTGCAGTTATGAAATTCAAATTTCCTAAACCAAGTGAGTCATATCACAGCGATGGAGGCTGGGCATGGATTGTAAATATAGCCACTGGTTACTGTTTTGGTATTTTGATTGGAATGTGCAACAATTATGGGTTGATATATGTTGAATTTGAGCGTATTTATGAAGGTACTGAAAATCATGTGACATATGCTGGATGGATTGGTAGCATGGCAATAGGAGTAGAATATATATTTTGCGTTCTAGGAAGCGTTCTAGTCGACTTATATAATCCATTAAAGATCGGACTGGTGGGGGCTGTAATTTCAACAGCTTCGCTTGTAGGTTGTATTTTTGTTACCAGTTTAAAATTGTATTTTCTCACGTATGGATTTCTATTTGGCTTTGGTCAAGCATTATTACTTGCTGCAACTTTATCTATATTACCATATTATTTTGAGAAAAAGCTCTCTTTGGCAAATGGATTAATGAATTTTATTGGTTCCATAATTATTGTGCTGTTGCCAATAATAACTTCAGCGATTCTAAATTCTAGTGGCTTAAAAATGACATTTGTCATGTTAGCGGTAATTAATGCAATTGGAGTTTTGGCCGTATTTACTTACATAACTCCTGAAAAAACCAAAGATGAATCAAACAGTTTTCTAAAAGAAATTAAAAAAAGTTTGGGAACCGAAATTTTTAATAGGAAAAAATTCATTTTATGGTGCGTTTCAACATTTATTGGAAAATTTGGATATTTTATTCCGATTATAAATATAGTAAATAAAATACTTGAATATTTTAGTATTAAAACTTAACTTAACTTAACTTGTCAAATTTTTTAGGACCATTTTGGAAAATTGGCCTTTCCAGATAAAGAACCTATGATTATAAATGTAGTATTTTCGACTTTGGCAGCTATTGCCGGAATTATCTTTGGAAAACTGGGAGATTGGACAGCTAAGGTAAATTTTTTGGGTCCTACCGACCCCCAACTTTTTAAAATTTTCTGACTCCATTTTTTTTGCAAAGGAAAAATATTTTTAAAAGTTTTAATATATCATTTAGTTTCAATTTTTCTCTATTTTTTTAAAATTCAACTAGTTTTTCTCCAAAATTTTTATTTTTTGTGAAAATTGAATATTTTATATTTTTAAAAACCTGACCCATACTGTCCCCTATTCAAACAAACTAAACCAATTCAAACTAAATGATATATTAAAACTTTTAAAAATATTTTTGCTTTACAAAAAATATTGGGGTCAGAAAATTTTAAAAAGTTGGTGGTCAGTGTTTTAAAAGGACCCAATTTTTTGTATCAATTTTAAACATTGTATAATATTAAAATTAGAAAATACCACATGTTCACTATCATACAATTGTATATCTTTTTTATGGAATTACTCAATTTTGTATACCATTTTCTAATATATATTGGGTGTTCATGGTCGAAATTGTCATATTGGGTATATTTGACGGCATTTTGTTATCATTTATTGTTCCTATTGCATATTCGCTGGCTGGATGTCATAAGTTAGCCAATCAAGCGATTGGATATTATCATATCACAATGAGTATCACAGCTATTGCCGGTCCTACCGTAGCTGGAAAAATATTCGAAATTTATAAAAGTTATGATAATGCATTTTATTTAGGAGGTTTAACTTCTATTGTTGCAGGAACACTTTTATTATTTGGAACAACAATTATCGATTGCTTAAAGCTGGATAATGTAAGTAAATTAAATCAAAAAGAAAAAATAATCAAGTTTTAATTTAGGCAATCGAATCGGAACAAAATGAAAATCAAGAAAAAATCGAAGGGACTTTTAAAATTTAATAAATAAATGTTTAATTTTTATCTATTTAAATTAATTTCTTTTTGTAATTTTTGTTATTTATTGGTCGAAATTTATATTCAAAAGAAAAGGAATTATCTAATATGAGTTATATAGTGATGAATTTCAGGATTTAAAAATATTCGAGAATAAATTGGCATTTCAAAAATTTAATTTGAATAAATATTCTCAAAATTTATCCTTTTTTCAATAAAAAATTTTGATTTTTTTTAAAGAAAACAAACAACCTTCAATTATTTATATTTACCGTATTTCATCAAATATAAGAAAGTTCGGCTATCAAAGGTTATCAACATGACAAATGTCTGATGAATTTTTTTTTAAACGACACAAATTTTTTTGAGAAAAACAATAAAGGGAAATTTTTGGCTCAAATACAAAAATTGTTGAAAATTTTTATTTGATCACTAAATCAAAATATTACATTTCGTTTTAATGTTTGTTAAGTAATTTTACTTAATATTGCATAAAATTCTTTCCAAATTGATCTGGAAAACTTACATAATCAAAAAATATAACAAGCATATTTAAGCGAAAAAAGATCAGAATTTTTTAAACATACTCAAAATGTCTCAAAATGACGATGAAAAATGGAAAAAATGTTTGACGCCTGAACAATATTATGTAACTAGACAGAAGGGAACTGAACGAGTATGCCTAATATAATTTATTGTGGTCAATTTTGTATCAAATTTTTTTAAGCCATACACTAGCGAGTACTTGAATTTTGATAAAAATGGAAAATATGTTTGCATTTGTTGTGGAGCTGAACTTTTTACGTAACTTGTTATAGAAATTTTTATTAAATAAATCAAAATTTTTTGATTAGATCAGATGCCAAGTTTAATAGTCATTGTGGTTGGCCAGGTTAATTTAAATAATTTATTTATTTTTAAACAAAAAAATTAAAATTGTATATTTAGCCTTTTACAAAGCGTCAAAAAATGAGGAAAATGTAACGAGAACAGTTGATAAGTCACACGGAATGATTAGAACAGAAGTTACATGTTCAAAAGTATGACTTAGGTTAAATAGTGACTTTTTCTACAATTCTTTTCAAGTGCGGTGCCCATTTGGGCCATGTTTTTGAAGATGGACCCGAACCAACTGGCGAACGATTCTGTATAAATGGTGTTTCAATAAATTTTGTCGGAAAATAAACTTTAAAATCTAAAAATATATTTATTATTTATTAATAAAATTATATAAAACAACAATTGAAAAAAATCGAACAATTTGATTAGTAGGTCTTTTCCTTCCATGCCAAATAGTTAATACTGTCTATATTACTGCAGCTAATCAGAGGATTTGTTTGAAAATTGTTTCTTAAAAATGGATTTTTTTGCACAAAATGAATGTCTGTGTTATCACACAAAATTCTGGCAAAAGACGCCTTTCTTATCTCGTCCAGCTGACGATACGACAATCTTGTTGTATAATCATGTCCATTTTCATAATAAAATCTATCGCCAAACTTTAAATCTCTAAATTGCTTAGCCAAAATACCTTTAAATTAAAATTCAATTAAAATTTTCATTCAAAAATGTTCATTCTAAGTTAGCTTACAGGCAAAAGTTGGCCCAACCACTCCACCTTCAATTGGCAATTCACTTACACCACCAGTAAACAGATCTATATCGTTAACATGTTCATAGAGAGTTTTTAACTTCGCTCTGATATGAACCGGCATGTTGAACAAATCATCTATAGACTTGGCATAATTTAGTCCACAAAGAGCTCTGTAGTGGTTATATCCAGCTAAACCATGGTCCCTACCACGGTGAATATTCAATGCCGGCAATGAAAAACGCTTGGTCGGGCTACCTTTGTTCAAGCCTTCAAACAAATGATTATTTAAATGATCAACTACATTTGAGTCATATCTAAGTGATGGTTCAACAATGCACCCTCTGACATACGAGTCCAGGCCGCCTCTTTTAAAAGCAGACGCAGGTTTAAAAATAATTGATGGAAAAGATGAATTTGAGTATGCTTGGTAATTTTTGTCAACTTTAATAGCTGAAGCTCTCACTAAAGTATGACCAAATCTCATCGCTGCTGTGCTGAATTCATTAGCTATATTAGGAAATAATTTATAATTATATCTGTTGAAGTATCCTTGATTTAATGGCAAGAGACCATACAATTTAGCCACTTTTATTCCGACTAAAATTGGCAGCCATTCTTTGTAGATTATGTGCTGATAAGTGGCAGTGACTATTTTTCTAGCTTCTTGAAAAAGTTTTTCATCTGACCAATATGGATTTATTTTTGCCAAAATTTTGGCTACACGATTATGTTCTCTCAGCCAAATAGTCTGAAGGGAAGTTAATATGCTGTTCTGGTTTACACGTATATCACCTGATTTGAAGCATGGCTGGCCGGCTGGTATGTTTGGACAACTGCCGTCTTGAATAAATGGCAAATAGTCTCGGTTCAACCCACGAACCACTGAAGAATTCAAGCGACCACCGTATCTTAGACGAAGTTTTAGATTTGTCTTCAAATCATTGCCGTATGTTTGACTCATGTCGAGCCAGTGAGTCAACAAATTGAGCTGTTCCCTGTGTCCCAGATGACAATTGAATTTTTTGAAACTTGCTGCTGATCTTGGAGTTACCATGCATCGTTGGTCTCTGTTTATATGATCTCCAATTGGAATTGGAATATTATAGCAGTCAAAGTCGTGACTGTGACAAAAGCATTTAATTGGGCTCCCTTCTTCATCCGAAATAAGAGCTGTCAAAGTCAAATCATGGTCAACAAATTGGCCAAAATGAGGAAACATATTGGTTACATGAGATATCATGTCAAGTTCATGATGAATGTTCATAGCAATTTTCCTAGGATTAGGCAGTATTCTTCCCATTACAGATCGTCTTCTTGGCATGTTTAGACCATCATCATAAATTGGATTTAGAATCCTCTTGAATGGAGTTTCGCTCATTCCCCACCAGGTATAATATTTGTTATTACAGGAGCCATCGGCACTGCGATATGGATAGGAAAAATCACAGTAAGGCTTTGTTGCATAGGGACAAAATTTTGACGGAGCCTTGTAGCTTTTTAGTAAAATATTACTTTTTTTCTTGCCCTGTAAGCCTTGGGCTTTGGCAATAGCTCTGGCTGCCCTAAGACCTAATGTTGACAGATCGTGGATTTCCTTGGCTCGTTTGCTCCCACCAGGAGTCAAGACTGTTTGTCTACTGTTTTTTTCCAATAGAGAACGGGGTTGATTCATAGAACTTAATTCAGAAGATAGATTAAAAAAGAGTTTTTCAATAAAGTCCTCTGTAATTGAGACTATGGAGCGTGATGCTGACACAGGCTGGTCCGATTCATCTATTGATTTAATTAATTTTAATTGTATACAAAAATGTGTGTTAATTAATATTGTCAAAATGACACCAATAGCTGCAATAAGCCTCATTTTAAAATTTAAAATAATAATTTTTTTTTCAATTCCTAAGAGATTTTATATTTAAAGAATATCAGCAACTTTTATTCTAGGTGACCTTTTTATTTTTTTTTAAATTTATCATCAGTTTACAAAGACTTTTTTGTGCCTCAAGGATTTTGTGAAGAGTTTTATGAAAAAATTATCCGATTTAAGTCCAAGTTTCTATATTAAGATATCAAATTAATGATCTAGGAAAGGGTTTCAATAAAATAAAATTCAACCTGAAGAAAAACTAGATCGAGTGTTTGGCATAATTCAGGATGATCTTAAAATTGACGGAATGTAATTAATCTTGTTGAAAAAATTTTAAATTGGATCTTATTTTTTCAAAAGTTAACTTACTCTTTTAAGCACATATGTTCAAAACAAAATAGTTCAAATTAAGATTTCAGATTTCATTTAATTTTTTTTTAAATTGATGATCAAACGTGATTTGATATTTGAATTTTTTAAATGATTTGTTTTCAATTAAAATTTATTGTCAAATTTTTTCTTTCAGAAATTTAACAAAGAATAATAAAACATGCATTTTTGAGTCCATCAAAAGAAAAAGTTACTAGTTAATTCAACTTTCTTCAATTGTTTAATCGTTGAAAATAAGGCTTTTACAAAAATTAACTAAATTAAAATAATCTTGTTAAACTTGCAAAAATGTGTACATAAAGATAATAGAATAATGACATAAAGATAGAATTAATATTTAAAATAACTAAAATCGGTGAGTTAGAGCTTTCTCAAGAAACCCAATATTGAAAATATAGTTAAGACTAGAAAAATAATTTATTTGAAAAACTTTAAAGAATTTCAAGAAAAAAAACAATTTTTCAATTACAGATTCGTAAGAAAAAAACAAAATGATTAAATATTTAATAACTATTTTTATATGAATTAAAAAAATTAATTAAAATTAATTCTGTAAAAGCAACATTCTGCAGCATTAAAAGTAAAGCACTATTTATAAAATTCTGATACAACTTTGCAAATTAATAGCAGACTTTAAGTTGATACAACTATAAATGTTGCACAGTGATGCATTCACAGTCTTATTTTTGAACTTATGGGATAAGAGCAGTCAGATTTTTTATCATTTTGCTCTTACTTTTGAACTAAATTTCACAAAACCTCCTCTTTTGGATAATTCGTGTGATCATTATCAGAAATAGAGGTTTCTTCAATTTCTATTTCAGCCTTTTTGCAGCATAATTGCAGAATTTTTTTTTATATTTTCAGATTTAAACAAACTCGACAAACTATGATAAATGATTTTTCGGATGACAAAACTGGAATCAAGAATTTCTTAAAATATTTTGATGAACAATTGTGTAATAATGGATCCATATTATCGAAATTTAAATTTTGGATATTTTTTTGGATTTTTTTGAATTATTCAAATGATTCAAATTCATGAACAAGGTGGTAGGGTTTCAAAGAATTACTTTTTTCGGAATTTCTTTGGAGCCGTTGAGAGTTTAATTGAAATTTTTTTCTTAAAAATGTGTTGATCATCACTTATTTTTATAAGAGTTGATTTATTTAATCTTACTTTTTTTAAACCGGTGATTTTTAAATTAAAAATATTTTACAAATTGCTAATTATTATTTATGTAAAATTTATTTTAAAGTGTTCTTTTATTTAATATTTTGGTAAAAATCTTAAAAAAAATTGTTACAGAATTAATCAGCCGTAAGATTTATTTTCATTGATTTGAAATGGGTGACAAATCAAAAAATTATTAAAAATGAATCAATTTTTTATTTAAAAAAAGAATAAAAATTTTATATATTAAATTGAAATTCAAACAAAATTTAATCTAAAAACCGACAATTTTATTTATTTGATTTAGCTTCACCTGTTCATTTACTTTGAGCTTAATTGAAAAATGTAAAATTATTTTTTTGAAAATTTTTAATTGTTTTACTTTTTTATTTTCATAGTGGTCAATTATTAAATATAAAATGACCATAATTAATCCAGCAAAGAGTGAAGTTAGTCCACCTATATAAAACGCAATATCATAACTTTTGTAAACTTCATATATTTTTCCAGCAACCGCAGGGCCAGCGATTGATGTTGCGCTCATCGAAATATGATAATAACCTGAAATTAAATTTTAAAATAGCATAAGATAAATTTTAAGAAATTTCAATTGTACCTATAGCTTGGTTACCAAGCTTAGATGATCCAACCAAATCGACTGAAATGGGCACTATAAATGCAAGCAAAATTCCATCAATAATACCTAATATAACAATTTGAATCATGAAAGAAGTATAATCAGTTGCAAAAGGTATAAAAATTTGAACAATTCCATATGATAAATACACAAATGTATGATAATGTACATGGTTAAAATACTAAAAAATTGAATCATTTTTTAATTAATTAATTTTTAAACAAAATAAATAAAGAGTATTTTTACTTTTATTGTATAATCGCCCAACTTCCCAAAAGCAATTCCAGCGATACCGGCAAAAGTCGAAAATACAACATTTACTATTACTGGAGGTTTGTCTGGAAAAGCTAATTTAGCATAATGGTCCTAGAAAAAATTTAAGTCTAAATTATAATGAAATCTTTAACAAAATCTTACAATATTTAAAATCGGTATAAAATAGCCAAACTTTCCAATAAAAGTAATAAAACACCAGGCAACAAACATTTTTTTCTTTAGGACATCAATGCCTAAACTATTTTTCAGCTCTTTTTTTAGAGTTAAATCTTTTGGTTTTGGCAATCGAGACTTGAATGACAGAACAAGAACAATAGGCACAGCGTTCAAAGCAGTAAGAAAAAAAAATGTGGTCTTAAGACCATACGAATTAATTATAATTGATGTAAATATAGGAAGGATGACAATGATAACAGAGCCGATCAAGTTCATAATTCCATTTGCCAAAGATAACCGCTTGTCAAAGTAATGGGGCAAAATAGACAAAGTTGAGGCTAGCAGAAAAGATTGGCCAATTCCAAAAAGTAAACCATAGGTAAAAAAATAGACGGTTAATTTTTCAACAAATGCGCATGAAAATAAACTCAAGGTTGATATGATTCCGCCGAGAAGACCGATTTTTAATGGAGTAAACAAATCGATAAGTATGCTGCCAAATACACAAAATATGTATTGAATTCCGACTGACATGCTTCCAATCCAACCAGCATAAGTGACATGATTATCAGTTCCATTGTAGACTCTTTCCAATTCGACATAAATTAATGCGTAATTATTACACATGCCTATAAGGATACCAAAGCAATATCCAGTACATAAAACTACGAGCCAACCCCAACCACCATCTCTATGTACAAACTCTGGTTCTTGTTGTTTTGACTGATCTTTTAAATCTGATTCTAAAACTTTGATTTTCTTTGATTGATTGTCAGCATCGAAAACTTTATTAGAATCATGTCTCATCTCAATACTTTATCTAAAAAAAGCTTGAAATTTTATTGATTGCCTTTGGTATGTTATTTTTAATAATTCTAATTTTTAAAAATTCTAAATTGAAATAAAAAAAAATTATGCTTTGTGGTTTAATTTTAACCATTCTTAAAATTCTTCAAATGACTGGTTTGTAAAGTGTTCAAAGGTTGATTGTTAATCCAAAGTCCTTTTTAATTCAGCTTATGCTTTTCATGAGATTTAAAGATAGATTTGAGCTAAGCATTAAACTGAGGAATAAAACATGTTTTAAACAAAATTCTTTTTTAAAATTTGTTTTTTTACACATAAATATATTAACTTTTTTTTAAAGTTTTTTTTTATTAAATTCATCAATAAAAATTTTCAAAAAAAAAAAATTTGAAAAATTTTCCTAGGCACATTCTTGAACTCATTTTTGATTGTTTTATTTGCTTAATTTAATAAGACAAATAAATAACCGAAGGCTATAAATTTTAAATTGAGTTGTCCTCCATATTTGTATTTATTTTACATTTAAACAATTTGAAAAGCTTCCATGTCTAACAAATCAGTTTTAGTGTCAAAGTAAAATTTGTCGCAAAACACTTAAATAAATCACTTGGTCTAGCAAAAATACTTTCTTAGCAATTGTAGGCTTTTTATAAAAAAATTTCTTGTTTCTAAATGAAGCCAAGCTATTTTCAATTAAATGATTCATGTTTATTTTTAATTTTCTAAGGTATTCACAACATTTTTTTAATTTTTTTTAAATCTTAATTAAGAAATTAAGTGAAAATAAATTGAACTTTTGGGCTACTTAAAAGTTCAAGATCACTAATATTTTTATTTTTTTTTCTTCGGTTGTTTTTGTCTTTTGCTTCTGAAAGCACCATATAATTCTAAATTTTCTGTCTTAAAAAATAATCCTGACACAATTTAATATGTTTATTAAAATTATCGATATAAAGAAGCTTTTAGAAAATAATATTTTTTATGATCAATTTAATTTAAAATTGCATCTTTTGAATAAAAATTTAGTTAAAGAAAAAATGTTCTAGTTTAAAAAAGCTACTTTCTATCAATAATTGTAATAAACATATTGAATTGTGTCTGGACTTTTTTTGAATCAGACAAGTTATAATGACACGGTCCTTTCAGAAGCAAAAGACCGAATCAATCGAACTAACATAAAAGAATAGGAAAAATGCTATTTTTTTTATTGATATAGTGATTTTGAGAGAGATAGTTAAATGCTTTAAGCTATTAACAGTGCCATGGGGCTTTCATCGAAATTACGCCTTAAGTTCTTTTAAATTATTCTGACAAAGAAATTACAAACACATTTTTTAACTATCTATCAAAATAAAGACAAAATTGAGTGAATTGTGTTTTAAATAATTTAGATAAAAAAATATCATGGTTTCAGATCTTATCAAAAATCTTGATATTTTAAACAAAATAACCTCTGGTGTTGACGAAAACCAGACGAGTTTTACTGATCAATTTCAATGAAAATTTTTATATTAAATTTTATTTCTTCAATTAAAAAAAAATTAATTTCAAAATATTATGATTGATACAAAATTTCATAGCATTGAATAGCAAAATTATTCAAGACAACTTTTTGATTAAATATAATAGTCTTAAGTAATTTTTGAAAAATACTCAACAAAAGGAGACTTTCCCAAAAATTCGGACCTAGACTGTCTTAAGATTTTCTATTATTGATTTGAATTTCCTAGTTAAATATATTTTAGATTAAAAAAAAATTCAAATTAATTACAAATTTGAATCTCAAAATTGAATTTTAAAAATAATCAAATATCTTATTTGAATTTTTACTTTAAATTTTATTTCAGTTTATCTTTTTGTAATTGAATAAAAATTGATTTGATCACTAAAATTAAAAAAAAAAATCACCACTTTCAATTTTTAGCCATTAAAATTTTTTCATTTCAGTTTATTTTTGATTAATTGGCATTTTTTTTTCTTTAATTTGAAATTTTATAATTTTGAGTCGGAAATTTAGTCAAAAGCAGATTTGTACATTAGTAACAAAGTCAATTCAAGTCACGGACTGACTTCTGATTTTTTTTCAAATAAATTCTATTATTTTAATTAATATCAAATTTTATTTTCTTGTCTACAAAAAAATATAAATTTAAATTTAAAAATACTTTTAGAATTGACTCTTGTTAAACCTAATTGAAGAAATAGTAGAAAAACTGAAATAGAATCTTAGATTAAGAAATCTTTGAATAACATAAATTTCTTAAGTCAAGTAAAATGATTTAACCTTAAAAAAAATTCTTAAGTCATTGACTTCACTAAAAAGTGACTTAAGAATGACTAAAATTTTTTATATACGCACAAGTCTGGTCAAAAGAGGCGTTTTTAGGCACCGTGTCCTGCAAACCGCACAGTTCGAATTTTAGCGAGAGCCAAAAACGAATACAACTGACAACAAGATAATGAAAAATATTCTAATGGAGTTCTTAAGAGTTTTCATAGTGAGAGTGATTGAATTTACATTAATGAATTACTAGTTTTGATAAAAGTATTATAGATTTAAATCTATAAATTCCGGTTTGATAATTGTTTGAAAATAATTTGGCTACATTATTTATTTTTAACAAGAAAGGAAATCGAAAACATGATTAAAAATTACCTTAAAGAACTCTGTTGAAAAGTCATGCTACATGATATTTGAACAAAAACATAAAAGAAAATTCTAATTTTGACCATTAGATTCAAAACTAACATTTAACATAATGGTGGATGAGTTAAAAGGACACTATAATTCAAGGCTTAATATGATTAATTATCTCTCAAAAAAGAAATGGTTTAAAGATTGAATCATACTGTTTCATTAGTTGTCAACCTGATGGATGAGTATAAAGGTTTCGTATCAAGATATATAGAATATACAACTATATTGTGTAATTGCTTCCTTATAATTTCATATTTTCCTGAGCTCTCAAATATTTAAACATGTATTGTATTAGATGTCACTTTTTTATTTTAATCTGTCTATTTTAATTTTTTTGTAAGGCTAGAAATTATTTTTGCAATTAAAATTACTTTTTTATCACTAAAATAAATTTACTCTATAAAAATGTTTTATGAATTTAAAATATTTTTTTTATTAATAAACAACTTTATTGATATAAAAAACTCTTTTCATTTAAAAGCCTTTCTTGATATAAGAATTTCCTCCAAATTATAATATATTTAACCAAATACTAAATAATCGAATCCGACAGTAGTTTAATTAAAATAATGGACACTCAAGCCATTTCTAGATAAAAAAAAAGCCAAAATGAAAGAAAAAGGCGCCGAGTATTTTGAAGCTATTTTAAGTTATTTTAAGATATTTAAAATATTTTTTTTCGACCAAAAAAAAAGTATTTTTACATTCAAAGCTTTTTTATATTTTTATATTGAAAAAGTTTGTTAAATATAAAAAGAATTTTTACCTTGATAAAATTGCTTAAAAAATTAAAATTTATTGTATATAAGTAAATTTATACAGATGAAGTTAAATTAGTTTTGAAAAAAATATAGGCCTTTTTTATGTATAATTTTTTCTTTTTAATTTTTATTATATTTTATTTTATATTTAAATTTATTTTTTTATGATTTTTTTTAACCTGAAGGAGTCATATATGCACTTACAGGTCCAATAATGTCCAAGACCAAGCTATTTTAAAAGATTATGTAAACTCAAGCTTTTACTTGTAACATCGAACTATCAAGGACTATTTTTAGCAGATGATTTTAATTTTCAATTTTCATTAGTTCTTTTTTATGAGATCATCCATCGCCATAATTCATAACAACTAAATCCTAAATTCAAAAGAGAGAAAACAAGCGACAAAAGATGGCGAAATTTACATTTCGAAAGTCATCTAGTATGTGGAAGCGACTTCAAAGAACAATGGCGGATGCAGAGAATTTGAATGCTTTTAAAGCTGGTTATAATATAACCAGAGCATAAGAATTGTTTTGCACTGATTAAATATCAATTTATGTTTTTCAGTTAACTTACTTCTAGTACCGCTACTTACGTTATACAGAAGATTAAAGAGTGTTTCTATGATAACTGTATTTTACGTAAACTTACTAAACTTTAAGTTACGTTAAAATTACGTAAAAATTAAAATCGTCAATAGTAAAATTCGATTGTTGAGAATTACAATTGTCACATGTTAAATATTCACTTAAATTTGAAAAAAAAGCTTTAATTTCATAATGATTATTTGAAGTTGTAAAATCAAAAAATTTTTAGATGCATGATCTGAAACAAACTATTCCCCTGATAAAACTCATCCTATAATTCAAAGAGCATTTTATGAAAACCCGGGTTTTTTTAGTTCCAATTATACGAATTAGTTAAAAAAAACATTTAATTTTTTAATTGTTCCTTTATAGGTCTAATCTATGTCGTTGAAGGTTGTTTTTTTTATAAATAATTTTGTTTTAAATAAAAATTTAACTAAATTTTTTATGTTTTACTTTAATTTATATTCTTAAATTCATTTTGTTAAGTTCTTTATACAATTTAGTAAAAAAATTATTGAAATTTTAATTCAACAAAAAATTGTTGAATTTCATTCTTTGCATATATTAATTTTTGAAACTCTTTGCAACTCTTGCATTTAATTCAACTAAGCAAACTCTTGATGTTTATACATCTCAAAGAGCCTCCAAGTTCCGCACTAAATTCCCTTTTTTTATTGACTTATTTGTTACTTTATATTAAATTTATTTAGAAAATTAAATTAAATGATGCTTAGCAAGGTGTTTCCGGGACTTGCACCGCTTTTGCCCAATTCAAAATGTCTAGCCAGGCCATCAAATCTTAAATCGTTGATTGTTTTGAGTCAAAGAGATTTTTCAATTGATCAAATTGGCAAGCGATATGAAAAACCATTTGATTACAAGAAAAAGCAATATGGTCTCTGGGACCAATTTGTTGATTCGACTATGAAAAAGCTAGGTGAAAATACCCTGCTTATAACTGTAGAGGGAAATTTCGGTTCTGGAAAATCTAGCTTTGCTAAAAAATTGGCTAAGGAAATCGACTTTGTTTACGCAAGAGAGCCAGACCTAGACGCTCATTTATACCAATTACCAAATGGACATAATGCTAGAGAAATAATAAATGATTATGTGGGAGATAATAAGCGATTTTATGTAGACTCTTTGGAAGAATGGCACTTAGAACCAAGCTTTAAAAAGACAATCACTCTACAACATGCTTTCTATAACATTAGATGGATGCAAACCAGAACAGCTTTGCTACATTTAATGAGCACTGGTCAAGGTGTCGTTTTGGAACGCTCGGCTCATAGTGATTCAGTAATTGCCCAAGCTCTTTATGAAAATCATCTTCTTAGTGACCAAGGTAATTTTAAAACATTAAAAAAACTTTAGCCCATTTTAATATTTTCAATTATTAAAGCATATAGATTTTATCTAAGGGATTTGGTTCCAAATACTCTGAGCGAACTTTGGAAACCGCATGTTGTTATTTATTTAGATAGGGCACCAGAAGAATGCTTACAAACAATCAAAAAAAACGGAAAAGTATGTAATAATATTTTAAAATTATTAGAACCATATAATTATCTTAAATAAAACAATAAATTATTATTTACAATGCTTAATAGTAAAAGTATTGAAAATATTGAAGCGTTTCAAAATTAAAATTAAGAAAAATAAAGATTTAATATGTTTAAGTCATTCTAAGCTTGCAAAACTTCAACCGAAGAGCTAATATTTTATTAAACGTTCTTTGTTCTTTTTTTACTTTGTCAAAAAATAATTGTGTTCAATAAATAAACTTTACATTAATAGATTAAAATAAAAATTATATTTAATAAAAGTAATAAAATTAATTCGATAGCGGATAATATGTTTTAAGAGGTAGAATTGGGAAATGTTTAAAAATACTATCTGTCATATAAAGGAAACAATCAACGCTATAAAACTCCTTTCGATCATTTAATCTAAAATACTAGTAATAATAACTAAATCCTTTTTTTTATTTATTTATTTATTTATTAATAATTTTTAATTTTTTCTTTTTTTAATCTTTCTTTAAAAAACTAAACTTCTACAATTCATCTTTTTTATACCAAATTCTATCTTTTCCAGCACTTTTTTTTATACATTTGTTTATTTGTTTAAATGATACATAAAAAAATATTCATTTTTAAAAATACATCTTAAAGATAGAACCTGCGCTTTCAGAAATTATGACCGCTGAAATGAGAGACATAATACCGGAAAATAATGTTCATAATTTAAGAATAATTTTCTTGTCAAAATTTAAATATTCTTTTTTCAGGTGATAAATTTGAAGTCTTTGTAATATATCATAACTGATATTTTATTAATTCTAAACGCTAGAATGCTTTTAATTAAAATTACCTTTTCATGTAAACATTTTTTTTTATCTTTGAAAAAGAAAAAAAAATCTTTTTTATCTTCAAATTAAATTTATTTATTTCAGTTATTTTCCAAATAGAATAGATTATCACAATTTTGGGTCTTGTAGATTTCACGATCTAAAGATATGTAAATTTTATGATCAAAAAAGGATAATATTATAAAAAAAAGAATAAAAATTGGATCTTTAAATTAGATCACAAAATTTCAAATTCTTTAAAACTTTGTTCAAAATTTACCACTAATGGTTAGTGTGTTATTCATGAAAGCAGAGGAACGAGGGTTCAATACCCGCTGAGGGTAGAAAAAATCTACAAAAAATCTCTGAAGTACTTGAAGAATGTTTCATAAAAAAAGAGAGACTGGTTTCGACTGGGTAATAAAAGCGGTGAAGATGATCAACTCGATTTAGTAACCTCTGTGTCAGGTAGGTCTTTGCTCAAAATGATATTGGAAAAGGAAATGAGAGACTCTCCACTATCCACTAGGATAGAAAGGATCATATTATAAATATTGGGATCTAATTTTATGTAAAAATCATGATCGAACTTTTAGAAGAAGACAAAATTTTCAAAAAATTTTTTTGATTGATTTTTTATTTAGTGTCGCATTTAGTTTATATTTCATTTTGGCATTAATGATAAAAAAAGTTATAAGCTACAAAATAGATTAAAGTTTAGATAAAAATCCAGCTATTGAAGCTTAAGTCTCTGCATTTAATTTTTCTATGCTGATCGCAAGATATCTGAAAGTTCTTGGTGTCCCAACTAAGAGCAATTTTATCTCTGTAAGCTGTTAATATTTTAATTCAATCAAGTAAATTATTTGATTAAAAAAATCGTTTATTAAAATAAAAATATAAAATTAATTTCATTAATTTAATTCAATTTTTAAGCTATTTGAGAAAGAAAGTAAAGTATACACACTGGATCTGTTGAAAAGCATTGAAAAAAATTACAAAAAAAATTATTTGCCAGAAATGCGGTAGGTTCAATAATAAAATTGAATAATAACAATATTAATTTCTCATTAAAGAAATCATCTTCATATTTTAAACTTCAAGAGCAATGATATCGATACGGAGAGAATAATAGAAGAACTAGAATTACTCGACTTTAATGACCAGAATAAATTCAATGACTGGAGAGTCAGAAAAGAAACTGCCATAAACACATACCGAAAAATGTAAATTTCAAAAAAATTTTGTTAAAATAAACTCTAAAAATATATTTTCATTTAAGCTTGGCAAATTATGAAATGTGCCTGGAAACTCTTTTGGCACCAAACAGTTTTGTAGAGGTACCAGAGTATTTATGGTTTGGTGAAGAGCTAGCCAAGCTTCAACAAAAATTAGCCGAAGTAATTTATTCAGATAAAAATTAGAATCTTAATTAATCTTTCCCTTTAATCAAAAGGATCCAAGATTTGATACTGGAAACGGAGGATTCTTTGCGGGTCTTGGTCAACCAATACAAAATCGTGAATGGCTCTGAACTCTTACAAATTTTCGAAAATAAATACGAAAAAACTTTTAGATTTTAACTAAAAAAATTAAAATAAATGAATTATTTTCCAATTTTTTCTTATGCTTTTTGAGACATTACACACATCCGGTGTTACGAAACCTAAATTTATCTCTTTGTCTAGAACATTTGATTTGGTTTACACCATTCAAAACATAAGTGACACACCTGTTCTCAAATAAATTTTTATCTTAAAATTTTATCTTTTAAAACCCATATTTAAGTTGAAGAATTTCGAGAAATATTATTACAATTAAAAAATGGTGAACGAGATTCTCAAAAAAATATGCTCTGGTCTTCCATTGGATCCTCTTCCAGAAAATTTAGGCCGTAACCCAAATATCGCTCATGCAGCAAAGAGAGTTGCTAATTTATCCAAATCAGAAAAACAGGTAAGTTTATCTAAACTTATTCCAAGAGGCCCTGAGTTAAAAAAGTTGTGTAGCAAGCCATATCGAATGCATTGCGATACTTTCCTGCTCATCTTCACAAAATTCTTGCAATAGAGTTTGCTGATGAGCTTGAACAATACGGTCACATTTACATGTACAGATTTTTACCGCAAATATCAATGAAGTAAATTTTTTATCATTTAACAAAAAATTTTCTATCAATTGGTTAAAAGAGCTTATCCAGTCGATCAATATCCGTGCAAGACTGTAAAAGCAGCTGCGATGATGCTGATGATAATGAATAACTTGGACCCTCAAGTAGCTCAATTCCCAGAAGAGCTAATTACTTATGGCGGAAATGGACAAGTATTCTCCAATTGGGCTCAAGTGAATTTATATTTTTACAATCAAAAAAATATTTAAAAAAATAATTTTGCTAGTTTTGGTTGGTAATGAATTATTTGAGCGAATTGGATGATGAGCAAACATTGGTTATGTATTCTGGTCACCCACTTGGTTTGTTTCCGTCAAGTCCCAGCTCACCAAGATGCGTCATTACAAATGGAATGGTTATTCCGAACTACTCAAGCAAAGAAGACTATGAAAAATATTTTGCCCTTGGAGTATCAATGTAATTTTTGTAAAGATCATCTTGATTGTGTTTAAAAATACTTATTTTAGGTATGGTCAGATGACTGCCGGAAGCTATTGCTATATAGGACCTCAAGGCATAGTCCATGGGACATATGTAATTGAAGCTATAAGAAAAAATAATTGATTTTTAAATTCTTTTTTTTGTCAGCTGACAGTTTTAAATATATTCAGAAAATATTTTGGATCTAATGATTTGAGGGGAAGAGTTTTTTTGTCAAGTGGCTTGGGAGGAATGAGCGGAGCTCAGGCTAAGGCTGGATATTTACTTGATAGTATTACTGTGATAGCTGAAGTGAGTGAAGAAGCGCTTATGAAACGACATCGTCAAGGATGGGTTTTGGAAGTAATTAAAAACATAAAAGAATTGATAAATAGAATTGTTTATTGCAAACGAGAAAAAGTAGCTACTAGTATAGCTTATCATGGAAATATAGTTGATATTTGGGAGGCTTTAGCTGAGCACCATGATCAAACTGGAGAGCTCTTGGTTGATTTAGGTTCAGATCAAACATCTTGCCACAACCCTTATCTCGGAGGATATTTTCCAGTTCAGGTAAAATTATGACTTAACCGCTTTGAAATTGAGAAAAAATTATGAAATAATTTATTTAAAGTTTTAAAAAGCTCTATTTAACTTAGTGCTTCATTTATAGTTTTATATCGGTGATGTATCAATTCGTAGAAAAATTAATTCATAGAACTAATTTTCTCAATTTTAAAAAACCCATTGATTACATTTTGATAGAAAAATATTTCAAAAATAAATTTAGTCATAGGTTTTTTTTAAAAAAGAAATTATCTGACAACTTTTATAGAAAAATTTTTATTAAATTATTATTAAGTTTAGTTGTTCTTTAGAACAAATTTTAAATCTAATTACGTTTTATTAACTCTTGAAATAAATTTTTTTCAATTAAAATTTTACTTTGTAGATTTAAGGAAAATTTTTAATATTTGGTCGATTTATCGTCTATGAAAAATTACATGAGATTATTATTCTTAAAAAAATTCTATGAAAAATTTTCTATGAATATATTTTCTACATTATACCCCTATAAAAAATTTAAATGAAAATAGTAGTAGTAGTAGTAGTTTTGGCTGTAGCTGGCTAGCCAGCGAGTGTGCTGATAATGCACACTAAGACAGCTGATGTGATTGATTGCTGCTCATCCAACAATCAATGCCTGCTTTAAAGCTGTTGACATTGGGGGCTTCAACTAATTCATTTGGCAGCGAGTTCCATATATTAGCGGTTCTGTTGAAAAAAAAGTTATCTCTTTGTTGGAGCCTCGAAATTTTTTTGTGATGTTTGAGGCAGTGACCTCTTCCTTGGTTTTTTGTGACATTAAAATGGTTGCTTTTTTCAACCAATTCTATTCCATGCATGAACTTGTATAATTGAATTAGATCACCTCTTTTTCTTCTTTCCATCAGATTTGGAATGTTCAAAGCCTTCAATCTGCTTTCATACGGTTTGTTTCTAATTGAAGAAACAAATTTCGTAGCTCTGCGTTGAATCCTTTCAACATTCTCACAGTCAGACTTAAGAATTGGAGACCATACAGGCACCGCAAATTCCAAAAGAGGACGAACAAAAGTTATATACAAAGATCTTAATAACTTACAATCAAAACGATTATAATAATTAAATAATTGATATTAATAATTCTATGAAAGAATTATTAAATGATAAAATAAATTTTCGGTAGCTGCTTTCAAAATTAATTATTTATCGATATCTTCTAAAGACATCGAAATTAAATAATTTTTGCTTTTAATTTAAAGAAAAATTAATTCAAAAAAGAATTAAAAAAATCAATCTTTAAAAAAGAGCATCGTTATTTTTTTAATTAAATTAAAATTGAAGTATTCAAAATAATAATAGTAATAAAGAAAAATTATTTGGAAAATTTTTCTTTTTTAGTTGAGATTTGTTAAAAGATATTAAATATTTAAATATAATTTGAATTTGTTTAATAAAGATAAATCATGCTAAAGTAAAAAGAATTAGTTAAGATATATGAAAAGATTTTCTTTATTAAATTTGGTAAAAGTTCATTTTTAAAATGAGTATATTTCCGTTCATTAAAAAACATTTAAGGTTCATAATCTACATAAAAAATTATAGAAAAAATTACCGTTTTAAAAAAAAAAAAACTTGGGCACTTAATTAGTTAACTATTTTAGCTAAGCTATGAAGAGTCCTTAAAAATGATGCATGAAAACCCAAAAGAATTCAAACTGTTGGTTCAAGAAAGCTTGAGACGTCAATACCATGCTATTGATAAACTGGGATCTAAAGGCCTTGTATTTTGGGATTATGGAAATGCGTTTTTGCTTGAAGTTAGCCGCGCTTTTCAACAAGATAACCAAACATCAGATGCTTTATCAAAAACAAAATTCAAATATCCATCTTATATGCAAGACGTAATGGGTGACATATTTTCTCTTGGTTTCGGACCCTTTAGGTAAAGAATCAATAGTACCAAAAAAATTTTTTTAATTGACATTTCTTCAGATGGATTTGTACTTCATGTGATGATGATGATCTGAGAATGACCGATAAAGCAGCTCAAGAAGTATTTGAGCAAACTCTTAAATCATCAGATCTGCCTGAAAAAGTGCGCCATCAGTATGAAGACAATTTGAAATGGATCAAAGAGGCTGAATCATATCAGTTAGTAGTGGGATCGAAAGCAAGGATACTGTATGCTGATCAGCTAGGAAGGTGTAATGTGAGTCTAGCAATGAATAAAATGGTTCGTGATGGGCTCCTTAAAGGTCCAGTAGTAATAAGCCGGGATCATCATGACGTCAGTGGAACAGATAGTCCATTTAGAGAGACCTCAAACATCTATGATGGCTCGGCATTTACAGCTGATATGGCGGTGCAGAATTTTATCGGAGATGGAATACGTGGAGCAACATGGGTTAGTTTACATAATGGTGGAGGTGTTGGATGGGGAGAAGTAATGAATGGAGGATTTGGTTTGGTTTTAGACGGATCTGAACAAACCGATAAAATAGTTAAATCTATGGTTACTTGGGATGTTCTTAATGGGGTTGCTAGAAGATCATGGTCTGGAAATCAAAATGCTAAAGAAACCATTGTTAGAGCTATGAGCTTTGTTGATGGACTCAAAGTCACTGTGCCTGTTCAGATTGAAGATGAAACAATTTTAAATAGCTTATAATTTTTATTTAAAAAATAAAATTAATTTTTCAATTTTTTTTAATTTTTATTATCAAGAACTATGTTGTTTGATGATGTAAATGGCTAGTAATTAATAAATGCTTGAAGCATATTTTACAAAATTTGAATATTTTACCCAGCACTATCTACTAAGATCTACGCCTAAAATATGAGTAAGTTTTAGATGATGCAATTTCAAAATTTGTTTATGTTTAGTTTTGCACTTTATTGTTTGCTCCCAAGCATGAATAATTGGATTTTAAAATTCTCAGCATCATTTAACTTCAAATAAACTCGCTGTGAAATTATTTAAATACTTAATTTTTAATTAAGCTTATAAATTTAATCCAAAAAATCGAGTAAAGTAATTGCTGATTAAGTTATTGCGTTTACCATAATGGCAATTGGACCATAAGAAATTATTTCTTCCAAATTAGTAAAACAATCAAGAATTAAATTTTAAATAATTTATATTTAAAAAAAAATTATTGTTTAACTAAATCTTTCCAGGAAAAACATTGAAAAATCTCAAATAAGTTTGAATTTATAATTTTTATTTTTAATATTTTTCATTGTTTTAAACAAATTCATTACATAAATTACTACATTACATAAACTAAAAAAATTGTTTTAAACAAATTCATTACATAAATTACTACATTACATAAACTAAAAAAAAAATTAAATGATAAATTTTGGCGATCATGTTTTAAATTTTTCAGATTTTTTCATGGCTTTATTTACTTTTAATTAATTACTTTCAAAGAAGTCTATTTCAATTGTTTTTTTCTAAAATCGATATGTATCTTTTAAAAAACTACATATGACGCTTTTAATTAAAAATTTTTTATCAGAATAATCTTATTAAAATTTTGGTGATATTATGCAAAATAAAAAAGTAAGAAAAAAAAACAATAATCTAAAATTTTAAATGTTTTCTTTTGATAAAATTCATTAAAATCAATAAAAAATTATTTACTTTGAAAAATTTGATTATATTTCAAATATTGAAAAACAAAAATAAAATTCTGGATATTATAACTTTATTTAAAAGGTAAAATTGGGATATTTTAAATAGATTTTATATTAAAATACTCAGATTTCTGATTTCATATGTTGCATTAAAAAAGTTAACAGATTAACTAAAACCAAAATTTGACGGGAAAAAATGAGAGATTTCTTAAAAAAGAGATTTTATAAATTTAATCTAAAATAATTATGAATTTATTGGGCCTAATTTTTTATTATAACTGCCTCGCGCTCTTTTCCAACTCCGATGTATTTAACTAGAAAAAAAATATTATTAAAAACAATTTAATTTTAATTTTAAAAATAATCATTACTTGGAACTTGCAGTGTTTCTTCAATAAAATTCAAATATTTCTTTGCATTTTCCGGCAAATCATCAAAATTCTTGCAACCACTGATAGAACTCATCCATCCAGGAAAACTAACATACTCTACCTCTACCTTTTCCAGCACATTAATGCTAGCCGGAAATGAGTCCAATACTTTGCCATTATACTTGTAAGCAACACCAATTTTGATTTCTTCCAATTGATCCAAAACATCCAGTTTAGTAATTGCCAATTGAGTGTATCCATTTATCATATTGGTATACTTGAGAACAACTAAATCCAACCAGCCACAGCGTCTTTTTCTTCCAGTCGTGACACCATACTCTTTGCCAACTGTTTGCAAATACTCACCAATTTCATCAGTCAGTTCTGTGGCAAAAGCGCCAAGACCAACTCGTGTGGTGTACGCCTTGACAATGGCAATTACATTGCCGATGTTTCTTGGCAATACTCCGAGGCCACTGCAGATTCCTCCAATGGTACAATTCGATGAAGTAACATAAGGATACGTGCCAAAATCAATGTCCAACATGGCCGCATTGGCGCCCTCAATTATCACATTTTTATTTTCTTGCTGAAAAATATTGCTCATTAAAAAGACCACATCTTTGACACATGGCAAAATTTCCTCTCGCATCTTTCTGTATCTTTCCAACTCTTCCTCAATGTTGACATCACTCAGACTACTATACATTTCCTTGTTGTATTTGACCAGCGCTCTCAATTTGCTTTCAAAAATTTCAAAGTCGTAGACCAAGTCACAAACTCGGATTCCATTTCGAGTAGCTTTGGACGCATAGGTCGGACCAATGCCTTTTTTAGTAGTGCCCAGGTTGTCTTTGCCCTTGTGGCCCTCGACTAAACCATCTATTTCCTGATGCAAGTCAAGAACTAAATGAGCTCGGTCCGAAATGTAGAGACGAGATTTCCAGTTCTTGAGACCCTTGGCTTCGTTCTTGGCAATTTCCTTAAGCATGTCTGGCAAATGAATGACACAACCATTGCCGATTATGGACACACAGTCTTCGTTGATTATTCCAGTAGGAAGCATGTGAAAATCGTATTCGACTCCGTTGGCGATTACGGTGTGTCCAGCGTTGTTGCCGCCGTTGAAGCGGCACACAACGTTTGCCTCCGTTGCCAACAAGTCAACTATCTTGCCCTTGCCTTCGTCGCCCCATTGCGAGCCCAGGATTATGGTCGCCTTGCTCATCACCTTCAAAAAATTTTAAATATTTTTGTTTAGTTTAATTTTCAATCGAAAATGAGGGTTCAAGCCCCAAATTTTATAGTTATTAAACTAACATGTTTTGAGTTTAGAACTCGATTTATTTAAAATTTTTAAAATAAAAAAATTCCACTATTTTAATTAAAGGCTGATGTTAATTTCAACTCAATCAGCATTTGAAGCAAACGCTACCAAAGTCAATGAAAAAAATATTTTATTCATTTTTTAAATTAAAAAAAAAAATACATAAATTAAATTCTTTTAGAGAGAAAGAGAAAAAAAAAAAGAAGTTTTTCGATTAGCGCACCGGTTTTAATTAGGAAAAATGCATTTGAAATTTATTTGTAAAATTCATGTTCTTGTTCTCCTTTTTTGATGTTAGCTTTGTAGCCTTTTTCGAAGTCTTTGCTCAGTACCACATATCTATTCTCTCTTACAGCTTGCATTCCAGCCTGACAACAACAAAAAAATTAAATAAAAATTTTTTTTAATTAAATTAAAAAAAAAATTCAAACAACCTCTTGGCAAATGGCGTTTATGTCTGCACCTGAAATTTTGTCCGGTCTGGCCACAAAGTCTTCCAGGTCGACCTCATCACTTAGGTTCATTTGGTTAGTGACAGTTGAAAATACCAGCCTTTTTTGTCTTCTATCCGGAAGTGGAAATTCAATTTTTCGATCAAGGCGACCTGGTCTCAACAAAGCAGGATCTAGAGTGTCCGCTCTGTTAGTTGCCATGATAACTTTAACATTGACAGTCTGGTCAAATCCATCCATTTGATTGAGCAACTCCAGCAAAATACGCTGCACTTCACGGTCAGCACCAGTTTGAGCATCGAATCTTCGAGTGGCTATGGCATCAATTTCATCAATAAAAATAATAGCCGGCGAGTTTTCTTTGGCCAATCTGAACACATCTCTGACCATTCTTGGACCTTCACCAAGGTACTTTTGAACAAATTCAGAGCCCACCACTCGAATAAATGAGGCCGTGGTGTGATGGGCCACCGCTTTGGCCAACATTGTCTTTCCACAACCCGGTGGACCATACATGAGTACTCCTCTTGGCGGGTCAATGCCAATTTGTTTGTACAATTCAAAGTGAGTTAAAGGAAGTTCGACAGCTTCGCGCATCTCTTGCTTTTGGATGTCAAGACCACCAATGTCCGCATATGAAATGTCGGGTTTTTCATCTGCAGCGAGCATGGTTATGCTCGAGTCGGATTCTGGTGGAAGGATATCAACCAAAGCGTTGCTATGCTTGTGCAAGGCAACGCTGGCGCTCGGTTTCAGCAGTTCCCGGTCGATTGTGGACAAAATTCGCACATAGTAATTGGAGCCTGTGGTGGAGCCAACTATGCCATTATTTTGATCAATCGCCTCTAAAAATTGGCCAATTACCAATGGTACACTCTGAATTCTCTTTATTTCTTCCTGGGCATGCAAAAGTTCTTTTTTCAAGTTTTTTTGCTCGTCTTTGATGTATTCCTCTTGGACTTCGAGGAATTCAAGTTGACGCTGAAGTTTCTTTGAAGAAAAAAAAATTGTTTTTTTTTAGATTGTTTTCCGGCAAAAAAAATACTTTAAATTTGGTGTAGAGATCGTCGCTTTCGAGCTGTTCATATTGGCTAGAAAGAATAAATGATTTGGAATCTACGATTTCTTCAGCCTAGAAAAAGTTAAAATTTTGTTTTTAAATAAACTTAGAAAAAAATCATAGTTTTCAGACAACCAACCCCTCTGTTTATGTTTTCTTTGACAGTAATTCCAATTTCTTCCATTTTGAGTTGCTTAAAAACAAATTAATATTTCTTAAAAAAATTAAAATTTATAAAGTTTTTTTTTAGACTATTGAATGAATAGGCAAGTTTTGAAAATTATTTTAATTATATCATGAAAAAATAAAATTTAATTCAAAGTGAAATTTATTTCATTTCATTTGTTGTGATCATTAAACATTTGGCAAATATTTGGTCGTATTATCTTAGTAATCTTTTAGATAATAGCACAAATTAAAGTTGAACTAAAATAAATGAATTTTGATATAGAAGAGAAAATTTGCAGCAACTTTATTTTTGGCATGGTTCAAATAAGTTGAAGTAGGTACTTGGCTGAGAAGTTAAAAACATGCTAAACTTTAATCACAAAAATTTTGTTTTCTAAAATTCTTAATTTCAACAATGGGAATAATTAAATTTGTTTGTATTTAAATGAGAATAATTCTTAACTTTTCTTTTTGTTATACTCAACATTTCATTTGCTAATTTAGTTCTTTTTATTTTCAGAATCGAATTGATTGCATAATAATTCGTAAATAAGTGTTGAAATTCATTAACAAACAAATGTTGTAATAACAAGAAAGTTAGCTTAAATTAACTAAGTTTTCTTTTAAAACATATTTTTATATTGTATCAGGACAGTTTTTATCTTTTATTTAAAAGCAGTATTTGGATAATTCAACTAAAGGGTCTGCTATTTTATGTGACTGGTAAATAGGTGACCAATAAACAATTTAAAATGGTCACAAAAATATTTTCAATGAAAAATTATATAGTTTATTTAAAAAAAAAAACAAAGTATATTTTTAGAATGTTAACGAAATTTTCTTTTAGAAAAATCGGGGGTCAATAAGATAAAACATAATATTAAATATTATTAAATTAAAATACTGCAACATAGTGAAATTATAATGAGTTGAGTTATAATTTTTACTGTACTTTGTTACACATTTTTTACCCAAAATAAAATTTTCATTTTCTTTTTTATTACTAAATCAATTTAATGATATATTTAAATCCTATTGATTCTTTATTTTTTGCGCCACAAAAAATATAATAAAATCGGATTTTTTACATGAAAAGAATTATTTTAGGTTTAAAATGTGCAACAAAGAATGTTGCGCTATGCAGCGGTATTTTTTCTATTATTTTTTATTTACATAAATTTTAATTTATTAAGAAATGAAATAGAAGAATTTTTGTTCAATTTGTATTTGAAATTCACAAAAAATTTAAATCTGCCTTATATAGAAATTCAACAGTTCTTATAAGTGATCTCTCCAGCAACTAGAAAAAAAAAAATTTTATACAATCAAAAAGTTTATTAGTAATGTGACGTAATTAGTAATCATAAGAAATCTCAAAAAATTAACTGATATTGATGACAATTATTAAAAATAATCAAATTTAGAATTAATTTTTTTAAATATCGTTTCCAGAATTAAATCAAATTAATCAAACAAATTGCTTAATAATCAACAGCTGAATATATCTCCATTATTGAGGTACTAAAGAAGACAAAGTAAATAAACAAAA
The DNA here is from genome assembly GCA_025491095.1 of Brachionus asplanchnoidis. Lineage (NCBI taxonomy): Eukaryota > Metazoa > Rotifera > Eurotatoria > Ploima > Brachionidae > Brachionus > Brachionus asplanchnoidis. The sequence continues at coordinate 1,345,214 of JAILYF010000039.1, read as the reverse complement.
TCAAACAATTAAAAAATTTTTATTGATCAAAATTATTTAAAATTAAATCCCTTTTGCCTAATTCTCTGATTACCTGATTTACTATCTTATCTAAATTATTCTGTTGTTCAATAATTATTAGAATTTTATTGTTTCTTCTTGTATATTTAATCGAACTTTCTAAAAATACTTTTTGAGCATGATAAATATTTTCATTGATCTCACTTGAACGATTTCGTTTATTCAGAAATTCTTTGTGAACCTGCTTGGTCACTTTAAGGAAAATTAGTACATCGGCATCAGCCAATTCGTTTTCATCTTTCTCTGAAACTTCTACTACTTTTTTAAAATGTGAATTATTTGAATTGATAAGCCAGTCAGTCGCCGGATCCTTTTGAGACAAAATATCCAGCATTAACTTGCTAAAAAAACTGTCCATAACACTGCTTTTTTTAATTAGCTTATTTGCAAAAGCTTGTTTATGATACTCAACTCGCATATTCCGAAAGTAAAAATGTATGACAAGAATATTTTCATTTTCGTCTGGATTTAGAAATGCATTTTTTACTCTTTCTGGATAAAGGTCTTCTTCGTTTTCGAGGTAGCAAGATGAATTTATAATACGGGAAATTTCACGTGCAATTGTGCTTTTTCCACTTCCTGGTATACCTAAAATCATAATTTAACTAATCTTATTTTAATTAAGCTTATTTTAATTACCCATAAATGCTAATATAGTTGGTTTTTTGAACTTGAATGTACATTTATTTTCTAGATTCATTTTTTTAACTAAATTTAATTTTTGCTATAAGTCTAATTTAAGGCGCTTTTAAATTTTTTTTCATGTTTATTCATGTAAACAAGAAAATCTTTATTTTAGGCTTAAAATTAAACTTAAGTTAACTTTATGACGAGAACTGATCTTTTTATAAATTCCTGAAATTAATTATCAAAAATTAAAAACTGCACATCAGAAATTAGAATAAAAGAATCAAATTGTCAATGTGTTAAACTGATTAGCTTACCAGTCAAGTCATAAAAACACGGACGGACTTCGAAAACGTGAAAGTCATATAAAATATATTCTAATAAACAGTTGATTAAACAAATTTTTTTTCTAGTTAATGAATTAAAAAAAAAACGTTTCTATCACCTCAAAATCATGGCCCAAAAATTTTTTTAAATAAAATTCAAAATTTTTATTTTAAATTCTTAAAAAAATTAAATTTTAAGTTACCTTATATACCGATTTTGTTAAGTTCAGTACAAAAGAACAGAACAAAGTGTAAAAAAATTAAATTACTTTATTGCTAAAAGTTTAAAATTAATACTTTGAATGCAGCACGGTGCAACATTCAAAGATCAACTGTAAAAGTCTGCTAATGATGAGCCAAATCTCTGCAAAATGCTACGCTCGATTATATTGAAATTTAGCTTCTGCTACACTATGCAAATTTAGCAGACCTTGATATTTAATGCAACTTTTAATGTTGCACTATGTTGCATTTACAGAGTTAAGTTTAAACATATAGAAAAAAAAATTACCAATTATTTTACATTTTTTTCTGTTCTTTTTATTATTTTGTACTGAATTTCACAAAACCTTATATACCTTATTACCTTAGTTATTCTTATGTATTCTTCTAATTAATTGAGCAATCAATTTATTTATTTCTTAAAATTTAAATATTTATTATTAAATTTAGTTTAATAATTAATAAATAATATTCAAGTATTTAAAAAGAGAAAAAAATTCTCAGAAAAATTAAAATATTTCATTTTTATTTTCTCTCGATTTTTAATTTTGAATTTTCAGCTCGGCTTTAAATTTATAAAATCAAAAATTAATCATTTTTTAGAAAAATTTATTTTATTATTTATTAGAAAGCAAATTTAATAAAATTTAAAAGTTTGTTTATTGTCATAAACATTTTGATAACTAATAATATTTATCATATTGAAAATGTAATTATTAGGGTATTCTTTAAATTTAAGTAATTAAATAGGTAAAAAATTAAAAATTATTTATTAGTTTAATCATTTTATGTTTTCAAAAATTGAAAAAAAAAAGCCGTTTTAAACGAAAGAAAAAACAGCGATAAAAATAATCTGGATGATAAATAAATACAAAATATTTAACAATTAACTTTATTAAAGAAAAATTCGATCCTGAAGAAGGCCACTTTTGGTCGAAACGCGTCGATCGTTTTATATTAGAAAAAAAAAATTTTTTTATATTATATATTATAAATAAATTAAAAAATTATTTTATAAAAAAATTAATTTTTTTTATTTAATTATTGAAAAAAAAAATGCCGTTTTAAACGAAATAAAAAACAGTGATAAAAATAATCTGGATGATGAATAAATACAAAATTTCCAAATTAAAATTTAAGAGTTTTCAAAACTGTCATATAAAAAACTTTGAAGATAAACCAAACCAATGATTAAAATGTATGTTAATATGTTTTAATAATCATTATTTAGTAACCTTATAGATAATTTTTTATTTAATATAATTAATTGGATTATTTATGTAGGATGTAATTATATTGTTTGATAAACCCAGACGGCGTATTCTATTAATTTTTTACTATTATTTATTTTATTTAAGTTCCATGGACAGTAAAAATAGAAATAATACAAGTTAATAAAAAAAGTTTATAATATTAATAACTATTAATAATAACCATTATTTATCTCAAATTATATAAAAATTTTTACATCTTATTTAATCCGTCAATTTGACCACTTATTTATAAAATCGATAAAGATCGAATTCTAGGCCTCATGCTCTTAAAAAATTAAATTATATTTATTTAGAAACAACAGCATCATTCGAATAATACTCAAAATTCTAAATATTTTAAAATTATTTAAGTTCTAAAAAAATTTTTTTGTGAAAATATTATGTAAAATTTTTAAATTCAAAATTTCATCAAAAAATTTTTCTTATTGATCATTTTTAGAAAAAAAGTATTTTTGGTGATGTCATGAAATTTTATTTTAAGAAAAAGGTTTATCGCGGTCCGAAATATTTGGGGTCTGGGATCTGGATTAGTCGAAAGGTCTGCCAACATTATTAATAGAATCATACATAATCACTTAACTTAATCAATTGTATCTAAAACAGGAAAATTAATTCCTAAAAACTATCGATTTCAGCTTAAATTCGACCTCAATATATTTTAATAAAAATTATATTTTAAGAACAATTTTTTATTTCAATTTTTTTTTGTGTAATATTATTTCTCAACTAGAATTTAAAGCTTAATTGCAAAAAAATTATTAAGCCTAAAACTTCTGACAATCAAACTGAAAATGCCATAGTCACAAAATAAACTTTATGTACAAAATTAATCAAAATTAAAAGAAAAACATATAAATTACGATCTAAAAACATAAATGTGCTTTTTCGTTTTAAAAATGAGAACGGTCAGTGTATCCAAGTCCCAGTCTCTTTGGTCGTTTAAAGACAGTTATCGGCTCTTTTAGACTAATCGGGTCTACTTGAGCTCTTACTGTACCAAGACTTTTTCCTGGTTGCCAGCCCATTTTTTTCAGCATTCTATTACCTAAATTATTCTCAGGGATCGGTGCGCCAATTACTTCATTAAAAAAATTAATTTTTATTCTTATTTATTTTTACCCATTTACTTGGTTCACTTAAATTCAATTTACTTTCTGACATGTTCGATGAATTGTCATTACTTACTAACGATAATCTTTTTTTACGATTTCGTTTCCTGTCATCCTTCAAATGTTTAAATCAAAATTTAAAAAATTTTACTTCCATAATAGTTAATTTACACCCAAAATTTTTATTTTATTTTTAAAGCATTGAACAGATGAATGGTCCATGAGATCAAGAGCTCCATTCATTATCTCGTCAAAATGCTTCTGATCTTCAGAACTAGTGAACGAGTTCAAGCGTTGATAATTGCTCAAAGTTGCCTGGGATAAAGGCGTATTCAAAGTTGTTGACGAAGAAGACGAATCGCCGATCTCTTGGTCATTACCATTCCACCAAGGAACACATTCGAGCTCTTTTTTCAAACTGGACTCGGATGACTGCTCATCATCAGCTTCGTTTTCAATTTTTCTAGCATTATTTTGAATCCCTAGGCCAAAAAATCCTTGCTTTTTAATTTCGCACTTTTTACAATTTTCCACATCAGAATCAAGGTTAACTTCTTCATTATTGGAATCTTCATACTCAGTTTTTGTACCCTCAGTTGATATTTGACCATTAGCTCGCCTATTCATTAATGGTTTGCCGCGTTTTCGTTTGAAATTTAGCATTTTTTTGTGACTTGAATCTTGGTAAATTTTTTAGAATAAAAATAAATTTAAACAAAAACAAAATTTTATTAAAAAATTAAAATAATTTACTTAAATTTAAATTCGATTGACTAGTTATACTTGTGTTGAAATTTTTTCGCTGTCTACAAGCTAACAATCTGCGCTTTGAACTATTTTTTGGCTTTTTGGAAGCAATTTGGTTTTTTATTCTCATTTTGAGATAAGAATCCGAGTCTGAGTTTATTCTTAAATCGTCCATTTGGTTGTAGCAGTCGCTTATGGACGAGGATTCGAGATCTGTTGAAGTGTTAAAAGAAGAATAGCTGGGACTAGTGGTAATTGTTGATGCAGAAGATGATTGGGTTGTGTTTTCCACGCTCATCTTTTCATGGTTTAATACAGGAAAAATTTTATGATTAGACCTGAGCATTTTTTTCTGCAGTCGCCTTAGCTTGAGACAATGCAGCCTATAGTTTGAGTGAAATCGGTAAATTTTTTGAATTTTATAAACTTTGGTATTTCGCAAACGCTTTGATTTTTTGATCGATTTTCTGTTTTGTCTTTGGCACCGGGATGAGCGAGCACTGGAAAAACTGTTTGGTTGTTTGAGCCTGACCAGATTTTGGATGCCAGAATCCAGGGAATTTGAAGATTGGTCGAGTGGACGCATGGACGCCTTGGCTGCCAAGAGCAGATTCATAATTTTTTTATGCTTGATCCGCGAAGAGCTTGATCTATTTGGAAATTTTTTGGTATCAGAAGAAGAAGAGGAGTACAACTTGGCGGGTTGATTTAATTTTCGGTCTTTTCTTTCTATTCGATTTGAGTTCGATTTTTTTCTATCTTTGTTTGACAAGTTTTTGCGGTTTTTTAAACTTTTTTTGTTTTTGAAAAAAATTGGCTTCGAATTTAAAGCATTGGTCAAGTCACAAACTAGGCTGTCCATTTGAATAGAGCTCGTTTGATACGATCAACCGCTTTCGAGGTATTCTCAATAATTTTTACTAGAAAATATTAATTTGGATTTTTTTTTCTAATTTAATAATTTTTATGCGCTTATTTTAATTTAATTTGAGCATAATCAATCCATTTCAAAGCTTTTGAATTTATAAAAAATTTGAGTTGGTATTTTTAGTGTCTCATTTAACCTAATTTTTCCTTTTTTTTATTTAAAAGCGAAAATTTAACTTTTAAAACACCATAAAATTTAATTGTCAGTTTTAATGAAGGGAAAATTTGTTTTATTCAAAAAAGAAAAAAACAAAATAATTGCTTGACAATTCATTTATATGTTAAAATTTAAAAATTAATTTTTTTTGCTAAGTAACATTCAAACGATTAAATTTTTAGATAATTTTGTTTTTCTTATTTTTATTAATTAAAAATTTAATTTTCATTTAAAAGAATTTGAAAAAGTTTTGTGAAGTTAAGTACAAAAAAACGGAACAAAGTGATTTTTCTAAAAGTTTAAAATAAGTTCCATTGAGACATGGTGCAACATTCAAACTGTCAAAGTTTGTTAATGATGTGCTACATCTTTACTAAATACACTTCGCTCAAATACAGTGGTGTTCCGGATTTAGTAATTTACGATAATTTACGTAAAAATTAGTAAATTTACCAAATTTTACGTAAAATGTTGTAAATTTACGTAAATTTACAAAAGTAAAAAAACGTTAATTTATCAGATTTTACGTAAAATTTGGTAAATTTCGAACATTTTACGTAAATTTATGTAAAAAAAACTGTCCATGTCAAAAATTGAAATAATTTAGCACTTCGAATGAAATGACATTGAAATGAAATTGCATTTTTGGCGTTCAATTTCATTTTAATTTTTTGGACATTTTTTTTTTACATAAATTTACGTAAAATGTTCGAAATTTACGTTTTTTTACGTAAATTATCGTAAATTACTAAATCCGGAACACCACTGTCTACTGCTACTATAATTTCTGCTTAATTTGCTGAGTTGTCTAGCTTGTAGACAGCGAAAAAATTTCAACACAAGTATAACTAGTCAATCGAATTTAAATTTAAGTAAATTATTTTAATTTTTTAATAAAATTTTGTTTTTGTTTAAATTTATTTTTATTCTAAAAAATTTACCAAGATTCAAGTCACAAAAAAATGCTAAATTTCAAACGAAAACGCGGCAAACCATTAATGAATAGGCGAGCTAATGGTCAAATATCAACTGAGGGTACAAAAACTGAGTATGAAGATTCCAATAATGAAGAAGTTAACCTTGATTCTGATGTGGAAAATTGTAAAAAGTGCGAAATTAAAAAGCAAGGATTTTTTGGCCTAGGGATTCAAAATAATGCTAGAAAAATTGAAAACGAAGCTGATGATGAGCAGTCATCCGAGTCCAGTTTGAAAAAAGAGCTCGAATGTGTTCCTTGGTGGAATGGTAATGACCAAGAGATCGGCGATTCGTCTTCTTCGTCAACAACTTTGAATACGCCTTTATCCCAGGCAACTTTGAGCAATTATCAACGCTTGAACTCGTTCACTAGTTCTGAAGATCAGAAGCATTTTGACGAGATAATGAATGGAGCTCTTGATCTCATGGACCATTCATCTGTTCAATGCTTTAAAAATAAAATAAAAATTTTGGGTGTAAATTAACTATTATGGAAGTAAAATTTTTTAAATTTTGATTTAAACATTTGAAGGATGACAGGAAACGAAATCGTAAAAAAAGATTATCGTTAGTAAGTAATGACAATTCATCGAACATGTCAGAAAGTAAATTGAATTTAAGTGAACCAAGTAAATGGGTAAAAATAAATAAGAATAAAAATTAATTTTTTTAATGAAGTAATTGGCGCACCGATCCCTGAGAATAATTTAGGTAATAGAATGCTGAAAAAAATGGGCTGGCAACCAGGAAAAAGTCTTGGTACAGTAAGAGCTCAAGTAGACCCGATTAGTCTAAAAGAGCCGATAACTGTCTTTAAACGACCAAAGAGACTGGGACTTGGATACACTGACCGTTCTCATTTTTAAAACGAAAAAGCACATTTATGTTTTTAGATCGTAATTTATATGTTTTTCTTTTAATTTTGATTAATTTTGTACATAAAGTTTATTTTGTGACTATGGCATTTTCAGTTTGATTGTCAGAAGTTTTAGGCTTAATAATTTTTTTGCAATTAAGCTTTAAATTCTAGTTGAGAAATAATATTACACAAAAAAAAATTGAAATAAAAAATTGTTCTTAAAATATAATTTTTATTAAAATATATTGAGGTCGAATTTAAGCTGAAATCGATAATTTATGACTAGCATTTTGAATTTCGTCTGATTCCAATTTTTGCAGTAAATCAGACCATTCGTCACTTAGAATAGAAGAATACTTGAAGCTGGTAACTTTGAATGTTCCACTAGGCTCTTAACGGGACTAATTTTAAACTTTTAGAAAAAACGTAATTTACATTGGTTCATAAACATTAGAGAGGATTTGATTTTTAAAAATAATTTAACCTACACCCAGTTGTAGGATTTTAAAAGAGATTTGAAAATAAAAAATAAGATTATAAAATTTTTTTTCTAACCCAGGTTCTGATAATCTAGTTTTCGTCAATTTGTTTCTAAAAAAATAAGATTCATAATGCAACCGACCATTCGTCAATTTATTGATAGAAAAGATATTTATGATTTTTTTTTATTCTAGAAATTTAAATTAGCAAAAAAATTTTATTTAGATTACTCAAACAATTTTTCTTTAAAACAAATAAGATGAAAAATTTTCAATCACTATACCGATTTGTATCATATAGTAACATAATAGATAAGATATGATTTTTTCTCACTCAAAGAAAATTTATAAGATAAAAAATCATTTAATAGAAATTATAAAAAGATTGACAAAATTGAAATAAATTGATTTTATTTTCAAAATAAGTTTATCTTAAAACCTAAATGCTAAAAAAAAGAATCGTGAATTTAGATCAATAAAAAATAAAGAATAATTTTTTTAGTATTTCTACTGCACCCAAATGCAGGACTTGGATGGTAAATTTTAACCAACTTGCTGATATGAATGGAAAAATAATTTTTTTTTTTAATTTATTGAGTAAAATTAAAAGAGTGGGTCATTAAAAATGCAATTAATTTTGGCAAGTCATTATCAAAAATATCCTTTAAAGCTTTGACTACATCTTTATGATATTTTGTTTCAAATTTAGTACCAATTGAGAAATCGTATTCTTGAACACTCACTTTTTTGCGACCAAGAACATTGGCTGCTCTTATTTGAACAACTTTAAAATTATTCGGTAAATCACAAACAAACTGAAATTCATCAACATTTTTTTCATTAATAGATCTTATTCTTTCTTTGGCATCAATTGGAGCTTCTCTATATTTAAACAAAAGTTCATCTTTCATTGTTGGCAGTTGCTGCAAATCTACTGTCAAAATATCTGAATGCATTTTACCACGCAGCTCATCTACATGAAATTTTTCTAATAAATTTTTCACTTGGTTATATTTCTCGATATCCTCATCGCTCGAACCATAATCAACAGTGATGCGGGCTCTCGGTATTTTAATTGATGTTTCCATTTTTAAGCTTTATTCAAAATGAAAATTTTAAACTACTTAATTTAGATTTAAAAGAATTTTTTTTTAAATCACTCAAAATAGCATTCTTAAAATAGATCAAGGATATTTTTTTTGGTAGTAAATTTTTTTATTAATCAACTAAAAAAACTAATTTATTTTAATTTTTTTGCAATTAAAATTATTAAAAAGTGAAATTTTGAAATCGACTGAAGGAAATAGTTTAAATTCCTTCCAAGTTTCATGTTTCTTGAAGCCCAGTTTTCGTAATGCATTGGAAAACACTAATCCATGGTCATAATAATCTGGCACCAAAAACTCAAACTTTTCATTTTTAGATCCTTGCACGTGGTCATTGCTTGTTAGAAGTGAGCTTTCTTCTGCTTCTTCATTAGTTGGACCATCAACATATTCCGAAACAAAGTGGTTCACTATTTCGGTCAAGAATTCCGAATAAGATGCAGAAAGAAATTTTAACTGAACCTTTATTGACTTTGTATGAGAATCATACTGACACCACCATAAGCCAACAACTTCTTTTCTTTTTTCTTCCCCAATCTCTCGATTATAAACGAAAATAATTTTTTTTGATTTATGACTAGCATTTTGAATTTCGTCTGATTCCAATTTTTGCAGTAAATCAGACCATTCGTCACTTAGAATAGAAGAATACTTGAAGCTGGCTCCAAAGCATAGGACAAATGCAACTCCGACACAACTGATTAGTGAAAGAATGATATTCTCGAAGTATTTTGAATTCAAATATTCAATTGAAATGATGATAATGAGATTTAAAATTGCACTTTGGGATGCAGAACCAAAAATATAGCTAAATAAATCATTTTGAAAACATTTCTTTTCTGTTTTAATAAAGCTTTCGATTAATTCATTATTATTTTGATTATTGATCAAGCTTATTGAATCGATTTTTGTTTTATCGAATTTAATTTCAAATTTTTCCCATTCAGGAAAAATTTTAAACTTAATTTTGCAGTAAACTTCGTATCCCTTACTTCGGATTTTATTAGAAATGAATATTGTAGCTATGAAAGCAAAGAATCCATTTAGCCACTGCTTTGTAAGGCTGAATACGTGACGAAACACGAATATGTTAACGATAGATAGAAAAACTTTTTGAATAGCTATTTTTAAGGCATCAGTAATCATAATCATTTTGAAACAAAATAAATTTTTGAAATATGGATGACGTATCGGAAACAATTGAGGGAGTTTGAATTCTTTACAAAAAAACAGTTGATGCTTTTCTCAAAGAAAAAAGTAAATGATATGCGTTTCTTTGATCAGATTGTGCAATTTATTGATAGGAAAAATATTTATGATTTTTTTTTATTCTAGAAATTTAAATTAGCAAAAAAATTTTAACTGATAATTTGTTTAAAATTAGTAATAAAAATAAACTTAATTTAATGGCTTGTTGATCTTAGTCAGCGGTAAACCGAATTTTACAAGATAAAATAGCTCATTTCTAGACTTATAAGCCACATATTGTGGTTGACACAAGCCTTTTCTTTTCATTCTTGCCTTAGTAAAAACTTCAGCATAGAGTATAAAATAAATTTTATTTAAGTGTAATTATAATAATAATAATAAATTTTTTTGATTAATTTAAATTTCAAAGAACAATTATCATTTAAGATAAAATAACATAAATATATATTTGATAAAAAATTTTTTAAAATATTCAAAAATTGTTGGGTATCGAATTATCATGATATTGGCATTTTGCTTGGTAAATGGATCAAAAAACAAATCTGTTTTGTTCATTTTAAAATGACTATTTATCAAATTTTTTTAGGGAAATAGTAAACAATAATATCAAAAAATAAAATAAAAAATAATATCTTAAATAATAGTAAAAAATAATATCTTAAATTAAGAAAATGGGATTGGACGCATTTTTTAAGCCGGAATTTTCGGCTCGTGTACTTAAGAAGCATAGTTATTTTTTTTAAAAATCGGAAATCCATGTTTCCGCATTCTTTTTATATTTCTTTGAAATTTGATATTTATTTCTGAAATATGGTAAATTAAACTTGGTAAAATTATAAAAAAAAATACTTTATTAATCCAATAAATAATAAACTAGTTAAAATAGCTTTTTCTATACTAATAAAAATAATTGGTAAGTGCTCCTCTCCTTTTACGGTACCTTTTTAGTAACGGCTCCGACCTGACACAAAGGCTACTGCATCGAGTACTAATTCTAATGCTAATATTTGATTAAAATTAAGAAATATTTGAATTTTTACCTTAAAAAAAAATAGCGCAAAAAACATGATCATTAATAAATGATAAAAAAATGTAATAAAGCGCTTTTATTTTTAAGAAATTTTTTAGAAGGATTTAAAAAAATGTTGAAATTTATTTTCAGAAAAAATTTAAAACTAATTACTTAATTTTTTTTAAAGATATCAAAAATCCAAAAGACACGAATTAAATACAAAAACATTTGTTACCCTGAACAATCACTTATACATCAGCTTGTCAACTGATGCACAAAGATAAGTAAGAATTATACTTGTCACGTATCTCAGAAGTTAGACGCTTCGAAATGCTGACAGATACATTAAGCACTTGGCTCACATCTTGACTTAATTATAAGCTCGTGTTCTTGACACGTTCAATAACTTAAATAAAGCTTTTACATAAAAGATTAAACATTGTTTATTATAAACCGGTTACAATTGGTAACAGCGTTAAAAAGATGATATTTTTTAAGGGTTACTATTTCAAAAGATTACCTTGAGAAACTTAGTGTACAAGAGCTAGTACACTTGATAAAGACACAAAATGGGTCTTTTGAAAATAAATTCCAGAGATTAGATGACGACAGCGAAATGGTAAGCTGTACAGAAGCCGAACAAATGGAATGGCTTCAAACTGTTCAAAATTCTGGAAAACCAAAGAAGTTGCTTATAGAGCTACTTTTTAAGAGAGCTGAGCTATTGGCCAGTACCAAAAAGATGAAAATAGAAGAAGATAGTTTTAGGAATATAAATCAATCAAAACAAAGTGAAGAAGGAGCAAAAAGCACCTTTCGAGATGTAGCCACTTCATCGAAAACTTTAGTACATGAGGATGTATTACATGGAAACGTAGGATTCGGACTAAGGGAAACGCGAATCATAAATTTTAAAGTCGACGATATACCAAAATTATATGGAAACGATAGAGATAAAGTGGATGAATGGATATAACTAGTAGAAACTGAGGCTAGGAACCAAGGAATTATTAGTAGGCTAATGGATTGCGTTACAAAACTTCTTAGAGGAAACGCCTTACAAATGCTTAGAAAAATGCAAAAAAGAGATGAATCAGTTACGTGGGATAAATTTAAAACTCAATTATAAGCAACACTATTATAAGAAACCAGTTGATGTTCAGAGAGGGCTTAGATCTGAACTAAAAATTATAAAATTAACGTAAAATTTTGATCACAAAATAATGAAATTCCAGACAATTGCAAACAGAATAGATAAGATAGATGAGTTTGAATTAGTCTGGTTCTTTCTTAAAGCCGTTGACCCAAAAGTAAGGGCCGAATTAGAGAGTAGGAATGTAGAAACGCTAGATGATGCCGTCAGGCATGCAAGAGTTTTTACTAAAGGATTAAGCAATTTTAGCAAACCAACAGTTGCTAACTATTCAAGACAAAAAAATTTTTATAAGGATTCATTTATGAAACCATCCATTAATGGAAAAGAATATGTCTCAAAATTTAAAGGCAAGAAATATTAGCAAAATGGTAAGGAAAAATTTAGGGGCCAGAATTATGAGCTCAAAAAAAACTTAATATGCTTCGGATGCAAAAGACCAGGCCATAAGATTTCACAATGTAGACTGAATAACAATAACAATTACTCTAAACAGAATCGTAACAAAAGAAGGATTAATATGGTTGAGGAAGTAAACAATGATTGTGACAATCTAAAGGAAAAGCCAGAATATGTGTACACATGTGATACAGGAAACCTTTTATATTTATCAGCAACTAAAGATGGTATCACACTAAATATGGCACTTGATAGCGGATTTACAACTTCAATACTAAGCAAAAATTTTGTGGAAAGAAATAAAATAACCATAAAGGAGTCTGACATTAGAATAAAAACGGCAGATAATAATATTGTTAAAGTAAACGGTAAAACAGAACCATTAAAATTAAATATCGAAGGTCATGTATGCGACCTTGAATTCCTAGTAATCGATCATGAAGACAGTGATGGGCTTCTAGGGGTTGATTGGTTTATGCGTACAGGAGCTAGTCTTAATCCAAGTGAAAGAAGCTTAAAATTTCCAAGTGAAGTAGTGTATCTTGAAGTTTCAGAAAAAGAATACTGTAACAAAGTGACAACTGAAAACTTAACAGATGAGAATTACCCGGACGATTGCTTTTCAGAAAATTTTTGACGAAGATTGGCCTTTGAAATCTATAACAAAAAAAAATAGAATTAAAACCGAAAGATAATCTAGATGATAGTGAATATCAATACTTTAACGAATCTTTAGACTATATAAAAGATATATTCGCAATGAGTATCAAAGATATAGCAAAGAGTAAAGTCGATAAACACGTAATTAGGACAACAGACGAAGTCCCAATATTTCAAACACCTTATAGAAAATCATTAAAAGAAAGAGAGATTATACAAGAATAGATAAATGATTGAAAATGATATTATTGAAATTTCAACATCAACATGGTCTTCACCTGTGGTATTAATACTTAAAAAGATGGAAGTAAACGCTTTTGTGTGGACTATAGAAAGCTTAATCAAAAAACAATCACAGAAACTTGGCCATTACCAAGAATCGATGATATTTTATCAAGGCTAAATGGTTCATCTTATTTTTCAACTTTAGACTTAAATATCAGGCTACTGGCAAATAGAAATGCACCCTGACTCTAAAAAAAACAGCATTTTCTACACCCGATGGACATTATCAATTTAAAAGACTTCCTTTTGGGTTGAAAAATGCTCCCGCCCAATTTAGTAAAATGATGTTTCGGATATACATTGTTTGATATTTTTGTAATTGAATAGAATGATTATCCTTTTATTGCACCATACATAAATAAAAGTATGTATATAAGAGTAAGATTAAAAAATGTTTTCGATGGAAGAATGCCATTTTTTCAGCCGTTTATACGCGTTTATCAGGTTTTTTTTGGAGTGTTTTTCGATATACGAGTATTTAATCGATTAAACATGATAATTTAGTATTTTCGAGCTTATTTTTTGAATTATGGCATTAAATAATATCAATAAATTAAAATGAAGACTCTCTTAATGCTTGTGTATTAGAAAACTCTATTTGTTTTAAAAAATATGGGAATATTTATTAAATTAATACAATTTTTCTTTTGTGAAATATTTTTTGTTTCCTTTTAGAGTTTATACAATTTAATTATTAAATTAAATTTTCGTTTTTCAACTAAAAAACGAAAAATTTAGTTTTGAATAAAAATTAAATAACTGAATTAATCTTTTTGTTTCAATTGCAAATTTTTGACAGTTACCAAAGATTCACTAACAATTTTATCAAATTTTAAGTCTAGAATTTTTATTTTATTTAATTAAGAATTGGTTTGATGGCTTCTTAATTTTCGACATTACTTAGATTTGGAATCTTTATAAATGATTTAGTTTTGAATTGTACAGAAGATTCTACTTAGAAATAGATTTATTTATTTGAAAAATATTTTATTTTTGAAAAGTAATTTTTATTGTAAAAAATAAGACTTCGTATAATTGATTTGTTCTAAGGCCATCTTATCAACAAATTAACCAAAGTTTATATTAAAATTATTTAAAATAAAAACAATAAATTATTAAGAAATAAGACATTACAATTCAGAATCATCAGTTTTCAGTTTGCTTCTAGTATTGACTGACTGTGCAGGGAATTTTGCGAATAAAGAGACCTGAGCAAAGCTTAGCAGAGAACCCACAATGTTCGGGATCTTAAAAATAAAACTTGAAATAATTTTAAAAAATAATAAGTTTTAATTACATAAATAAATTTATCTTTTAGCAAAATTCCATAAATGCTCCATAGTAATGAACAGCTTAGATTTGCTACACATAAACAAAATGATAATGATTCGGTACTTTTCGACATCATAACATTTTTCTAAAATATGTATGATTTTAAAAATGTCAATCTTGATCAATTCTAGTTACCAAAGAAGCCAAAGGAGATCCAAACATAATTATTGAGGAAACAGATCCCATAAATCCGACGTATTTTGATGAAATTTTTGAGTTTGGCTCATAAATAAATGAATAAAATCCGATAGTTAGTATTAACATCATCAAAAAAATTGTCTGATGGACTATTTTTTTCTTATTAGGGGCATAAAATAAAAATATTATGATGTAGACTATTTCTATGTTGAAGCCAATGGCATTTATAATAATTATTTGGTAGTTTTTGATTAAAACTCCATAAAGAAATACTATAACACAGCTAAAAAGACAAAATTAAATTATTCATATTATCAAAAATTTGATTACTTGATAAATGCTGTCAAAAAGGGCATGGGAGAAATATAGCCAACTGATTTTGATTTTATAATCTTCAAACATGGTTGACTACCCGAAAGGAACAAAAATAAGGTACAAACTATTGCCAAGTTACCTACCGAGAAAACTATATCTATCATTTTGATTTAATAGGTGATTAAAAAAAATCATAATTTAAAATTTCTTAAAAGTATTTCATATGAGTAAGGTAAAAAAAATATTTTAAGCATAGATTATGAAAATTTTACTATAGAAATTGAGCTTAATGACTTATGACCCTTTATTTAATAAAATTCAACTATTTAATTTAAAAAAATAATTTTAACTAAATAATTAGGCAACTAATAAACTGCTTGTTAATGAAATGTTTCGGATACTCAAATAACAAAAAATTTCATTAAAAAAGTACTAATATGTTCTCTTTTTAAATTTGAAATTTCTTATTAAAATAAATTTAAAAGTTTAATATTAAGATTTTAATATTTGATTTTAATCAAAAATTACGTAATAATTAACCCCACAAAAAATTGGACTAAATAAAAAACTAAATGACAAACTTTAATTTAATGTATTTTAAAATTGTAAATCTGGCTTAATTAAATTAAAAGAATGAATTCTTATACTTCAATGCTTCTTTAATTTAATGATTAAAAATATTTTTAACCTTTTAGGCACTGAGTCAGAGTGGTTAAAGATTCATTTAAAATAGTCAGCACGTTTTAAATCTAATCACGCTGATAACGAATATTTTTTTCTGATTTTTCTGTAGGCTTTTTTTCCAATAGATTGATTAATTTCTTAAGGATCTCGAAAAAAAAATATCTCAAAAAACTCAGTACACATTTGGAGTCAGCATGAAAAGTTATACTTAAAATTTTTATTAATACTCCATGTTTTTTAAAGAAATAAAATTAGAAAATATGAGACACAAAAAGTTAATATTTTGTACATTATTAAATCATTAATATATTGGTCCAGATGGGCAAAAAAATTCAGTTTTTTTATCTTTTTATTAATATTAATGATTGGGCCCAATACCAGGCAAAATTTAGTGAATTTTGTTAAATTAGATCATTTATTTTTTGTAATTGATACAACCATCATGAAACAATCTTAATACTCGAAGATTTATATTTAAATTTTAAAATAAGATTTGAAGCATTAAATTTTTTTTAACACTCTTGAAGATGGGCTTCTTTCCTATGTTTATCTCAAAAGCTTCAATAAGTGAGTGGGATTAAGTAAATTAAACATTTTTTCTCAGGTTTTTTAATTGGAATATTTGTCGATTGCTTCAATCAAAAGTTAGGTTGTTAAGTTTTAAGTGAATATATTTTCCAACTGATTGAAATTTTCAAATTTTTTATCGTGGTGACAGTAATAAAAAAAAATCCCGAAATTTAAATTTTAGAAAACTACCATAAGTTTCAATTATGCCATCAAAAAATGAACTAGTAAACATTTACATCTTATTAACTTTAACTAACGAAAAACCAATAAATTTTATCGAAAACAATTTTATGAATTATTAAAAATAAATCAATAATTTTTCAAGATAAAAAGTCTTCTCTTTTTTAAGTTCGAACTATGGTCTAAGGTATTATATAAAAATCTAGGGATTTTTATGATATTTTGAATTTGTTCCTTCGAAATATAAAAAATAACTTTTTTTTTAGAATTATTGGATTTTAAATTCAAATCAATTTATTTTATTGTTTTAATTTATTGCACATAAAGCTTTTAATATAGGAGTATTTTATTTAGATAAATTTATTTCAAAACTAAGTCTTTATACGACTTAAATTTTCCAAAACTTAGCAAAAAAAAATATTCTTTTTTAAAATAAGTTCTAAAAAATATTTAATATTCACAGAAAAAAAAATATCCATATTCGAAACTAGATTATATCCTGTTAAAGTTGGTTTTTTATTTAATTATTTCCTAGGTATCAAAAAACATTAATTTTTATTTAATTTTAAATTTTTAGCTATTTAAATTTTAAATCAAATTTATTTCAAACACTTTATTAAAAATCATTTAAGGCGTTTTGAAATTCCAATTAAATGAATAATATAAAAAAGACATAGTCAGCATATCAGAAAAAAGTAAATTTAAAAAAATGTGTGTGATTTTAAAATGTTTTTTGGAAAAAAATAAGTCCTTAAATCTACAGAGAAATCTTTCAAAACTTTTAGCGTCTTATTTGAATTTCAGATTGTCAAAATTAATTCTAATGCTTTTAAAATCATATGATAGTCAGACAAAAGCCGAGTTTGATTTAACTGGTCTCCGTTTAGAACACTCTGTGTAAATATTTAGTCTAGTACGTTCACAAACATAAATAATTTTAAAAACAATATTATGAAAAACAAACAATTCGGGTCTTTCTAATGTAATTATCCAAGATAATGCAACAAAATTTCGATATAAATAAGTTTTTAAAAAAGTTTCAGGCTGCCTAGCAACAAAACTATGGGCTTTTTTTCTATTATTTTAATAAAAAATTCTTATACAATTATATTTTCTATTTTCTTCATTACCTTCTTGTCTCTCTCTTGAAATAACAATAACACTCACATAAATAAATGGAATGAGAATAGCGAGAAATCAAAACAAATGAGAACTCGGCTTGAGTGAGTGATTGAATATTTATATTTTACCAAAGGCAAACAAAGTTCCAAATTCAAAAATTTAATCCCGAAAATTTTTTTCTTTTTTTTTTTTAAAAAGTAGATTTCAGCTTTAATTGATTAGTATAATTTTTTCTGAAATAACCCACTTGATTTAATTAGTAAATGGCGAGAGAATAAAGTGGTTTTAGTAAATTTTTAAAAAGTTTAAATTTGAATCTTTTTTTAGATTCTGTTCAAATTTTCGTATATAAAAAATGCTGAAAATAATGAACAATTCGCCTGATAATTATGATTTGTCAAGAAGCATGAACCGAAAGAGGCCATCGTTAACACAGCTAACCAGCAATCGATTGTCATTGAGCCATCCAAATAAATTGGAATTATTTAAATCAAGTAATGATGTTGGTAAGCTTTCGGTGCCAAAGGTGAATTCGAACACAATCAAACGGGCCATCAATAATGAAAACATCAGTGGAAGTGATAATGACACTAGGCAAACAAAATTAAATCCAAATACTGATTTTTCTTTGAGCAAAAATTACAACATTGACGAACCAAAGAAGACTCTAGATACGGACAGAGTCAGCAATTCGGTTTCATCTAGAGTAAATAAAAACTTTTTGCTAAGAATGAAAAAAAAACACAAGTACAGGATTTCAGCTAATATTTCAGGAACCAAATTTGAAATAAGTAATTTTTAATTAGTCTTAAGAGAAATTTGGCATAGCTTTTTTTTTCAGTAAAAAATGTGTTGGAGTCTTTAGGGTGCAAAATAGCTTCCGATGAAAATTTCGATTGGTAATTAATGTTTCCTAAAGAGCTTGATTTTAAAAAAAAAAATTATTTTTAGTAATTTAATATGGGATGATACACGTGTTAGCGTAGAGGGCGTATCGGAGCTCAAGTCGTTTCAAAGATTCAACCATTTTCCGGCTATGTCCGAAATATCCCGCAAAGATGCTCTTGCCAAAAATATTTTAAAAATTTGCAAAGTAATGCCACAAGAATTCGATTTTGTTCCCAAAACTTGGATCATGCCAGGTGATTATTCAAGCTTGTTAGCGTACGCGAACGAAATGAAAAAATTTCAGCAAAAAAAGACTTACATTATGAAGCCGTCCAATGGAGCTATGGGTCACGGCATAAAGCTATTTCGTAATGTTGAAAAAATTCAGCCAAGCGAAAATTTCATTGTCCAAGAATACTTGGCAAATCCGTACCTATTAGACGGCTTTAAATTCGATTTGCGTATTTACGCCCTGGTCACTTCGTGTGATCCTTTGCGCGCTTTTATTTTCAATAATGGCTTAGTTCGATTGGGCACTGAGGAGTACCAGGAACCAAATGAATCCAACATTGACCATTTGTTTATGCATTTGACCAATTATTCTGTCAACAAGCGCAACAAAAGCCACTATGACGAGGGCGACCCGAATGGAGAGACCGGCACAAAGCGATCTCTCAAGTATCTTTTTGACCACTTTAGGCGGAATAATATAGATTCCAGTAAAATATGGAAAAATATTCAAGTAAATTTTTTACTGAAAATAAAGTCTGATTTAAAAAAAAAAAAAATTTCAGGATATAATTTTAAAAACTTTGCTTGTTGCTGAGCCATACTTGTTTCATACTTATAAAATGTGCAGGCCTGGTCAGATACCGGGAACGGACAGTGTGTGCTACGAGATATTGGGCTTTGATATTTTGCTAGATGATAAACTAAAGCCATGGGTCATAGAAGTGAATAGATCGCCGAGTTTTGGAGCTAGTCAGCAAATTGATTTTGACATCAAGACACGCTTGCTGGTAGATTCATTTGAGCTTCTGCATCTGAGAGCTACTGATCGACAACGAAGCCTACAAATGGAAAAAATTGAGACCAAAAAGCGGCTGTATAATCTTAATTCGAGTAGAAATGAATTCAATAGTTTCGAACAAAAAGTTCTATTTCCAAATGGCAGCTTAAATTCAGGACTTTCTGGAATGAGTGCAAATAACAATTCGAATTCCAATTTGAATGTGATTAGAAAGCTTAAATCAAAAGAAAAACGAAAAATGGAATTGGTAAAAAATGCATTCTTTTATTATTATTATTATTTTATTAAATTGAAAATAAATTTAGATTGATCAGATTAAATTATTGAGACGTGAACAAAAAAGACAGGATTTTGAAAACAGAAATCTTGGAAATTTTTCTCGTCTCTTTCCAATTGATGACAAATACGACATGGACTATTATTTGAACATACTTAATACAGCTTTTAATCTTTTCTATCCGATCGGAAAACATTTTCAATGGAAGAAAACTTACGACAGGATAAAGGTAAGTTGATTTGTAATTAAATTATACAGCGATTTGCAATTAGAAGCTTTTT
The DNA here is from genome assembly GCA_025491095.1 of Brachionus asplanchnoidis. Classification (NCBI taxonomy): domain Eukaryota; kingdom Metazoa; phylum Rotifera; class Eurotatoria; order Ploima; family Brachionidae; genus Brachionus; species Brachionus asplanchnoidis. Next base: position 1,324,808 of record JAILYF010000039.1, on the reverse strand, counting down.
TGTTTATTTTTTTTCAAAAGGTTTTGAAAAATTAATCTAATAAAGCTTTTTAAATTTATTAATAAAAAACTTTAGATTGTTTTAATTAAGTCAAGGTAAGAAAGTAAAATATTATTAATTTCGACTGAAGTCATGGAGATTTTTAAAAGTTAAAAGCTGATTTTACTCGGAATCAATGCTTAATTGCTAGTATGGTGAAGTTAAAAATAAATGTGTTTATAAATTTTTATTAAACGATTTATGAAAGTTCTGGTAAAAATAAAAATATTTAAGAAAATATATTTTAAATTTTAAGTGCAAATTTAGTGTTTATAAAGCATAATAAAAATAAATAGAAAGTTTAATTGGCTTTTTTATATCATAATTATTCCTTTGTTGTTTTTTAAATATAAAAGTTTAAGTTAAAAAAATATTCCGCTGTAAACTGTTGAATGTGAGAACTGTAAAATAGATCTAGTTTACTTAAAATAATGATTTGACAATATTGTATAATTAGAAAAATCTTTTTACTTGCTTTAATTTTCTTATATCATTTATCTATGTTAAAAGATATTTTGAAAAATTTCCACTATTAATTAATTTTACACCCAAATTTAAAAACGCTGATTTATAAAATTTGTAGTTATCATAAAATCAAATAAGACCTTTAGCTTTGATCCGAGCTCCTCTATTAATTCTTTAACTGTCTTTGATATTTTTTTTTATTATATTCTTTTTTTATTTTTACTTAAAATTAAATTTTTTTTTCATTGTTTAAATACAATCAAATATAATTCAAATTGTAAAAATTGAACAAGTACTACTTAAAAGATTTTATTTAGAAAAATTTGAACAAATCTTCGACTTGAAAATTATTTTTTATGGCTGAAATGAGTTGTACTTACAGAATCTCTTATTTTGATATCTTATTTCTCCTTTTTAATTTTAATAGTAAAATTTTTTATTATTTTTCTAATTTTAGGAAGTCAATTTTCAAACAAATAGATTTTTCGAAAAATTAAAATCTTTATAAGTCGAGAAAACACTGTGAATTTTTTTCTCGATTCGGTATAATTCATGAAAATCTTAAGGGCTTTTTAGAAAAATATTGTACACTTCCCCGCTTTATGACCAGAAAACTAGATTGCTAAAAAATGAGATTGATTGATTGTAGCTGATGCAGTATCAAGGTAGAGCTTTTATCCAAAAAATGTCACCAGAACTTCAAGAGGATCCCGAAGAGATGCAGCTAGAAGTTAAGAAAGTTTTAAGTGGCAAAAAAACTGTCTAGAGTGTTCAGAATGTGGCAAATTTTATGGGTTTGAGAAAAGTTTCAAATTAAACCACTCAAAATCTCATGAATTTTTTCTCTATTTTGATTTGATTTTTTACAAATAATGATTAGGTTTTTTCAAAATTTATTTAATTTTTTTAGTTTTTGAATTTTTTTCCGGTCACAAAAAAACAATTCACATATTTTTGTGACAAGTTTGGTCACAAAACCGGTACTGACCAGATTGATCACAAGATTGATGACCATCTGGTCACAAAACAGGGAAGATCCAAAAATTGTAGCAATTTTGATACATCCATTCAAAAATTTTGCAGTTTCAAATAAAATTATTTAATCTTAAAAAATCATTAAGCTATTTGAAAAGTGTAATCAAAAATAAAAAATAAAACACTCTATTTTATATTCATTTTTTTTCGCTGAGATTAAAATTAAAATAATTTTAAAGAAAAAAAATTAAAAACTTAATTAAAAAAAATAAAACTTTAAATTTTCAATTGTAAGGAGGACGAATTATTATATGAGTTGGCTGAATGCGATGATGAATTTTATGATGAATCCGATTATGACCAATATAAAAAAATAAATGAGTACTTGAAGGATGACTACATAACAAGTGACACAGAGGAAAGCCAGCCTAATTCAGACAATGAGGAAAATGAATATCATCATAGTCGGCATCATGATGTCTATTATCAAAATCACTATCACAAACACAATCTTGATCCAAAAACTGATCGACCAAGCGAGACTCGTAGCACATCCGTAGATTCATTCAAGAACAGAAATGAGGAAATAAATGACGAAAATCTGACTGACTTAAAGTTAAATTCAGGAAAGCGCATTTCGGTCAAATCTTTGGTGCAAACAGAAAATATAAAGCAGAACCGCGTTAACACTCTTCTAAATTCTGTTATGAACACCAAAATTTCTAAACCACTTGGACGAAAATCCACAGAATTGGAGCATAAAACGTCTGAAATTGCCAATGCCAATAAAACAGAACAACTAGAACTGCTGAAACAAATGCGACGTCACCAAAATAAACAGAGCATGGCTAGTACTAGCAATCCACTTAAACCCCGCGATTCTGCTCCTGAACAAGATGACTTATCGAACAATAATATATCTACATTAACCATAGCTTGTCTAAAACTACTAAATCAATTAGAGATTAAATTTCCCGGTAAAACAAACCAGCAAACCCGGAACATATTGCAAAAAATTTATTCCAAACTAGACTCATACAAGCCCAAGTTGGCTGACTACTGGATGGTGAAATTGGATGATAGTAAAAGAACTAAAATAATCAACATTGTTAAATCGAATGTAATTGTCATATTACAAAAAGTTTTCATGGTTGATTCGGTTGAAAATTTAAAAATTTACAAAATTTTTATCAAACTTTTCAATAGACTACTTTGGATGCATGGACAGGGACTTTGGAACTGTTTCGGATCATCTAACTCGTAAGCAAATTTTTTTTAACAAATTTTCAAAATTTTTTAAATTTAATTTTTTTTTAATTTAATTTAAGAACTTGGGAGTCCATTTTTAATAAAAGTACATTTCAAATTAGTGAGAATGAACTCAAATGCTGCTACAGAGTTGTTGAGCTATGTAAGGATTGTGTCATCATTGTGTATCAATACGCCTTTGAAAATAAGCCAAATTACGAGAAACGTGATTCTACATTAAACCAGAGTTCGAAGTATCGAGCCATTTCTTTAACTAACAGCAATCTAAGCTTGGCCAAAAAGTAATTCCGAATCAAACCCGAATTAGATAAGTAATTATTTAAAATTATAAAACTAGATGTAGTTTTAGAATAAAATTGGTTCTTAATTAAAAGGTCTTTAAAACCTTTGCACTCATCATTTAGGCCAATTGTTAATTTTAAAAAAAGAATTTGTGATATTAATTTTGAGATAGAAATAGTCTCGATTTTTCTTCATTTATTCTTTGATTGTTTTGTTGTTTAGAACTGATAAAATGCCGGTTCAATCGGAATTTATTTTTGTAAAAATTTAATTTATTATATAATGCTTTTAATAAAATTTAATTTTTTTTTTAATTTTAAAATTTACTTGGCAAATTTTACAAAGAAAATGTTTTTTATAATTGTAAAAGCTTGTTTTTAACTGGTTTTATTCAAATACTGAAAATCTGATCAGCTTTTTTTGAAGAAGTTCTAAATCTTTAAAAAATATTCTTTTAACGTAAAAATCCGAATTTAATGACATGTCAGAAAAAAATGAACACTTCTTTTAAAAAGGCTTTAAATTCTTTTGAGCACTAATTTTACTTTTTTTATCAACAAAAAATCTCACTTTTCTAAAAATACTTTATTGGAACAAAATTACTTGCACTAAACAAAATTACTACTTGCAAACAAAATAACTTCTTGTAGTAGTAGTAGTAGTAGTAGTGTGAACTGCTGTACAGCGAAAATGATCGCTATACCAACGCCAATATGGCGCCTGGCCCATTAAGAGCCTTAGCAGTCTTTGCTTTTATCCATACCAAAAACTTCTCGGTCGATTATTGCCTTAAAACTATTGAGTGAAACAGCATTTACAGCTCTTGTTGACAAACCATTCCATATATCCACCACCCTATTAGTTAAGAAATTGAAACGTTGAGGGCCCTTCTTGGTCAGTTCTCTCACTAGTCTTTTGTCATGTCTTCTTAAATTACCAGCTGGTCCTGTTGTTGTTTTTGCATAATTAATTCCATTTATTAAATTTATATTTTCCATACCTTTGACTAGTTTGTACATTTGGATTAAATCACCTCTTTTTCGCCTCTCTTCAAGGGTTGTCAAATTTAAAATCTTTAGCCTTGATTCATATGGAATATTTTTTAGACAACTTAGAAGTTTAGTCGCTCTCCGTTGTACCTTTTCGATTATCTGTATATCACCTTTAGTTGTAGGACTCCAGACGCTTACAGCATATTCAAGATGTGGACGGACTAGTGCTGTATAGAGTAGCCTAAGAGAAGTAAAACTTAAGTTTTTGAATGTGTGCTTGATCATACCTAATGCTCTGTTTGCTTTTGCAGATGCTGCTGAGCATTGTTTTTTCCATTTCAGATCATTTGTTATGTAAACACCTAGATCTTTTTCTTCTGCCGTTTCTTTTAGAGTATGACTTAAACCATTTGTTTGGTTGAGCATTTGATATTGAAAGTTGGGATTTTTTTTTCCAATGTGCATTACTATACATTTCTCTAAATAATAAAAAATATAAATATAAAATATAAAATATAAAATGAATATAAAATATAAAATAAAATATTAAATTAAAATTGAATATAAAATTATTTTAAAAAAAAATTATTGGTCTCAAAGAGAAATTCAGTGAATCATCGATCGAAGATAAGAGTTTATCTGTAACGAAATAGGCATTGAAATTGACAATTAGACCAACAACTCCAATTCTTTTAAATTTTAACTTTTTTTTTTATTTTTTTTTTAATTCCTTACTTTTTTAAATTTTTACTTTTTTTTTTAATTTTTACTTTTTTTTTTAATTTTTACTTTTTTTCTTTAATTTTTACTTTTTTTTTTAAATTTTTACTTTTATAATTTTTTTTAAATTTTTATTTTTTTTTATTTTTTTATTTTTTTTTCTATAAAAAATCATTTTAACTTAAATATTTTTAGGCAAAAAAACTAATTTATTTCACAAGAGTATTTTTAGACAGCAAAAGTATTTTTGTTCCAAGAGAGTTTTTTTAGACAACAAAAGTTCTCTAATATCACATGAGCATTTTTAGAATGCAAAGAGAATTTTAAGGAAAATGATGATTTTTGGTGATAGAAAAATCCTAAGGCTTTTAAAAAGAGCAATGTTCAATTTATACGACATGTCTTAAAAAACAAAAAAGTTAACTTTTTTTTTAATAATACATTTGGTTTTAATGAGATTCGGATTTAAAACATAGTTAAATTTCCATTTTTAAAATAATTTCATAAAAACTGAAACTATTTTAAAAATTTTTTAAGTTTATTCACATTTAATTACATTAAATTTTTATTATTTTCAAAAACAGTGCTCAATTTTGAATAACATGTCATTAAAATAGAGTACTATATTTTAAAGACATGTCAATAAATTCGGATAATTACGTTATTTTGAATTTAATTAAAAATTGTTTTATTAAAAAAAATATGATTAATGATTTATCCATTTACATTTATATTTTTAAGTTTGAGTACTTCTTATTGACTACGATTTTAATTAGAGAAACTATGAAAAATTATCAAATTTTAATTTAAATTAATTCTGCTTAAAAAAAATAAAATATAACGAAATTCTTTCTTGAGTTCTTCTATAAATATTTTATTTGATCTATGAAAACAAAACAAAATATAATTTGGAATTTTTTAATTCTGTATTATCTACTCTATTAAAAGAGACTTAAAATTTTTTTAAATTTAAATAACTTTTTCTTTTATAACGTAAATATCCGAATTTATTTACATGTCTATAAAATAGAGTACTCTTTTTTTGTGACATGTTATTCAAAATTGAGCACTGTTTTTGAAAATAATAAAAATTCAGTATTAGTGACATGTAATTAAATGTGAACAAACTTAAAAATTATTTAAAATAGTTTCAGTTTTTATGAAATTATTTTAAAAATGAAAATTTAACTATGTTTTAAATCCGAATGTCATTAATGTCGGATGTATTTTTAAAAAAAAAGTTAACTTTTTGTTTTTTAAGACATGTCAGATAAATCGAACATTGCTTTTTTTTAAAATCAATGCTCATTTTTTACTGACAAATATGACAAATATGCTTTAATTTATTATTTTTGTGACTATTTTACAAATTAGTTAATTTTTTCTAATAAATATTTTGAACTTTTTAATTTTGAGATATTTTTATTAAAATTTGCGTTTGATTAAACAACTGATGCCAGTTGCTTGAAAATTTAACGCCATTTTTAAGTATTTAAAAATTTATTTTTCAGTTACAATTTTAGTTTTAAGAAAAAATAAAAGGAATATTTAGGCTATAAATTTTAATAAGCCGTAAAGACTGATCTTTAAAACAATTAATAAAAGATACAAGTTAATCAAATTGGTGCTTTATTAATTATATTTTAAAATTCGATAAAAAGATAAAGGAAAAAAGTTTCGAAATTTTTATGACATAAAATTTTGATTAAGAATTGTAAAAATTGATTTAAAAATTGATTGATTAAAAATTAAATTAGAGATAAAAAAGTTTATCGTCGAGACTTGGTGAATGAGATTGATGCAGTGATTCGCCTACTAGATGAGCTAATTTTGATGCATATTGACATATACCAGGTGTGCGAATCTGTCCCTTAAATGTTTTTTAATTTTTTAATTCAGAAGATATTATATTTTATGTAAATTACTGGCCAATTGTAATATAAATGAGTTAATTTGAAGGAAAAAATCTGTATTTTTTTCAAATCTAAAGTGGTCTTATTCTCCATGATGTGAAAATGAGTTGGTGTCACTGTACCCCTATCAGTTGATTGCGGTATTAGGTAAAACTCACTTCAAAATATTTAAAAAATGATTAAACTTAATTTTATTTTTGCTTGTTAAGAATTTTACTCCTTTTGTTTAGTAACACTTGTATCAACTACGGTTCCTGCGGGTGGATTCTGAATTCGATTGTCTTTTTCATAAAAAAATCTCGCATTTCCTCGTTTCTTGACTAAAATGAAAGCAAAATTTGGTCTTTGGAACAAAATTTAGTTCAAATTATTTATCTAAAATTCATTTTGTCTACTAACTGGTAATTTTGATTTAAGTCAGCAAACGCTTTCCTAAACTGAGGAATCTCGTTGTCTTTAATTTTCGAAAATTGTCCATCACTTGCGCCATCTCTGAAAACAAATATTTTGTCTGGGTAGGTATTATTTTTTTTGAAATAGGCATTTAAAGCATGAATCATAAAATTGTCTAAATTTTTTATAAACTGCTCTAATTTTGGCTGTAAAACACATCTGGAAAAATATTTTGTACAATTGAGTTTATCTTCTTGAATACCATTTGTTGAGGAGACAAAAGCAACGACTGAATTGTCACGCTTAGTCGAATCCTTACAAACATCAATACCAACAACCATTGTATTTTTAGTCTAATATTTTTTTAGAAAAAAAATTAAAATTTTTTGATCACTTGGGCTTTAAATGGTCTTACTAATATATGAACTCCCCAAATGACACCTCCTAATTTACAATTCATTTGAACCGCAATTTTAGTAATCGCAGACTTGGCCTTACCACCTTTACTTTGGTCCAAAATATTAGATGTAATGCATTGACTAGGAACTCCGATTTCAATACAGCAAACTTTTTTTATTGCATCATAAGTGTCCTTGGCTGAATTGGGTAAAATACAAACTATCATTTGTGGATCTTTTCGAATTGAGTCTTTGATTGCATTTACGAAAAGAAATGCATTTGTGCCTCGATCTTGCAATTGGTACATTTTACCATTGCTAACACGAAAACCCATCGGATTAGATAAATCAACAATTTCTCTCATAAAAAACTCTGCTTTGATTTGATCTCTTGGATGGTATATCAGTACCCAATCTTTTAATGGAACCGATTCTAAATGCACACCATCTTTTAGTTTACCAGTCCATCCTCTTTCAGTACTTGCTGTATCTTGCTAAATTAAAAAAAATCTAGAAAAAATTTATTTTTTTTAAGGAAAAATAAAATTACATTTTTTAAAAATATTCTTTCAGATTTTAGTACCAAAGCATCACACTTGGTCAAATCCTGATTTAACGACATTTGCCAATTATCCAGTTCAGCTTTGGCTTCTTTATTCTGTTTAACCAGATTAATTAGACTTTTCAATCGGTTTACCCGGATATCAGCATTTAACTTAGTCACAGCATCCAATTCTTTTTTCATTCTGAAATCTTTGCTAAAATCCTTTAAAACCGCCGGACCTTGGGTTGAAATTACATTAAAAATTGAAGAAGTAGAATTTTTTTATTACCAGTAAGAGCACATAAAGAAGGTATCAGATAAATAAATTGATATGTATCCTTGTCGGATTCACTTTGCTTTTTATCCTTGATCCTGACTAAGAGAAGTGGTTGGTTTTTTTCACGAATAGTTATATTGTAATTTTGATGATAGTAATCCATGTAAGTAATGGACTCTTTTTTCTTATTAAAAGTACTCAATGGGCTTCTATCCCAGTCGATGTCATCAACTCGATAGCATTTATTTTTATTATAACTGGTCATGACAGTCGCGCCGACAAATTTTTCACAGCATTCTTCTTTCCATCTAGACTCTGGGTGCTTTTGAAATATTTCACTCATCAAATCAAAAACTGTTTTTGTATTAATGAGCTTATGGGCAACTTCAGCACAAAGAAGGTACTTGGTTTGATACCAATCGATTGTGGCCTTGTAGCCAGAAGCAATGTTCAAGTAGTATTGGCTCATTTTTTCCATATTCTGAAAATTAAAATATGCTCGATCTCTGCCGAATTCTACTAGTTTACATTTGTTCAAGCATCGTTTAAAAACAATGTTCATTATTTTAAATGCTTCTTGGGAATCGGGTTTAACTTCGCCAACTAATTTAATGCGAATGTTGACTTTTTGTTGGTCAAAAGTTTTTATACTTTCAAGCTCAGTGACATCATTTGGAAGTTTGTCTACAGTAAACATACTGGCGCCATCAAATGTTTTCACTGGTAGTTTTTGTCTATGGATGTTTAATAGAGCCATTCGGATACGGTTCGATTCAATATGTGGTTCAAAAAAAACATGGTAATGGTAAAGATGCCACTCTGATCTGCTAATGAGTCCAAAAAAATTACAGTACAATTCAATATTCTCATTTTGTGTCCCTGTTAAAGAAAAATTAAAAAAAGAAAAAAAAATTAGTTTCTACTTTCTGTTGATTGAATTTGGTTTGGACCTCCGAAACGGGATCTGAAGTCTGGTTGAAAATTGCTTCTCCCACCTGATCCAAAGCTAGTGCGGCCTCGATTATTTCCTTGTGCGCTGTCACGGTTAAAGTTGGAACTTGTTTGAAAAGATTGTCGCCGATCTATTCTTGGACGATCATCATCTCGATGTCTGTCATTTCTTCGATCATCTCTTCTTGGTCTGTCACTCTTTTTAAAAAAAATTGAAAAAAGATATTTTTTGTTTGGCAAATAATTGTTACATTATTTTGTTCGTGATATCGATCGCTGCTTCTGCTTCTACTTCGAGGTCTACCACGAGGTCTGTCAGACATTTTAATTTTTCTACTATTTTCTTTCTTTAAAATTAAAAGAGCTTAAAATATTTGCGATTCTTTATTAACATCTTTTTAAAATATTCGAATTTTGTGTATCATAGTATGTTGATTTTTTTGGTTTTTTAAAAATTTATTTTCAAATATTGCGATTCAACTATGGCACAAAAATTAAGAATCAAACTTTATTTTTCAAAATTGGATTGTCTTTTTGCAAATTATTTTGGTTCTCAAAAAAAAAATTAAAATTCAGAATTTCTTAAATTATTTATTTCTATTCAAGTGTTAAAATTGAAATTTGGCAAAAAAAATTTACGAAAAAAATTTCCTATTGTAATTTACATACCAAAAAATTACACAAAAAGTAAGGATCATCTGGTCTTGAAAATGGTCTTTTTCTATTTTACAGTCGCAAAGCTATTGCTTCAATTGTTCCACTAAAGTTTATTTCCCATTATTTCTATAATTTTTTAGCGGATTAATATCAGATGATTTGGGAAAACATGGAAGAGTTATAAATTAATGTTCTCTCTATCAATATTCTTCCTCGTTCATCGTATGCAAAAGTGCACCGTCTTGTTGGAAATTTCATTGTTGATCAGTCTTGTCATATTGATTCATTCTTCCTGCATTTAGTATGAAATAGTCTAAAATTTTGTTTACAAACATTCTCATAACACGATTGTGTCGTAATTAACTAATTGGCCATTTTCAAAAATGCTATTTTTTTAGTTGTTCTATTTTATTAAATATTTCTGTTAAATAAATTATTGAATAATTTATAAAAAATATATAAAAATAGTGGAAATTTAGTGGTGAAGTCTTACATTTTATTTTTATTTTCAAAGGAATCTTAATGAATTGACAAAATTCTTACAAAATAAATCACAAATAAAAAAAGCCGTTTTTTATTTATAAAATATTTGATTTTTTCGAATTTAGTCAATTTTTTATTTGATACTATAATTTCAAATAATCATTTAAAAATTACATAAATACAAAGCTCTTCGTTTTCTATTAAACAATTTTCTAATAATGAAAAAAATCTTTCCCATCTAATTCAAAGCTAAATGTTTCTTCAAAATTTCGGACATTTTTGTTATATCAAGAAATTGCGTCAAATTAGGAAAATTTACTTGAATTCATTAAAACATATACATTATAGGAAAAAAGGTATATTTGCCTTAATTTACGTAAATTTCTATAAAAAATAAATAGGGAAAAAAAAACTATTTTCAATTTAATAGATTTTCAAAGGGATTATTTTCTAGATTTATTTTCGTCAATTTTTAATTTTAATTTTTTACTGTAAATTTCGGAAGGAAATATGTAAAGAAAAAATAATTTTTTGATAGAAAAAATATTTTTTTGAACAAAAAATTTGCAATTCAAAATTATTCCAAAAATATGGACAAAATTTGAAGCAATCTTTGAAAAAAAAATTTATTTTGCATTTAATTTATTTAGAAAAATATAAAAATTGCATTCAAACAGATTCAAGCTTTATACTCGACCGAAATTTCACATAGTTTTATTTATGCTAAAATCTAATGCTAGATGAAGCAAAATTGAAGTGCAATCAAAGGCATTTTCACTTCATCATTCAGCTCGATACCAAATCAAGAGATATTTGTTGAAAAATATTAAAAAAAAAGCTGTTCTTAATTTATTTTTCGCCTAGAGCTCTTTCTGGCTCACCAAGCTCACTAAATTCCATTTAATTTTAGATTAAATAATTTAACCAAACAATCCAGCTTGGTTATTTCTGTCTTTAAACTCAATTGCGCAATTACATCAAAACGTTATTAAGCTAAGTCTTAAAACACGTTTAATCACCCTTTTTGCTCTCAAATAAACAATTACTTTTTCCTTTCGACTTCAAAATAAAACATACAAATCACCTGGTAAATTATATTTATTAATTGGATAAAAAAATGGCTTTTTAAATTGAAATGATGTCACAAATACGAATCAATTATATTTACCATATCTTAAATAAGAATTCAAAAAATTTTCTTAAATCATCAAGCAACAGATCAGCTTATTTCAAAATTTCAACAACCAAATCACTAAGCTATAATCATGGAAGCTGCAAACAATTTGGAAATACCTCCAACAACCAGCCCAAGCCAACCAGCTGAAAAAGCATCAAAGTCTCAAGCGCAAGCAGCGTCAAAGACACCAACTAGCAAAAAGACCAAGTCTCCAAGGAACAACAAGCCAGTGTCGAATGGCAAAGGCAACCATGGTGCCAGCGGTCGGTTCTGTGAAAACTACGGTCTTGAACAGGACACATACTTGGACAGACCTGGCACAAAAAAGACCAATCTGAACCACTTGCTTAATTTTAACTACAAATCAAGAGACCCCACTGATAGTTTCTATGAGTACGAACGCAGCACCAGGAGCTTTTTTTCCACAAAACTATCCAAAACCTCCGTGTTTAGCAAGGAGCAATTTTTACAAGCAAACTGTCAATTTGTTGTCCAAGAGGGCCACGACTATTCGGTGCACATGGTCGACCCGGATCGTCTAGTAGACTGGTCCAGCATTGAAGAAATCCACATTGAAACTTTGGAGCCTATTTCTTGCCCTATTTGTCTGTATGAGCCAACTTGTGGCAAAATGACCAAGTGTGGCCACATCTATTGCTGGTCATGCATCCTGCATTATTTGTCGCTGAGCGACAAAGCGTGGCGAAAGTGTCCCATTTGCTACGAATCTATTTACAAACAGGATCTTAAAAGTGTCCAAATAAGAAAGCATGGACGCGAATTCAAGGTTGGCGACGAGATCAACATGAACTTAATGTTCCGATTTAGGAACAAGTACAACACTGTCATTCTACCATATAGCCTTTACGAATCTTTTGCCAATGATGTGAAGAAGAAAAAAAATTTTTCATTTAATCTATTTAATTGCCAAAAATATTCCGATTTTAGCCAATATTTTAAGCTTTTTAGCAAAACCAGTGAGCAAATTTTGGAAAGTGTGGTTAAGCGCGAAAGAGTTGAGCTGGAAAGACAAGTTGAACAGGATGGAAATCAGCCAGAGGTTTGCTTTGTGGTCGAGGCACTAAATTTACTTGACGAAAGACAGACTTTGCTGATGAGTGAAATAGACAAGGGTCTAAAAGTTGGTGCCGAGTCCAAGGTTGACAAGCAGTTTAAAATTAGCTGCCCAGTTGAAACTTTCATTGATGCATTTGAAGATAAAATGGAAAAAAGTGTCGAGCAGATCCAAACCATTGAATCCAATGCGAAAAAAACAGAAGAACAAAGCAAAGAGAGTGATAATGGTAGAGTAGAAAGCTCTGGTCCATCTGATTTGACATTTTTTTATCAATCAAACGATGGACAACGAATTTACATAAATGGATTAAACAACCGGTGTTTGATGGCCGAGTATTTAGAATTTTCCAAATGTCCATTGACTTTGACTGCTAAAATTTTGGCCATGGAAAGTGTGTTTATAACTGAGGAGAATCGAAAGCGCCACAAATATTTGGCTCATTTGCCGCTACATTCTGAGTTTAAACTTGTTGAATTGGATTTAAAAAAGCCAGTAGTGAGTCAAAAAACTCTGGAAGCATTTAGTGCTGAAATACAGGAAAGAGCTAGGATGAGAAAAAGAATTGAAAATAGAGAAAAAAAGGAAGCTGATAGAATTGCAGCCTTGAATGAATTAGATCCGCATTATTTTGTGCAGTCAGCAATGAATGAGCCAGTTCATTATATAAAAAGTGTGCCCACTGAGCCAGTTTTGGACTATGAGACCGAATTTCCAGAAGCTGGAGCCTCGCCACCGGCTAGCAGTGGAGCAAGTGTGAGTGAAATCAGCACTACTAGCAGTACCGGTGGAGTTCCAAGTCGAAGCTTTGCTCAGATGCTACAAATTTCGAAAGAAGCGGCAGCTTCGAACTCGAATGCTTGGCCAAGTATTGACTCTAGTTCTGTGGGTTCAAGCGGATCAAATCAGCTCAGTGGATGGGTAACAATGGCTAAGAAACAGACTCAACAGCAATCCATGCTTGGACGATCGAAAAGATCGCAAAATCCACCATCGCCTTTGGCAAATGAAACGTTGGCAGTTGATCAACAAGATGAAGAAGAAATGCCAGCGCCTTTATATAAACTTTCATTTAGTTCTGCTATCGATCAGTCACTAAATCAGTTTGAATCAAGTAAATTTTTTTTTTAAATAAAATTTTCTCTTTTTTTTTTTAATTTTTTTTAAGAAAAATATTCTCAACAAGAAGAAAGTTTGACTATGCAAACAGACAAATCAAAGAAAAAGAAAAAAACAAAACAATTACTGTTTTCGACTTCATTAAATTTGGGATTTTAAATTTTGAAAAATTATTTTTTTTTTTAATTTTAATCTATATTTTTTTTTTCAAAAAAGAAATAAACTTTTTTTGGATGAATCGGATAAATAAAGAGATTTTTTAGTCTTCTTTAGATTTTGGATAATAATATTTATTTAGTCGAACATTTTTTTTTCAGTTATTTCAAATATTCTTGAAAAATTTTTTTTGAAACTATCTTTAATAAATTTTTAAAACTCAATATTTTTAGGAGAGTCAAGCCCTTAAATATTTAGAAAGCAAAAGTCAATCTATTTAAATTATAATCTTCAAATAGATTGCGTTATTTTGCAATAAAATAATGTTTATTCAAATGATTATAGTCGACTGAAAAAAGTACATTGAAAGGAGGCCATTGGGTAAACTCGTGTTATCTTATTTTTAAAATCACATAAAAATAGGGGAATTGAATCTTATGATCAAAATTAATTGAACATGCTCAAAAAAAACTGTTAATAAATTTTATTAGTAATAAAATTTATTCCGGAAGCATTCTTTTTTTGTAAAAATCAAAGCTTAATAAAAATAAAAAAATTTTTATTATCCTTGGTCGTATTTATAGATGATCTGTTTAAAATAAAAATATGACTGCATTTAAAAATATATATAATGAAAAAATAATTTTAAATCTAATTAAAATTTTTAATAATAATTTTTGAGTATGATTTTTAAAATTTGATCATAGACTTCAATTCCCTATTATAATATCATAAAACTTTCTATTTTATAACTGATTGATAACCGTTCTTTTATCTTTTATTTTAATAAAAAAGCCTATTCAAAATGTCATTCCGACATTTACTGAATTAATAAACTAAAATTGGCCAGTGTTCTCAATATTTTTTTCATTACATCGACAGAATTGGCATTAATCGAATTAAATAAATAAATAGATTACAAAAGATTCATTCTTTTTAGAATTTATCTTTTATTAAACTTTAAAAGGTTCTCTTATAATAATTGTAGTAGTAATAAAAACGGCAGCATAAAAATCATATTAAAACATTCTTCAAATTTTGTCTAAAAAATCCGAGCGATCTGTGGTGCGAGATCTTCAAGACATAAATTAGTGTTCTTAGCTAATGACTAGCTTGTTTCCAACAAAATAAGTCATCATCTCATTTCTGATAAATTTTTCCATCAATTTTCCAGCATTATATGTAAGTGGCTTTGGCTTTAGAGAGTCTTTTACACAAGGGAGACATTATTTTTCAGAATTAGAATGTTTAATTTTATTTCATTAAGTATTCCAAGTATTTTAAAATTAAATAAATTAGATTATTTTGCAAGATAATTAAATTCTTCTGAGAATGCCAAAATTAAAATATAAGAAAGACTTTGATTTAGGTAAGATAGAATTTTTTTCACTATTTTAGTTTTTTGACTTTTTAATGTGATTATTCAATTTAAACTTGTGTTTTCAAACTAAAATTATTAATAATTTAAATTTATTTTATCACTGATACACCAATTTTTTAGGTTTATCAGCATATTGATCGCGCTACTATCTTATATGTTAATTTAATAAAAAAAATTTTAGATTTATTTAAAAATTAATTTGGACATTAAATGCATCAATTCTTAATATCAATGTCATCAATTAAAAATGGTTTAAAAAAGGTCTTAGCTAATAAATCAATTCAATTGAGGATTTAACCAATCTTAAAATAGAAATTCTTGTAGACACTCTAGAGCTTGGGGCATTCCCTTGAACAATAAGAAATTCAAAAGAAAACTATTAAGAAAATTGATATTTTATAATTTTCAAAAATGTCACAAATTTTGAAATCATCCGATCAATTTACTTAAAGATACGTTGATTTTAAGAAGCCTTTCAAATCATTTTTAGAATGATTAATTTAATTTTGTTACTCCGTCTATTGTCTGTTTAATTCTTAATTATACAGTTGATATCTCAACCATATTCAAGAATTAATTAATTATAAAGACTTAATTAAAAAATTTAAAACAAATTTCATTTGATTAAAATTTTATTAATTCAATAAAAATTTGTTTTTTAAAAAATTTAAAATTTATTTGTAAGATAGCTAATCAAATAAATAAAACAGTTAACTCTTAAAATTATTTTTTTTCTTTTTGAAAATTTTAAATTATTTGTCAATTTATTAATTATGAAAAATTTCTATGATAAGTTTTCTATGAATTGTTTGTTCTATATTTTAAAATTAAAACTTGTCAATGAAACAATTATTCTAAGAAAAAACAATCGATGAATTGAACATTCACCAAAAAACTACTTTGACAAAGATCTAGACGTCTGAACATGCTTGGTCAAACTATGAATAATTTTTTGGTAAGTTTTCTTTGATTTAAAAATTACGTTAAAATTTTCATAATCTTATTATAACCTAAGAGTCATGTTTGTTTGCAAGAATTATTTATAATCATTATATAGATTATTATTATTATATAAATTATTACTTATAAAGAATACATAGAGTATTGCTTGCAATAGACTCCAATCAATTGACAGAATTCAAAAATTAACTTTTTTTTTAATCGATTCTAAAATCGAAAATTTTTAAAGTAAAAATTAGACGAATAATTTTATTCAGGGTAACAAAAGAAAAACAAATTTTAAGTATTCAAATTAGAAAAAAATTTAATTGAGTATTTATCAAAAATTTCAAGTAATAATAAATATGTGTTTGTAAATCAATTGAAAAAATTTAGTTGATTTTAAAGTTAGTCAATTATTTAATAGATTACATTTTTCATAATTTTTTATCTTAGAAATTTTTATTTATTTTTATTTATTTGTTTTCTGTACCGAGCTAGAGCTCCTTCAGAATAAATTTTAAAAAAAAATAAAAAATTAAATTAAAGTTAACAAAATTAGATAAAAAAAGGGGCATGTTGAAGTTTATGATCAAATGATCAAATGCTCAATTAAAAAGTAAGCATAATAATTTCTTAAATTAGCGAAATGATTTTTTTTTATTGGTAATGATGTAACATGTTATGCTACAGTCTCAAAAAATTATTTTAAGTAGATCATAAAATAAATGGATTAATAATCGATTTTTAGAATTAAAAAGAGTACAAAATCCGAAAGACAAAAGATTTAACTTCGCAAAGATAATAAGATTAAAAAACCAAATAATTTTTTATGTTAAAAAAAAAATTTATTTATTTGCATTATTAACTTTACTAAAAAATCAAAAATAATCGATCATTTTAGTTAATTTTGAACATACTATTAATTTAAATTTTTTTTTTTTTGAAATTTTAATGTAACAAACTATGTTAATCAATGTTACATCAAGAATTTTATAAAATTCTGCCTAAATCTTCAGGAAATTTATTATTAAATATAAAATGAGCAATTTGATATAAAGTTTTGATCATAAACTTCAACATGCCAAAAAAGGAATCAAATAAACTAAATAAATGAAATTAAGAAGACATAAAATTGAAATAGATTGTTATATGTGGCACATGTTTAAATAGTTCAAGTTTCAGGAAAAAAAGAAGAAATAGTAAGGTAGCAATTACACAATGGATTTGGGTATTAAATATATCTTGATTTGAAACCTTCTTTGTATTCCTTCACCAGTCTTACATCAAATGGAAAAGAATAACTCAGTCCTGTCCCAACATATCTCTCACTCAATTCAAAAAGCCGATTCGAGACTGTTAGTAATTTTAGTTTATTAACTTAAGAAAAATGCATTAAGTACATAAAAAGACTTGTAAATTGTAAATTGTAAATTTGTTAATTAACTAAGGAGTAAATATAATATGCTTTCTAAATTGAAGAAACGTATTTTCTAATTAATTAGCACAAAAACATTAAAAAATTTAGAAAATTAAAAAATTTTAATAAACACATTAAATACCATTAAATAATACCACCACCCATAAACTAAATTTCCTTTTTAATACAGTATTAAGAAGAAATATACTGGATTAATATGTTTTCAATAATAATAGATGGATATTTTTTGTAATTTTAGATTAAATTTGAAAAATTTCTTTATACTTCAGTTTTTATTGTTAAAAATGTTTTAAATAACAATTTCTAAAATTGGATTTTTTTGAACTTAAATATCACAAAACAAAATGGTATCTATTTAATTAATACTATTAAAATCAATTTTTATTGATGTTATAAAACTTAGGAAAAATCTTTTATCTATTTATTTATTAAATTAAAGTTTAAGTGCCATGGACAAATTGAAATATAATTTCATATATAAAAAAAGGTAGAAAAATTTGATATTAAATATCTATTTTACAATTAAGAAATAAATTCAGTTTGTACTTATACATAAAAATGATTAAGATTATTTAACATACTAAATTCAATTATGTTAAAATATTATTTTATCGAGTCAGTTATTTTAGAATTGCTTCATTCAAAGTACCATTCAATCAAAAGAACAGTGAATGCTAGATCATATTCATTGCAATTTAATGAGCCTATTTTTGACAACTTTTTAATGAAAGAATTATTTTCTCTATAAAATATTTTATAGTCTTTTTTAAGTATTCGAATGCATTAGGCAAATTAAATTGAAGATTGATCAAATATAAATTTTGAAAAAAATTTTTTAGTTTTTGGTTTAAATTTTTTCTGAAGAAAAATTAAATCTTAATCAAAATTTTGAAATTTTGCATTACAAAATTTAAGTAATTATACTACTACTACTACTACTACTACTACTACTATTACTATTACTACTACTACTAATTATAATAATAAGCTACGGCAAGCAAGCTTGCGGAGGCGGTCTACTAGGAGATCGCCTATGGTAGCACAATGCCCTATAAAAGGAAAATTACAGAAATAAGAAAAACTGATAAGATTATGGATTCAAAAAGACATTATCGTTAACTTTGTTAATATATTTTAATTAATACTAAAAAAGAAGATCATGGAATTCAAGTTGGCATACATTTTTACATAATTGATTATTGAAAATTGGTTTAAAAAGAACAATTTGTAAAAACTTGGGATTTATTATTGAAAGATTTAACTTTAGTAAACCAAATTTTATTGTTCCTCAAATTATTTTAATGTAAAAGCTTATATAATGGTTAAATAAAAGCGTCATATTAGTAGAAAAAGAAAGTAGGATTTGCTAGGCATAACATATGCCCCCATCCTGGAAAAGAATGGCCCCACATTCTGGGAAAATTTTTAAACAAAATATTAACAAAACAAAATAACAAATATTATTCTTTCTCTGAAGAGTAAAATATTTGGTCGAGTTCCTCATACTCGATAGGCGCTTCACGGGTTGGGCATTTTGGAATTTCCACGATCGACCGGAATTTTGATGAAAGTATTCTGCCGCCTGCACTATCGACAACAATTCTCTTTCAGTGTAATTGTAGTTTTGAGCCTTTTTTAATCCTTTGCAGAAATAAGCCGCCTTGCTAAACTTACCATATTGTTCTTGGGATAAAACTGCTCCGATTCCGGTATTATATTATTATTATTTATATGCTTCTTTTAATCTCCGTCACTGTACTTAATGGGTTTTTCGATCGTTTATTTTAACGCCTTAACGCACCAAACCAAAAGTTTTCCCACTTCCCCTGTAGGTTTACATGTAACCATAAATCTTAAAACTCTTGTCGCCGTTGACATTGTACCTAGCCAAATGAACAGGATCCATACAAATACAGGCCAGGACAGTGTGCCGAATTGACTGTAATAGTCACTATAGATAGTCTGCAGTTCTTCAATGAAAAACAGTCGGCTCCACGCAGCTTCTTGGGTCGGATTAAATGGGATATCGGTATCCACGTCGTCGACCATGTGCAATAATTTCCTATTAATGGCGTTATCCAGGGCATGGTATAGGGTACCAATCATAACCCACATACTGATTTGCTAAAAACGTGCCACTCTTGAAAATTGCGTGCTTTACGTAGAGCTTAGACGTATCTTTTATTTTTTATCGGGCGCCAATGTAAAATCTTGGGATTTATAATTAAAAGCCTTTTAATTATGTTTGGTTTACTTAAGTTAAATCTGAGATTTAACTTAAGTAAACCAAATTTTATTGTTCCTCAAATTATTTTATAAAAAGCTTATATAGTGGTTAAATAATAGCGTCATATTAGTAGAAAATGAAAGTAGGATTTGCTAGACATAACAAATTTAAGCTTTTAATAAATTTGTCTAATTGACTCCAATTTTAGTACTTTGTTTCGGTTTATTAACTGACTACAATCAACCCTTTTTTTAATATTTTGCCGTATATCAAATTCCTTCAAATTCTTTTCATTAATGGAGATATTATATGAATGATATCTAAAAGAGTTATTTATAGAACTGTTTGTATAAGAATGGAATAGTTTCGGGTCTCATAAAATTTAGTTTTGGTTTGCATCCAACACTATTTAAAGAGTAAAAACTCTTTTATTTCCACAAAAAATTTTATTGAAATTGTATTTTCAATAGGTAGGATATTATTAAAATGAATTTTTATTGATGCTTTAAAGCTTATGAAAAATCTTTTATTAATTTTACAGAAAATCGTAGAATTAAATAATAATATAAAAAATATTTTAACACAAAAACATAAAGCTTAGCATTATACTCAATAAACATATTTATCTTAATTTTAGTCTTAATTTTGATAAAATTTCTTGCAACTTAATTAAGCACAAGTGCAATACACTAAATTGAAATCTAAAATATTTCGATTTGATTTGTTTCGAAAAAAAAATCCATTTTTTTCTCGTTTCTTTGTTTGTCTTGTGACAGCTCAAAAAATCTTTTATTTATATTTTATTATAATTATCAAAACTATTCAACACGGGACCAAATTGTAGGTTAGCGACCATTTAAACTGCCTGAGGTCTTTCCAAAACTTTTATTTAATAAAAAATAACACAAAATTTCGGTAGTTTAATTTTTTTAAATACTCATTAGATCAAAAAAGATTACAAATAATTATACTTTGGATTTATAAAAAATATATAATTTAACTAAGAAAATTGCTGATTTTTTAAATAATCCAAGTACAAGATGCAGTTGGATTATTTTCTACATAACATAATACACTTAATTTTCTTCTTTCTTTTCTCTTTTTTCTTCCTTTCCAATTTTCCTGTTCCTCTTCTTCTATCTAGGAAAAAAGTAAAAAACAAAGTGGGAGAGGAGCAGGAAGAGGAAAAGAAGAATTTAAAAAACAAAACTTTGAAGTTATAAGCATAAAAGATTTTTTTAGTCAGAGATGTTAGTTATTTTAATTTAATTAATGATCAAATTGAATGTTTTATTTATTTAATTCAAATTAAACTCCATTTGGAGAAATACAAAATAAAATAAAATATGATATAATAATTTGCATAAAAGAGAAAAGAGCCGCTTTAGGTCCAAATTCAATTGACCAATACCAGTGAGTACAAAGTCAGGATTTTTTTATTTAACTGCATAAAACACTTGAGATCATTACCAAAGGAAAAAGGAGATTAAAAGTAATTATTGGAGGTTTTATAACATTGGTAGTTAAATATTTGGGATGATTGATGGTTTAACCTGATAGAACCGATGAATGACATCTTGGAAAATAAGTAAAGTTGTTAAATTATAAAGAGTCTAAGAGCTTTTGAGTTACTCGTCGTGTGACAATTAGGTATTTATTAAAAATTTGTCTAACAAGATTGTTTTATTAATGTTAATAGTTTTGAGGGTTTTGTTGTCCAGAGATAAGTTTTCAAAACCATATTAGAATTGAGAGAGACATGATGTTATAAATGAAACTTGCCAAGGAAACAAGAAGTTGCTAAGAATAATCTTTTTATTTGTTAGAATTTTTAAATTATAGATGGATTAAAGTCTGGATTTGAACTGATAATGTATTCTAGGACTGTATGCTAAGAACTTTATTTAGTTTATTTTTTAATTAATTTTTTTTTTAATTAAAATAATAAGCATCTTATGTTTAATTTAAAAATAATAAAAAAAGCTAATTTGACGATTTTTATTAAGATTTTAATCAATTAAATTAGACTATTTTATAAAGATCACGAACTTCAAGTTTTTTAAAGATTATGTAATCAGCATAAACAATTATTGATACATTACGAATATTAAAAATTTCACCAGTTAATTAAAATACAGTTCTTTAATTAAATTGTTAATAAAGATATTGAAAAGGAATGGGGATATGATTCGACGATGCTAGAAACTACATTCCACTTTGAAAAGATTCAAAAAAGTAGCGTTAATATAGTTTAGAACTTTGGATGAGTCACAATATTTCTTTAAAACTTCCTAAGAACAAATCTTGATTATTGGAAGCAGCTATAAGAAAAGGCCATCTCTCCAATCCTAATAAAAGGCTTTAGGATATTGATTCTGAAGCTTAGTTTTTTTTAAATAATTTCATTAATTAAATTTAATTTTAAATTTTTTTTCTTTATAATTATGAACTTGAAAACTTGTCAGTCAAACGATTACAAAAATTATTGCATTTATATATTTTCTCCATATTTTGAAATTTATGTCAACTTTGTTTATCTTTATACTTTGAAAACTTAATTGAATATGGCTTTTTTCTATAATTTTCACTTTGAATTTGCTTAGTATATATCTAATTTTAGATCATGTAAAAACATCGCTAACAAAGGAATTATTTTATACAAAAAAATGTATACATTAAATTTTTTTAAAATCATTTAATTCCAATTTTTTCATGCGGAATTCATTTTTAAGTTTAAGTATTTTAGGATAACATAAAAACTGTAGAAAATTTAGTATAAAGCATCTAAAGCAATTCAAGCATTATTTATTTGACTTGAGTTATTAAGCTAATTGAATAGCTATTAATTTTTCGTTAAATTATAGCAATTATTTTAATAATTTTATTTAAATTAAGAACAATATTTTTTGTGTTAACATCGTATTGATAGACACATTTTAAATTAAGCTACAATCGAGAGATCTAAATTAGAAAAAATTCTAAAATAAAATAATCTAAATCTTTGTGAAGATACAAAATTATAGATTTAAATTTGCATATTAAATATAACAAAAATTTTTTCCTAATTATAATCTTTTAATCTTTTCAGTTTATTTAATCATAAAAAGGAAAAATGAGATAAAAAGATCTAATTTGAAAGGTAACGTTTAAAATTTAGAATTAAAATTCACTATAGATTCATTTTTAATCAAAATAAATCTTTTAAATTTAACACTATCATCAAGAAATTAATAAAAAAAATCTAGCTTCCAAAAAATTTCTCTTGAAAGAAATACTCTTCATCTAATTAATTCCACAATTTTACAGCAAAATTTTTTTATTATTTTTTTTGATTTTAATATCCATATATAATCTCTTATCTATTACTATTTTATACATAATTTATTCCATAAAATAAGCTTACATTTTCAACTACATTAAAATTTTCTTTTTAATTGGATGTATCCTCAGCCTTGTGTCTTCAAGGTTGATCATGATGGGTTCGAATTAGTCGCTTTTTTTATAAACAATGTCATTTTTTGGTATTGATGATAAACTGAATCAATAAACATTACTATATTTTTTATATTTTCAAGTAATAAACATACATTATAAAGTTTGTGAGAGTTTTGAATTAAATAAAAATTTTTGTTAAATTTTTTTATATTCCGTCAAAATTCCGGGTAATTGAGTTTACGTTAATTTCGATATTAAGGCAAGATTCGCCTTTCCATATTGAACCGGAATAACAAGAGTCGACTGTATTTAATATTTTATTAATTAGACCATGACTTTAATTAAACAGAAATTCACTTAAAATTAATTTTTTGTTTCTATCAGAGCATTAAACTTATTTTTGTGTATAATAATCAAATCAAACGAAATCGATAGTTTACTTGAATGCTATATATTAAAATATGACTATCGAAGTCAGTAAACATCGATAAAACTAAGACCAAAACAATTTTTTTTAATAATTATGCATTTAATTTTAATTTTAAATTAATTGTCAGATATTATTTGAATATTTTTTTTCAAAATCAAGAATAGTTTATATCAAAATATACTGAAAACTAAATTTAGTTTTAAAAGACAATATTTTTTTATTTTTTAATATTTACGGTTGCATTAGTATATTAAAAAAATTACTAAGTAAAATTTGATTAATATTACATATATGACTTTCATTGTAACTTAATTTTTTATCGTTTAATAAAAAAATCAACTTATATATTTATGCTTTTTAGTTGACGAATAAGCCAAAAATTCGAATATTGCAAAGCGTGGATAATGATTCTCTTTTTAGAAATTGATATTGGTGATTTTAAGATTTAAAAGCTGCGTCTTTATTCAAGAGAAATTTTTTCAATATTTAAACTATTACATTTTTTTTAGAGATGATGCACTTGTTGTATAAATTTCATTTATATTTAAAATTTAAAAATGTTTTAAGTTAAAAGCGCGGTGCTAAAAAATAAAGTCTTAATATTAAACATTGGTTTTTTACTTAAAACTCTTTCATTAACGCAGGGTTTTAGCAAAGGGCGGATTAAAAGCGCAAGCATTTTTTAATTAAAAAAATTAACATGGCAAGGTATATGTCAGCGCATGCACCATATACAGAAACCAGTGCTTTAAATCACGCATCCTTTTACAAGGGTATACGGTATAAAGTTTGAAAATAGAAGTTATGTTTTTGATTTTTGTGTGCCAGCATAAAACAGAAGCAAAAACATTAAAAAAAGCAAATTTACTTGGTAAGCTCTAAAAAAGTATGACAAAGTCGTTACTTTTGATAATACCAATTCATTATTAGAATCGGAAATTTTTTGAAATTGTTTGTGTTAACAAAGTATACTCCATATTGTTGACTTAAAGATGGTTCACCACTATTTCATACTTTCTTTCATAATTGAATATTAATCCAGTACAAATCACTCTTAAACCATCCAAATCCATGATATTTAAAATTTTCAATATTCTAAATAATTCCGTCTGAGCGCTAGAACTAGGACTTATTCAAGGTTTTAGCATTTTAATTCTGCTCAAAAAAGAGTTTTCTGTATTTATCAAGCATTTGATATTCTCATTGAGCAAAATCATTTTTCAACAATATATAAAATTTCAATTTATTTCCTAAAATGAAAGATTAAACAAATCTTAATTTTAGTTTAATTAAATGTTTCGGTTTTCTAAAAATTTAAGAAATTTTTACTTTTCTTATTTTTCAAAATATTAATTTAAATAAAAGCTTAAATTCAATATTTTATTTGAATCTTCAATTTGGTCTTATAAAGTTTTTTTAGCTTTAATCATATTTCTTTGTTTTATTCACAAAAAAAAAAATAAAATTGAGCTTCAGGAGCGAATCAAAGACTAACAAAATCTATAAAATTAAAAAAGGATTTTTCAGCAAGAAAATGAAAAATTTCAAATTTTTTTATAGCACTAATAAATTCTTTAAAAAAACATTGATGTTGACATAATAAGATTAAATAATTTTTTTTTATTGATGTTGTTTTTTGTCTAGAATTTTATTATGCTAAAAAATATATTCTTAATATTAAAAGAAAAATAAAAGCAATAGTGTTGGTCTTTTTAATCAGTTGATTTAATTATCCTAGTTGTTTTAAATTTAAAAAGTGAATATAATTTGTCATAAAATTTAAATAATATTGCATTATGGATAATTTGTTTTTCATTATTTTAATTAATCAATTGATAAATTATATATTAAAAATATAAATTTTTTTTATACATTTAAAAAGAAAATTTGTGAGACAAAATTTTATCAATTTATTTTCCTTAAAAAATCAATTTATCTTAAATTAATGCGTTTAGACTAATCTTCCTAAATTTAAAGCAATTTCACGAAAGCACGTTTCCTTCTACAACTCATTAGAAAATGAAAAGGAAAATTTAGCAACAAAAACAATTAATATTCAGAACAGATTAAATTAAAATCCGAAAAATCTGGATGAACAATAAAACCAGGAATTTTAAGATTCAATCAGAGCGAGCCACATTATTTTGAATCAAGTTTCTTAATTGATTGTATAATAAATTTTTTAGATTGAAATCTTCTTGAAAGATTTTAGAGTTTGTGTATGACTATGGATTCACATGAGGAAAAAAATTAAAAATAGAACAAGCGAAATATAATATATTAGTTCAAAATAAAATTTCAATAATTTTTCTTAACTCAAAATGAAATTAATGAAGGAAGTCTCTTTAAAGAAAAATTACTATTTTTTCAAATCGATTTTAATAAAGATTAAAACTATTTTTTACGATTGACACTTAACTCTGATATTTTCCTTTCGTTATTTAAATATTAAAAACTCTAGCATTCATGGTTTTGTGAAATTCAGTACAAAATGATAAAAATAACAGAAACAAATAATAAAAAATTGAAAAACTTTTTTTCTATAAGTCTAAAATTAGTCGTTATTACGACATTGTGCAACTTTCAAAGTTGCATCAGCTATCAAGATCTGCAAAACTTTGCAAAATTAGCAGAAATTGGATTTCAATATGTTCAAGCGCAGTGCATTTTGCAGAAATTTTCCACATCATCAGCAGACTTTGACAGTTGATGCAACTTTGAATGTTGCAACATGTTGAATTCACGGGACTAATTTTAAACTTTTTGAAAAAAATTTATTCAATTTTTTATTATTTTGTTCTGTTTTTTTGTACTGAATTTCACAAAAACAACATTCATTTTTTGAATGAATGCAAAACTTATTCAATCATTTAGTTTTGAAGAAAAAGTTTTTCTTGATTATTTTTTGATACAGGAGTATTACAAAGTCAAATGTCCAGGATCAAATTTAATTTATCATACTCTAATAAATAATAATAAATAGTTATTTTAAAATTACTTAAAAATCCACTCATTATAACATTGTTAGCTCTAATTTATTAAAAAAAATCTTAGATTAATTTTCATTTCTGGTTTTGATTTCATTAATTAGTTATCAAAAATTATTTTTTAGATGAAATATTAGATATCTATAATTAAATTATTTGAATGATTTTAGACATTTTAGACATTTAATTCAATATTTTATTAGCGTATGATTTATCTTATTAATTTTGAAAGATCCCTTGGCTGTTGGGATGAATATTAATTCCTTACTGCTATGATTTAGTTGTATTTAAATTTTGGTTTTTGATAGTTAAAATGTAAAAGAAATAAGCAAAGTAAAATTTTTGATCAAATTTCAAGCGCTCAATCTTGCTCAAACATTTTTAAATGCGCAATTAAATTTCATTGCATTTTTAGAAATTACAATCCTTTTTCAAAAGTTTACAAATAAAGCTTTGAATTGTAAAAAAAATTAAAAATCTGCGATGAAATTTAATTGCGCATCTAAAAATTTTTGAGCAAGATTGAGCGCTTGAAATTTGATCAAAAATTTTACTTTGCTAAGAAATAGGACTAAAATTTGAATTAAAAGCAATACGGGATACGAAAATTTGAATAATTTAAAGATTATTTCTATTCTTTTGAAAATAAAATCGAAATAAATTAAGTGTTTTGGGTTATTTTGACTGCTTTTCTAGAAAAATTTGAAGCGGTTATCCTTTTGGTTATTATTTGTTCTTTTTAGGATAAGAGTATTAATCAAATTTATTTTGAGCAAATATATTTATTAATAAAATTTTTCTTTTACAGCTTTTTCTATCTGTAATCTTAACTCTTATTTTAACCTAGAAATTTAAACTGTATTTATTTTTTCAGTACTTTTCTATGTGATATGTGCAAGGAGCTACCATAGGTGACCTCCTAGTAGGTCACCTCCGCAAGCTAGTCTTACTGTAGCTTATATATATTATTATTATTATTATTATATTCGAAAAATTTTTTCGCACTTATTTTTACTTAAAGTTTTTGATGGATCATACTGATTTGGTTCTTATTGGGAAAAAGTGGATTCTCCTTTTCATTCGGTTTAAAGCTTTTGAATAACAATAAAAACGAAAGAGCAAAGTTTCAACATATTCTTCTTGATGATTTTTTTATGATTTTTTAACTATTTTCTCAAATATGTATTCAAATAAGTTTTAAAAATAAGAAATTTTTTTTTATAATCTTTAAGAAATATTTCATTTTCAATAATTTTATATATGTTGTTAAAACTTAACCGTAATAAAAAAATTAAGAAAAAAGTATTATTAAATGTGAAATTTTTTTATTAAAAAAAAAACAATAAAAAAATAGGATAACCTAACTATTATTAGCTTGGAATTCTGGAAAACCCATAAGAATAGACAATCTATTTGCTTTTTCAAAAAATAAATTTAAAAATAAAATAAAATAGGGTAAACTGAAATAAAAAAGAGATATATTGAAAAAAAAAATCATAAAAAATAAATATAGTGAAGCTATACACGTGTTACATAGTTGAGGCTTCAGGAAAAAAGGAAGAAATAATAAAGTTGCAATTACATAATGGAGTTGTTTATTCTTAATATCTTGATTCGAAACCGGCTTTGTATTCATCCACCAGTCTGACAACCAATTGAATGAAATTACTCAGTTGTGTGACGAAAAAATTCTTATATAGGATATGTATAATTAATTATAAAAATAAAATTTGTATTTTTAATTTAAGAAATTTTTTTTTAGATTATTTAAAACTTAAGTCTAATATTCGACTTAAGTATTAAAGAAAACAATTAACAAATTCTTCTTTCAAGTTAAGCGATATTCGACTTAAACGGGTTTCTCTGATTACAATAAATTATCCCAATTCAGGATCGTTATTTATATAAACCTAGTTTTTATTTTCTTTAAATTAAAAAACTATTTAAATCATTTTTTGTTTTGAATCAAAAAAAAAATTATTTGGAATCTTGACATTTTTTAATATTTAGATCATTTCTGGAAAAATAATATCTAATATTTATAATTCTTTCCCTTTATTTTTCTTTTTAGCTCTAAAATTAAATTAATAGTCTAGCTGCATTAAATTACCTTTATTTTAATTTTCGAATTTAAAATTGTTTTTTGAGTTGAGATGCTGAGCATAAAATCAAAGTATATTTTTAAGAATTACTGATCAGAGTTTATGACCAAATCTTTATACCTAAAAGCTGGCAAAGTAAAATTTTAGATCGAATTTTATTTTTCAAATTTGATCACAGCATTTTTAAATGCGCATTTAAATTTTTTAATCAAATTTTAAAAGTGAAATCTTATCAAAAAATTTACTTTACTTAAAAGATTATGATTTGTTATAAAGATGTTTTGATCTTTCACTGAAAATATTTATTTTTAAGAGTTTACAATGCCTGTCACATGTTAGTAAATTTATTTAATCATTTTTCTTAAGAACCGAATTCTCTTCAAATAGATAAAAATAATAATTATTGCATAAAACTAGTGGGTTTTAACAATATAATTAGTTTAAAATGCATTTAATTTCTATTATTTCTATTAGGGATAAGGCGGTTTATGTCAAGAATTATTTTCTTCTTATGAAATTTGAGTTTATAGGAAAAAATTTAAAGATAATTTTCTTACCGCTAATTTCAAATTTCAAAAATAAAATAATATTTTTTGATTGATTTTCTTATATGTATTTTGTAAAATTAATTAGTTATTCTAAAAAAATATTTAATCTTAATAGTAGAAATAAATGTGTTTTTTTAATATTTAATTATTGACATCAATAATTATTTGACCAAAAACTGTTCAAGGATGCATAATTTTTGAATTTAGTTTTTTAAACCATGAATACGAAGAATTAATTTAAATGTTAGTTTTGTGATACAATTAACAGTTAACATTGGCAGTTAACTTTAGACTTACTCTTTAATCAACTCTTTATTCGAGTTTGTATCGAGCTAGAATTCGAAGTGGCAAGTTTTTTTTTCAATTCTACATTTTTAGAAATAATTGCGTAATTAAATTTCAAATTTTAACATGCTTAAGTATTGAGTTTAAATTAAACAACGTAATTTCAAAATTTCAAAAAAGTTAAATAGAAAAAAAAACTTGCCAAGTGGACTGCAAATCAATAGCAAAATGTCTTTAAGCACTTTCATAAAGAAAATCGATATTGATCTTTTTCTTAAATTGATTAAATTATTTATTTAAAATTTCATTCAAAATTAACTTTTCCTATGTGGTTTAGTTAGAATTTTATTTTTTTAATTTGGATTTTGTTAAAAAAAATCAGAATGTTTTAAATAGTACAACTAGTGATGCTGCTTTATTTTGAATTTACAGAATTATCTGATGATATATTAGCAAAGGGTTTGCGGATGAAGCTAAAATTACTTTTCAAAATTAATAAAAATTCTTTAAAAAATTATCCAGCCAATGTTAACTAAAATTTTTTCCCCAAACGCTCTCTATATTCTTTGTTTTCAGCTAGTAATCCATTCTCTTGTTGAAACTATTCTAAATTTGGGATAAAATAGTCACATTCAAAATTGGCATTCTTTTTTGACATTTCTTCCTAATAATTTGCTAGAGTTTTATAAAAAATATAAAATTCAATTTTGCACAATTGGCATTTACTTGGTTCAAAATATTATGTAAATATTTATTTTTTCTATTAATAATTTTTCCATTTGAAGAGCGTTATCAAATCAACAGTCTTAAACTAAAATTTTGATTTACGCTCAATTTATTAATTCAAAATTTAACACACAGAAGATTCATTCTCATTTTTAATGTTAAAAAATTCAATATTTTAAATAAGAATTTTTATTTTAATCTTATTAATATTTAATTAAAAAATCAAAAATTAATTAATTCTAAATTCTAAATTCAATTGATCAAGCTTTAATTAGATCATAAAATTAAATAATAAAAACAAAGAATATTTATTATTAAATTGCGGAGAAAACTTGTTGAAAGAATATAGGTATAGATTGCTTGATCAGTAAAACTCAAACAAATCAGTCATTATTGTGAGCTATGCAAAACAAACTCACTAGCAATGAAACACAGTCATTAAATGAAATTTAATTTCCTTTTTAGACTTTCCTGATTTTTTAGATTTTTCTTTAGATCAGAGAGCAAATAAACGATCGTTTAAAAATTCATAAGATAAGATTTAAATTGCTAAAAATGAACAGTCGCGTGACATTATCTTTAATACTTAAGGCCCATAATACCTAAATTTTGACCCAAACAAAATAATTTTGAAATTTAATTTTAATTTTATTTTAATTAATTGAAAAAAATGATTATTAATGATTCAAAATTATTTAAATTAACTACAATTATAATAGTTAATTTTAATTCATCGTTTAAAAACAGTTATATTAAAACTTAAGTTTGGTCATGTTTGGCCCAATCTTTGACTGATTACAACTATTCTTTTGACTTGTTTTAAAAAAAATAAATCCGTGATCCTAATAAAACATCTAGAAAATAATAAAAAATTATTTGTTAAAAGGTATATCTTATGATTATAATATAATTTTTAGAAAGAGTTAAAGAAAAGGGAGGGAGTGAGCACTCCAGGCTTTCTCCAAAGAGCTTTGGATAAGCTTATTAAAAAATGTGTATTTGTACCGAATAAAGACACGCCCTCATGCAAGCCACTAGCCGTGAAGCGAGTAAAGAAAATAAAATAAGGTTGCCTCAATTATTTTAAAGTTTTAAGCAGTTCAATATTAATTTTGATATTTAATTCAATATTTTGTTTATTCAAGCTAAAAAATCGATTTTGTACTTTTTTTGTTATAGTGACATGTCACTATACTATAAGGACATGTCACTATAAACTAAAACCCGTCTATAGTGACATGTCACTAAAGTCAAGCATTTACGTCATAATAAAATTTTCTTAGCTTCTTTTGAGTTAATCGATATGTTTAAATTTAATTAAAAGAAAATTAAAAATTAAGCATTTCAGAGGAATTGAAAATAATTTTATATTATTATTTCAATTAAGGATTATTGTTCCTGATCATTTAATAATAATAATAATAATAAAAAGCTACAGCTTGCTGAGATGGCTTACTCATTAAGAAGGGATGAGTAATTACATATATAGGTACAATTGATTAAGAAAAAAGAATTTATAGAGATATTACAGATATTACATAAGATTATAAAGAACATTACAGGTAAAGAAAAAGATAAGTATAAAATAATGGCGTTCCACTCGTTGATGACTCTGTTGGTGAAAAAGTTATCTCGCTGCTGACATTTGGTCGTGACTTGGCTAGAAAGTCTACTCCTGTGTCTCCTAATATTACCAGCTGGTCCTGGTTGCGAGAGAGAGTTGCAGTGTTCCATTGGTTTCACCCAGCGTACAGCGTTGACTCCGCGGTAGAATTTGAGCATTTGGTTGGCATGTCTCCTCTCACACGGCGCTCCTGAAGTGTCGTGAGTCCCAAGACAGCGAGGCGATCAGCAAAGCTCCAGTTCCTGTATCTGCTCACTAGCTTGATGGCCCTTCGTTGCACAAATTCGAGGATTTTGATGTCCTTTTTGCTGTTAGGAGACCAGACTGCTGCAGCGTACTCAAGGTGGGGTCTGACGAAGGCACAGTAGAGGATCCTGCACGTATCGATGGTCCAGTACCTGAATGTTCTCTTTAGCTGTCCGAGGATGGCTGTAGCCTTGTTGGTCTGGATTCTAATGTGGATTCTAATTTTATTAAATTTTTTTATTTATTTATTTATTTTATGATTTGAAAAAAAATTTAGGACAGTGTACTAAAGACTGTTCTTCTTTGATCAAAACGATTTAAAAATAAGATAAAATTTTGTTAAATTATTTTTTAAATAAGTATAGAATTGACTGATTAGGTTATTATCCAATTAAATTCATAAAAAAATTATATATAGTTAACTGTCAAAGACTCTCATTTTTAACAGAGCGAAGGTATTGTAATCATAAAATTTTCAATTCAAATTTTCTTTGTTTCTTAAAGGTTCACTATTCTAATAAAAAGCTTCAATTAAATATTCACTTAATTAAACAAAAGGCTATTTTAAGATTTAAATTAGCATCATTTTCTTAATTTTCAAAAGAAGTTTTTATTCCTATATAGTTTCATGGTTAATAATATTCACCTTCATAAGTCAAAAAGTAAATTCTTTTTAATTTGTTTATGACGCGTACATTAGAATGATTAAGAAATGCTTTATCTCATACTTTGGTGTTCTGAAGTAGCAAAATTTAATAAGAATTATATTTTTTTCAATAAAAAAAATTAATTTTCAAATATTTCATTTGCACCCTAAAAGAACAAGCAAACAAGCTAAATTTTGGAATAATAAGAAAATTTATTAATGTAAGTTTATGAAAGAATCGCCATGTATTAGAATCTTTGAGGAAAAAAACTTTTGTTTGATTTTATAAAAAGGTCTTAAATTTTTCATGGAGCCATTCAAAAGAATTATAATCTAATTAGAAATAATTCATATAAGATTTTGGTAAAATTTTTCAGTTGTAGTCAAACAAAAAATTTTTTTGGAGTATTAATATTTAATATTTTTTTTTCTTTTAGTAAATTGAGAGGAAAAGTTATATTTTATTATACAAGAGTTTTTAACCAAGAGCCAGTAGTTGCTGATTCGACCATTCATATTTTAATATTTTTTTAATAATAATTATTTTATTATTTATTGTTTGCATTTTGTTTCTTATTGTTTTAATTTTTAATTTAATTGAAAATTTTTTAATTACTTTGGTTAAATTTAAAAACAATTTTTTTTTCTAAAATTAAATTTTTTGGACTTTTCTGTAAAAATTTCAATGAAAATATTATCAAAGCAATTATTTATTTTTTAAATCTTAAATAAATAATTTAATTAAAGTTACCTTATTATAATTATTATAAAATTTGGTTATTTAGTTTATAAATTGGCGAATCGCAACATTGTGAAATTGAAAATTCTATCTTATAGGAATCCAAAATTTTAAAAACCGAAAATTTAAGTATTTTTTAACAGACTAAGAAAATATTATTTAATTTATAACGACATTTCACATTTCACACATTATCAAAATAAAATTTTTTTTATTTTAATCTAAAATTAACACTAAAACTAAAACAGATGTTTTTGAGTCTATTTTTATCTGCATTGTGTGCCTTTAACAACTAGAAGGATTGCCAAACGATCTTGAATCAAAATCCCAAATCATCTCTTAAAAAAACATGCTTGCTAAATTAATCAATTCTACAATTTCAAAAAATATATATATAAATAACAAAAAAATACAAGTTCTTAAAAAATTGAAACTCTTCTAAAAATTTTATCTAGGCATGCGACAATCTAAATTAAATAAAAGAACTTATAATTTTGAAAATAATTCGATTTCATTTTATCTCGAATTTAGATTAGATGCTTTTTCTGACTAGACCCCGAATATAATGTTCTTAATAAACTAGATTACTTATTTTAAAATAGAAAATTATAATATTCCCTTTTTAATTTTTATAACAAACTGAATTTAATTGAGCTATTTTTTTATTTTTTAAAAATTAGAAAATTTCAGGTATCAGTTTTAACTCATTTAGATGTACAATCTTAATTCTGAAAAATTTTTTTGTAAAAGATTGCAGGATTTTTAATCATCATAATCTTTTAAGATTTAATTAAGTTTTTTTATTTTTTCGAATTGACAGCCAAATAAAAATATTAAAAAAATGAAAATGTTAAGATATAAAATTATTTACATTTTGTCAGCAAAATGTATTGTAATCTTTAAGTAGACTTTATTTTTTATTTTATTTCGATTTAAATTGCTATCATTAAGGTGAAGTGAATAAGACTTGAAAAAAGCTGAAATAAAATATTTTTTATTTAAATTTAATCGAAAAATATAATCATTTATTATCGAAAAGAATAATTTTTTCTTATTTAACAATAATTTATTATATTGATCTTAAAACTCTTAATATTAAGTGTTTTTAGAAAAGCATATTTTTTAATTATAAACTTGCTTTAAATTAGCATCATTTTTGAAAAATTTGACGGTTTTTTAATAAAAAAATATAATATTTAAAATCGAAAAGGAAGTGATTATATATCAAAAAAAATTAAAACGAAAATGCAGATTTCAAAATTTTATTTGATATTGATTTCAGTATTCAATTAAAAAATATTTATTAGATATACTGAAATCTTTAAAATGATTAATATTATTTCAAAAAAGGCATTTAAAATTGCAGAATAATCATATTATAAATTCGAAAATAGTCAGATAAATATCTTAAAATAATTGAAGTTAAAAGTTGTAGCTATTTATAAGTATAATTTAAAAAAAACAACCTTAGCAAAGAATTTTCTTGAAAATTAGCTTGATAATTTTAGTCACGTTGATTTGTGCTATTTATTTCTGAAAACAAAGAAGTATCTAGGAATTCCAATTAACAGTCAACAGTTTCGAGTATAAAAAATAAATTTTTTATTAGTATAAATGAAGATATTGTTTCATATTTTTGAATCAAATCCAATTGAAAGCTCAATAAAAAATGATAAAATTTTGTTATAATTGGGCTTTGTTTTTCATATTTCAAAATTTAATTTTATTATTAAGTAACACATAGTAATTACATCATATTTTTTATTCTCTTAAAAAAAACCAATGTTGAGTACCCTATTTTCTTGCTCGATATTGCAGACTCATAGACTTAAATAATTTTTTTCAGTATAAAACAAACACCATCTCGCACATCTGAAAACATTCTTAACTTACACCGCATGCTCTAAAGATTTCTTTTAAGCCTTGAGTCTTCATTAAAATCAAGTTTTTAAGTTTAATGCGGCATTAAAGCTTGAAATTGTTGTATAAAATAAAAATTATATTTTTGAATGTTACATTTATCCAAGGCTTTAAATATTTGACCATAAATGACACTTTTAAAATCAAAAACTGTTTCAAAGACATGGTCTTTTAGTTATTGACAAGTTAACATGGATTATATGGTTTGGTTAAAAATCTGTTATTTTTTCAATTATAAAAAATTTAATTGCACGCATCTCATTGCATTGATATTAATATTATTTTATTAAGATTAAGCTTATTATCTATCTTTTAATTTATAAGGACAGATATATTTGGTAAAGATATGTAAATGGATAATTATTTAGAATAAATAAAGATTGATCATTAATTTTTTTCATGAAATTAGATATTAATCATGATAATTTTGGAAGTTTAATATTTTTAAATCAAAACATAAATTGAAAAGCAATTTAAAGGATTCCTTTGAAGAAAATGTTAAAGAAATAGACTTATTCCCCAGTTAATTAGAATTCGATGTAGCATCAATGGAAAAAAAATATTTTCATCGATGTTTCGTCGATGAGGATTGAGCAGATTCATAATGTTTCATCGATGAAAAATGAAAATTTCATCGGATTTTCATTTATTTAAAACAATTTTTTATTTTTTTATTTGAGAAATTATAGTTTTGTGAAATTTAGTACAATAAAACAGAATAAAAAGTAAAGAAAACTATTGCTTTTTTTCTAGACGTAAAAATTAATTCTGTAAATGCAAAATAGTGCAACATTCATTGTGGTATTAAATTTCAATGTCTCTTAATGATGCGCAAGCTCTTAACAGAATGCAATACGTTCAAATACATTGAAATATAATTCTGCTAATATTGGAGTTTTAATAGAATGTTGTCTATTATGCAACTATGAATGTTGCACTATAATGAATTTACTGAATTAATTTTTAACATCTAGAAAAAAAGGAATGGTTTTATTTTGCTTTTTGTTCTGTTCTATTGTACTAAATTTCACAAAACCGAAATTGTTATCATCTTGCTAATGCTACAAGGTGCGATACCGATTCTTAAAAGCTCATTCCATATTAATCCAGATTAATCTAAAAAAAAGGTCTCCTCATAATTAGCTTAATTTTAATTTTTTTTTAATGAATTAAATAAACAAACCTTGTTATGATCAAAGAGTAAATTTATTTTACTACTGATTCACGACTTAATTATTTTTTTAGTCGACTGAGAAAAATCTGGTTTTGTCATTAAATAATTAAAGCAGTTAACAAACAAGACTTGATTTTAAGGATCAAATGCTTATATTAATTTTTCACACATACATCTAAGTATACAGGCTTAAAAATAAGTATATTTAAGAAATAATTTAGTCGACTCGTTTCAGAAAATTTCAAACATTATTTAAAAGTCTTTTCGATCAAGATCTTATCAAATTGCATATGAACAAAATAGAAAAATTAAAGACTGTTTTTTAATGCATATACCCTTTCTTAGGAAATAGAAGGAGTCGACTCCTTCTATTTTTGTTGCTAAAAAAAATACTTGAGGTTTTGATTATCTCATCTTAAATTCATTGGTTAATTTGATGATTTTTCGATGATCTTCAATTTTTCCTCGATGATACATTATTAAGGTTTTGGCTGTGTCTCTCATGAAACATATAAATTTTTTTAAGATCTGACTATTTTCGAATTTATAATATGATTATTCTGCAATTTAGAAGAAAAAAATCTAAATAAAATTAAAATACCAAAAAAATTAACTAACGCTATGAAATATTATGGCTATATTTCAAAATGTATTAATTTTAAAAATTTGATTGAATAATCTTTTTATTTGAAAAATGAAGCTCAAATCAATAAAAAAATAATTATAATATGTGTTAATTTACAAAAAATAAAAAAACAGTCATAGTTAAAATTGTAAATATTTTCTATCCACCAATGTTTAAATCTTATACTTTTTGACAATAGCATCAAAATTTAATTAGCCTCGACCTTAAAATCATTTCCTTAGGCAATAGTTAAAGAGGAGCACTTAAAATTTTTATTAAAAATTTCTTAAAATATTAAAATGGCATTTTAGCTAATAATATTGAAAGAAAATAACACTAAAACTAACATCAAATTTATTTTCAATTTGTTTTTTATGTAATAAACATAATTATGATTATATTTTATATCTTAAATTGTAGATTTTTTCAATTTTAGCTTCTAATATTTTTTATATTGAATTCTTTCAGGAGTCAGTTATTGAGAATTTAGATGATCATTTTCTGAGGCTTCGATAAACGTTTTTTTAAGGGTTGGTAAACTTATCCATTTCATTTCATTTTCTTAAATAACACAAGCTTTTTATCTTGGCTCAAATAATTTAAATAAAATATTTTTAAAATAAAAAATTGATTTTTAGGATATATTTTTTCTATCTCGGATTATCATTTCTAGGACTTCTTAATTTTCTTTTTTACTTTTTCAAAAACTAAATTTAAAAAATAATATTAAACCATTGATTCGCATTAAAATTAATTGTTTTTTCTTTAATTTAAATTTTAATAAAAAAGTTTCTAAATTCTTTGACTTTTAGATAAATAATCAAGCTTTTCAAATTAATGATATTTTGAATATGGAAAAGCAAGAAAATGGTTTAAATTTTTTATACAGGCATGTAATTGAACCAGTGACGCTATTTTCCGGAATTTTTCTAAATATTTGTCTCTACATCATAATTTATCGAAAAAAGAAAACAAACTTTTTACAAAGCACCAAACCAATGCGCTATTTAATGATGGCCATTCTTCTGAGCGACACTTGGTTCCTAATTGATAAATTAAATTTGTGGATTTTTTCATTTTCAAAAAAATCCAGTATCACATCGGTCAATTTTATGTGCCAATTTATATCGTATTTGAATTATTTTTTACCAATTATACTCGAATTTAGCATGATAACAGCCGATTACATATTAATTTCACTAGTTATGAAAAGCAGTAAGTTCTCGAAATCCGCTAATGTGTATAATGATTTTCTAAATAGACGGTCAAAGAGTGAAAAATATCCTGTTAATCAAGAAAAATTTAATTTATTAAAAAAATTGTCAAGGCAAAAAAAATCACACTCGTTAACAGAATCCGAGTCTAATCTAAAATTGGAGAAAAGAATGAGAGTAAATCTATCAAAACATAATAAAACGAATAAAAAAACGCAAGACTTTTATTCAGGACAATCAATGGCATTTGAAGAAAACATTTGCAGCTCAAAGACCACCAACTCTGAAGAATCCAATTCAATAGATTCAGATAAATGCAAGCATAATCCTGAACCATTTTTAAAGCTTATTGAAAATTATAAATTTAAGCGAGAAGATGTTTATTACAGTATTTTTTTAAAGGAAAAATTTTTTTTGATTCTGAACATTTTTGCTTGGATGTATTTGTTGTCATTCATTTTTTGGATAAAAGGTCTCACTGATCTTAATTCAAACGACATATTACACAACTCCAATTTTACAAGTAATGAGCCGCTTGGTAATATTTGCTCAACTCTAGTTTATTACCAAAGATTGGCAGCTATTTTGAATATGTTTCTATCATGTTTAAAAATAATAACCATTTTTTTCAACTTATTTACCTCTGTTTTATTTCACTTAAAATTTCGTCATGAATACATGTTGTCAATAAAATCAACATTTAGGAGAAATTACGAACTAACTAAATTTAAAATGTTTAATTTCAAAAAATTTTATTTTTTCTACTCGACCAAACGTTCATGGCCAGATTATAATGATTTCAAAAAGCCTAAGATCCAAAAAAAATATTATATTTTACACTTTAAACATTTTCATTTTGTTCGCCACTATGCGCTCACTGCATTTATTTATTCTTTTTTAATATCATTTAGTGTATTTACTCAGTATAGAGACAATTTTAACCAACTAAAAGAGTTATATATGAACAAAACTGAATTTACAGCTAAACCAGAATCTGGAAATTTTTCAACATTATGGAATGATCCACAGAAGAACATAATTGATCTGTCTTTTTTAAAAATCAGCAACGAATCTCAATCAATATCTTTTATAGATAAACTTATTAAGATTAAACACAATGATGGTTTTTTCATTTTATCAGAATATACCGAGTATTTAGCACATTCAACTAAATTTTTAATTTATATCTTATTTTCTGTGCACTTTAAATTTTATATTAAATGTTACAAAAATCAAGACAAATAATGGTCAAAATTTTATTGAGTCCACATAATTAAAATATGAAATTTGTAAATATTTATAAATAAATTTATTTTTAATCACTTTTTAAAGTTAAATCATTTACTTAAAAGGCTTTTAAATAATAATTAGTTGAAAACTAAATCTAGCACCAAATATGATTTTATAAAAATAAAAACTTAATTAAAATGAAAAAAAAAAGTATTCCCATATTAAAATTCTCATTAGTACTTTAATAAGATCTTTTTAAGATTCCCCCTACAGAGAATCCTAAACAAATTTTGATTAAAATCCTAATAAGTTCAGGATAATTTCTTGATCAAGTTCATCATTATATCCTGTAAGTTCCAAGCAGAAAAAAGTACGATTTTCTAGGAAAATTATGATTTCTTATAAGTTTCTTAAAGGATCTTATATGTTCTTTAAAAAAAAAATTAATGATAAATTAAAAAAAATTAAAAAAGATTATGGAATTATCAAAAGATCTAATCAAAATTATATTTTATATAATTATATTTTATATATGAAGAAATTAAAATAAATAATAAGAGGTAAATGTTGTATAAAATAGAACCGTCTATTTAACTTTAGGATGCAATAATTTTAATTTTTTTAAACATGTTTGTTTAAATTAATATCTATTATATTTTATATTCAAATCTGATAAGATTTTCTATAAGATTTTAAACTAAGATTACTAAACAAAATCTTTGATTTTTCTTTAAATTATTAACAGTTTAAGAATTCCTAAAATAATTTTTGAAGATCCTAAAGGAAAATAATAATAATCATAGATGCTGCATTTTCCTAAAGATTCAGTAAGAATCTTAACAAAAATTATCAAAAATTATTAATTAAGTTTTTTCTCTTTAATTTTTCTTTTTAAGGACAAAAAAAATAATAAATTTTTTAATCCAAGCAACCTTTTTTTTCAAAAAAATTAAAGCATTATATTTTATTATTTCTTTCTAGTAAAGTACTGCATAATGGTGTGAGGTTAGAATCTTAAAATTTCCAACTTACAAAATCTAAAGTAAGATTACGTAAAATTACATCAATTAAATTTAAATTTTTAATTTTGTTTAAAATTATTGTTTTTTAATGCTTAAAAAATTTTAATTTATATCTAATTCTTAAAAGAGTTCCCAATAGATTTTATTTCAACTTTAAAAAAATCTCAATCGTGATCGAGTTTTTATAAATTTTTTTGACAGCGACAAAAATTTTAGACCTTAAAATTTTTGTCAATAATTTTTTTATTTGTTTATCTGTACCGATCTAATGCTCCTTCAGAATAGATATATATTTAAAAAAATTAAAATAAAGTTAAATAAGATAAAATAAAAAAAAATTAATTAAAATAAAAAAAAAGGATAAATAAGTCTAAGCAGTAAATAGAATGTTAAAAACGATATGTTGAAATAGCTAGAGGTTAGACATGTTTAAATATTTGATAGTTCAGGAAAAAAAGATAAAATTGTTTGGTAGCCATTACACAATGGAATTGGATATTCGATATATCTTTACTAATTAAAGCTTACCTATATAAATTTACTTATATATACTACTACTTTGAAAACCAGTGTTCGACGTATAAGGAGATGTCATTTTAAATAAAGAACATGTCCTTAAATCTAGCAATTATATTTTTCTTAATTTATATTTTTGTTCAGTATTTTTGTACCAAATTTTAAAATATTTTTACTATTAATTATTTAATAAATTTTTAAAACTCGAAAAAACAGTCGAAAAGATCAAACTTAAATTTAAATTTTTCTTTAATTAATTTGAAATTTTAAAACTAAATACCTATTAAAAATGTCTTGAAGCCAATATCATGACTGAATTAAATTAAGACAAATTAGGCAACAATTCGGCAAATTTAGTATCCTAGCAACATGTTTTATCCATAAACTAATAAATCATCTAGAGATACACTTTAATCAATAAAATATTAAGCAATTATTTTAATTTAATAGTTAAATTAAAATAACAAACTTAATAGTAACTTTTTGACCATTTAGCAGGATGTCATCGTCGTAAGTCTTTTACATTCCGAAGATAACCATTCAATTAAAATTATTTTCCAAAAGCACTTACAACAAACAGTGGCATGACGCCCAAATGCAAATAACCGATCTTTTACAGATAGAAATTCCCGTTGGAGAACCTAAACCCGAAACTGTAAAAATGCTCTTTCAAAATTACACTAAATTTTATCTCCAATATATTTTAATAGGACAAACTTGCCGCTTTCCAACTTTTGGCAACTATGTACGTCAAATACGTCCAGTCATTTCGCAAACTCGAAGAGTGTTATGACCAAATAACTCATGCTCAAAAAAGACGAGTTCTCAGACATGTTCTGGATGGATGCATTGGTAGAATTATAGAGCTAAAACATGAAATGATACAATTAGAATACTCAGAATACCATTTTTTTGACGACATTCTACAAGATCTTAAATTAACTCCGGTAATGGAATTGTATTTTTTTCTTCCTATTTAATTTTAATTTGGTAGAACGATATTGAATTACCGATTCCTACGTACTATAAGTTAGAAAAAGCCGAGGCCTTGCAAGAAAAAGAAAAGCTACTTGGTGAAATTTTGGCACAAATTCCACCAAAAGAAAGCAAAGTATTCTAAAATTTTTTCTTATGTAAATTTTTATTGAAAGTAAAATTTTGTTTTTGTTTGGAGGATAAGCATGATTTAAACATAACTTTAGAAGAGGCCATTAGGCTAATTCAAAATCATGAGAGAGCTAGACAGGGTCGAGCTAGGGCTCAAATGTACCGAAATTTACTAAAGGAAATGGAACGAGCCAATGCTAATAAAGGAGAGGCGAGCATGGATCGGAACATCGCAGCAACTCATATACAGCGATATTGGCGCGGGTTTATCACAAGAAAAAAGGCCGCTCAATGGCGTCATGAGGAATTTATGTTTCTTGGCATGGAACCAACACCGATTCCCAAGGATGCTAAGCAAACGCCTCAATATCAGCAGAGAAAAACTGAAGACAGACGAAGGGAAATAGTAAAACATAACGAGAAAGAATTTCAACAAGCTTTGGTTAGCATTAAAGAACGATTGAGAAATACTGAGGGCCCTGATATGAAAGAAAGGATGATAAGTCAAATTAGACAATGGTTTCTTGAATGCAGGTGAGTTTTTTCAAATTTCGTATAAATTTGATTTTTAAGTCAAAAAATTGTTTTTTTTTTTTAATTCAAATTAGACTTAGACTTTTTTAAAAAACTAATCAAATAAAAACATAAATAATTTTTTACAAATGTACAAAAAATTCTATTTTTAAATATAAAATTTGACACTAAGATTTTAAAGGTAAAGCTTAATTTTTTAATATCAATTATCAATTCAAGCCTTTTCCAGTTAGGGTAAATATTTAAAAAATTTTAAAGAGAATAAAAATTTGTCAGTTCACTTCAAATATTTATCTAAAAATACAATTTATCGTATACAAAAACTTTCAATATGTTAAAGCTCAATAGAACTTAAAGAAAAGG
The DNA here is from genome assembly GCA_025491095.1 of Brachionus asplanchnoidis. Lineage (NCBI taxonomy): Eukaryota > Metazoa > Rotifera > Eurotatoria > Ploima > Brachionidae > Brachionus > Brachionus asplanchnoidis. The sequence continues at coordinate 1,281,462 of JAILYF010000039.1, read as the reverse complement.
AACGATCCATATTCTCTCATTAAGACAAGTTCATTCACTTTAAATTACCGTAAACTTGTAAACGACACTAAGAGCAAAGCCCAAATTCAACATTTTTTCTTTTAAAGTTAATCAAATAGTTTTTATGTTATAACAATTAAAATTGAATTAGCTAGAAAATACCCTGAATATGGGATATTTTCCAAAAATAAAGCCTTAGTTTAACAAAAAAATTGTCTTTACTCTCAGAAAAAAAAATAAAAATTAAAAAAATCAAAGCTAATTTCGAAGTAGAAAATAAGTTAAATTTAGCCTTTATTTTTGGAAAATATACCATATTCAGAGTATTTTCTAGCTAATTCAATTTTAATTGCCATAACATAAAAACTATTTGATTAACTTTAAAAGAAAAAAAGTTTGGATTTGGGCTTTACTCTTAGAGTCGTTTACAAGTTTACGGTAATATTTTAAAATGATAAAAATGTTAATTATAAATTCATTTTAACAAAAATTTTAGATTAACTATATCAGTCAAAATCGAGACAGAGAGCTAATGAGATATTATAAATACTATATTTAAAAAATGTCAATTTACGTAAAATCAGGAAAATAAACTTGCAGTATTTAATAAATCTAATAAATTTAAGACTTCTTGCTGTTTTACAAATAAAGGATTTTATTTTATTTGTAATTCTAAATAGTTATTAATATCTTTAAGTAACTCAATTTAGGAGAAAGGTTTGCATGAAATTTTACAATGCCAAATTTGGGTGTATTTTAAAAATTTTTGCTGAATAATTTCTTTTCAATTTCAAAGAAATCCTTTCTCAATAAGCTTACAATTCGGTTCAAAAAACCTCCTTTTTATTCTCTTGGGTGTTGAAACAATTTGAAGAATCTAACTGTAGTATTTATTAAGAAGATTGTGCGCTAACTGTAATTGATCTTGATCTAAAAAACTTAAAATGCTTGACATTTTGAAAAGGCCCTTTAAATTAAGTAATTTATTGTAGTAGGAGTATTATAATCAAGTACGGTATGCTATAGACCTAGCATACAGAGCGCATCCACTCCATGACGCCCTTTTCAAGTTTTCTATTAACCGTCCAAATTTTTTTAAAATTTATTCACGTTTTCCGAATTGATAGTTTCGTCTGATAGGTCTTTCCATAAATTTACGATTCTGTTATTGAAAAAGTAGCGCCTTTGATTGCAACATCTGACAATTTACCTTCTCAACATGCTGCTTCGACCACCTCTCGGTATAGATTATTGTGAATGGGAATGTCAATTTAGTTCTTCTATACCTTTGGATAACTTGAACTTTTGTATTAGATCTCCTCTATTTTTTCGTTGTTCCAGTGGTAAAATATTGAAGTTTTGGCATCTTTCCTCATATGGTTTACTTTTGAGATCATGGACCATTTTTGTTACACTGTGGATAGTAAAGCTTGATTTTAGTTATTTGACCATTAATTTATAAACTCCTTAATTTATTATCATAGTATGGCTTATGATTTTTTACGACAAAATTGCAAGTCCTTTATAAAATTAAGACAAAAATAATAATAAATTTTTTAAATAAATAATTATTTTTATAGAGATGTTACTGGTAAGTTTCCGGACTATCCGGATGAAGACGAGGGTGGTTCTGCCTTGATTTTTAAGAACAAAACAGTAGCTGAGCTAGAGCATGATATTCAAGAAATGGACAATGCGAAACCGGACAAAAAAGACAAGAAAAAAGATAAAAAAGACAAAAAAAAGGATAAAAAAGACAAGAAAAAAGATGGTAAAGACAAAAAAGGCAAAAAGGACGAAGACGAGGGCTGGCTGATGGCTCCTTCAAATTTTGTGCCTGATATAAATGAAGGCAATAAAAACTATAAGGATATTTGGCTAGGAAAAAAAGACTCGGCACTGAATCAAGCGTATGATGGCGAGTTGATCAAAGAGGAGAAGAGACTAGAAGTTGAAGAGGCAATTCGTCTTGAGGTGGATGAGTTGATGAGAGAAGAGTTAAAAAATCTAAAGGCAGCTATTGACAAATCGAAGGATAAGAAAAAGAAAAAGAAGAAAAGTAAAAAGAAAAAAGGAAAAAAGAAGAAGAAAGAAAAAGACTTGACACCTGACCGAACAATAACGGAATTATTTACCGAATTAGTAGAACAAGGTATCATAATCAAACCGGAGTCAAACAATTTGAGTGATTTCTTGGGAGATTTTAGCTATTTAGGAACAACTTTGCGTCAAGCTGGAATCGAGCCGATGCCCTCACTTACCGATGTAAGGCATCTAGCAGCTTTGTATGGAATTTTGCCACTCGGTTCCGAAGCCATACACGAAAAAGCTCCACTGGTCAAGTCAATACTTGTTACTGGACCAAGAGGCTGCGGTAAAAAAATGCTAGCTCACATAATTGCTTATGAAACAGGCGCTACAGTTTTTGATTTTTCAGCAGCAAACATTGTAGGAAAATATCCTGGAAAAGAAGGTCTAAAGATGCTCATGCATTTGGTGTCCAAAGTGGGAAAAGCTCTGCAACCAACAGTTATCTTGATCAATAACTGTGAAAAACAGTTTGTCAAAAAATTGGCAAAAGCAGACAAAGAGGTAAATAGATTTGTAATTATTTTAAAAATTTCTAATCTCTTTCAAAAAAGCTTGACCCAAAAAGATTGAAAAAAGTTTTGCCAAAATTTCTCAAAACCATAAAACAAGATAGTCGATTTTTGGTTATTGGCACTTCTGGGTCGCCATTTGATGCACCAGTGAAGCCTCTATGCAAGCAGTATTCAAACATAATCATGATACCCAGACCAGATTACGATTCGAGATATTGTAAATGCTTTAAATGTTAATTGATTAAAACATTTAATTAATTTAGAATTAATAAAGTGATGTGGAAAAGTTTTATCACGAAAAACAATGGTATTATGACTGATTTTTTGGATTTGAGCTCGTTGGCAAAAGTTTCCGATGGCTACACACCAGGCTATATTTTGAGTACAGTTAAAGAGGTTTTGACCGAAAGAAGGATAAGCCAGCAACAAAGTAAACCCTTGCAAGCATTCGAATTTATACCTGCTTTAGCGCGCAATGATCCTATTTATGTAGATGAAGAAGAATCATTTAAAAAATGGCTGACCAAAACGCCATTAGGAACCAAAAGAGCAAAGGCAGCTGCCGATGAAGAGGATGGTGGTAAAGGAGCTAAAGGTGGCAAGGGAGCTAAAGGAGGGAAAAAAAAATAAATTTAATTTTTCAATTAATTTTTTTTTTCAAATTATTAAATAAAAAGATTCTATCAAATAAATATACTGTTTAATATATTCTAATTAAATTGATATTTATTAGATATTAGCAATAACACTAATTTTTATTATTGATATATTTTTTTAGTAGTGGTAGTATTAAGTCTACTGAAAAAAATTAACAAATGTTTAACTAGTGCAATGCACTTTATCAGCTCCTGTTATTTTGTAACCAGCTATCCAAACTAGTTTTGATAAAATTCAAATTTTTTGCATACACAACAGTATTTGGAAGTCTATTCCATGTTGTTGATATCCTATTTAAGAAAATGTGGTGCAGTCTTGTATTGTTTGTTTTCTCTCTCTTGATTTTAATTTTGTCCTAATAAATTGGATGATAACTTATCTCAGCGTTTTTGAAGAATTCCCAGTTCACCTTGTCAAAACTCTTGCTTATTTTGTAACACTCAATCAGGTCTCCTCTTAATGTCCTTGTTTTTAAATCTGCTATTCCTAATTTTTTTAATCTTTCACTATACAATAGATTCTTAGAGTCATATAGAATTTTTTGCTCTAGGTTGCACTTTTTCGATTTATTGATACATTTTTTCAGTTTCGGATTTTAAACCCGCACTGGAAATGAGGTCTGAAAGTTAGATAAATAATCTTTGCTATTTTACCAGTAAATAAAGTGAATTTATTCAAAAATATACCCAATCCCAATAATCAATTTCTTTTAGTTACTGTTCAACTCACATGGTGACTAAAATTCCCATCAGACAAAATAATTACGCCTAAATCTCTTTCATTAGTCGATGCATCTGCTAAAATATACTTATGCTTTGAATTATTTTTACCAAAATGCATTATTTTACACTTGCTGACATTCCAGACTAATTTTCCAAGTTTTACACATATTATAAAGAGAGTCGATGCTAGTTTGTAATGATTTATCAAAAAAATCTACCAGTATTTTAAAGATATTCGTATCATATGCATAAATTCAAATAATCGATTTAGATAAAGATAAGTCTATTAAATGTGGAGTCCCTCAGGGAAGTTGCCTATCCCCTACCATTTTTATTCTGTTTTTTAGCGATATAGCTAATATTATTCCTCCTGATGTAAAAATAGCCTTGTTCGCAGATGACCTATGTATCTGGGTATCCAGGACCAGTTAAAGGGAAATTCAAATAATTCTTCAAAAGGCAGTGAATAGAATCATTGAGTACTGCAAAAAATGGGGATTTAAAATTAACGAAAAAAAAACTTGCTACACAACATTTACCAAAGCTGGACTTCGAAAAAATTATGAGAAAAGATATGGAATGAAAATAAAAATTGGAAACTCACATATTCCTCTTGACCCAAATCCAACATTCCTTGGTATTAAACTCGATCCCAAAATCAACTACAAAGAACATCTGAAAATTATCAATTCAAAACAAATTTCCAAAATAAACCTAATCAGGAAAATTAAAAGTTTTAAATGGAGAACATCTTCTAAAATCAACAGAATTTTATACATGTCGCTCATAGGATCATTATTCGACTACTGTTTTATAATACTTCAGTCAGGCACTCAGAACATAAGAGCCGAAATGCAAAAAATGCAAAATCGAGTGTTGCGAGTCATAAAGTATTTTCCACTAAAGACAAGTATAAAAACAATCCACAAAGAGCTAAGAATCGACTTGATTGATGACAGAGCAAACAAGCTTTTTTCTAAATTTATCACCACAAGACAAAGCCATGAAATAATAGCTCAGGAGATCCAGGACTTTCTGCTTCAAAACTCCTCCAGAAACAATTTAAAGTACAAAACACCCTTTGATTCAATCATTAACACGCCAAATTTTTAGCAAAAATTTAATTTAACAATTTATATATAATCTAGATATTAATTATACACATATAATTAATACATATCTTAATCATATTGCAACCATGTGGGCTGAAAAGAAGGCTCTGCCATTCGGAACTGCCCTGGAAAAAACTTTTCCTAAATTATTTTTTAAATAAATAAATAAATAAATAATCGATTTAATATTGTTTGGAAGATCGTCTATATATATAATGAATAAGAGAGGTCCAAGTACCAATCCTTGCGCTACGTATAAAAAAGATAAAAATGTCTTTTCAAACATTTAGTTATATATTTTTTATTATTTTTTAATTTTCATGCAAACAATAAAAAATCCTTTATGAGTTAACATTTAAGCGTCATTTATTTTGGTTAAACGTCAATTAAAAATAAAAATTAAATGATCAATTAACTTAATTTTTCGTCAATTTAATTAATTATTCGTAAATTAAAAAAATTTAATGTCATTTAAAACCATTTTTATTAATATCAATAGCAATTTTAGCGAAAGAAGAATTAGAGTTTGTCCAAGAGGCTTTCCTAAGCAACAAGAGACAAAGGATTGTTTAAAAAGAAGAGGTGTCAAGTTGGGCTGAAATATATAGTGGAGTACCTCAAGGATATGTTATTGGTCCGTTTCTGTTTGTGATTTATATCAAGAGATAAATGGTTACCCACAAACTAAAAACTTTTTAGCACAAACACAATTTTTTTGTGCCGAATTCAAAAAAAATAATTTTTACTTATTTAACCAAATAATTGGTTAACACAAATTTTCTGTGGTGATAAAAATTTTGATAAATTTGTTATATAATTCATTTAAATAGTGTTTATAAAATTATATATAAAAGAATAAAATTAAAATCTATCTTAAGGAAAACCAATTTCCAGCTAATTTTGGACTATCTTTTTTAGGTTTATTAACAGATTCGTCGTTTTCCAGTAGATTAATTATAGGTCTAACTGGTGACTATAATAGCCCAATTTAATAAAATATTTACATTTATTTTTTTGGATTTTTAATCTCCAAAAATTCGGAAATTTTTTTTTATTACGTAAAATCATATGCATTTTATTATCTAAAATATTTAGTGACAGTTTATAATAGATATTAAAAAAATTTTCCTTAGAACTTTTTTTTTTCTTTTTTGTGTTGAACAGTTTTGAAAATGGGTGGTATTTAACCCTTCACTATTTTTAATAGAAATCGTCACAAAATTTATTCAATATTTATCACTAATGTTAATGTAAATCATCACTATTTTTGATAAAAATAATCACTATTTTAAATGGAAATCGTCACTTTTCAAAAAAAAATTCGTCACTATTTTATAAAAATACCATCACTAATTTTGATGAAAATCATCACTATTTATAATAAAAACCTAACTATAATTAATAAAAGTTAAACCTAAATAAATAGCTTAAAGTACCAATTTTATAAAGATGACTAATTATAGAATAAGAAAACAAATAATTGAATATTACGCATTAAAGAATTTAATTAGTGATCAAAATCTATTAAATTGATAATTTTAAAAATAAAAAAATAAAAGAGATGGTGGTTTATAAAAAAGGTTAATTAGCAAAAAGAAAATCAAGCAATTATTGAGTCAAGAGTGCTTTTTTAGCTTTTGGAAGACGGCCTCTTTTTCGCTTTTGACCTAGTGGGATTTGCTTCACCTCTAAAGGAATTAAACACAACCTGAATCTAGCGGCGATTCCGATGATGTGCTTGCAAATGTTATCTTTCATGTATCTTGGACAAGTGCATGTACTTCTAAGCCATTCATCGGGATTTGAAACCAAATTGACTTCCCAAACTGAGGATTGCTCGACTACTAAGTGGTCGAAGTCTGGCCAAGATAAGTCTTCTTCTAATTTAGGTAATTTAGCTATAATTAATAGTGATATGTTCTATTTTTAGGTTAATATGTATATAATTAGAATCGATATCCATATTTAAAGTGAGCTTTTAAATAATTTGATTGATCAATAATTAATTTGACTATGTTATCTATTGTCTGATCGAGTATCTTTATTTAAAGTATGCATGTATATTTTTTTTATTCATGTTTATAAAAAAAGTGACGATTTCCATTAAAAATAGTGACGGTTTAATATTGCCCCTTTGAAAATTTGTGAAAAAATTTGTGCTTAGAAGTTTTTTTATTTGTGGAGAGCAGCTTTTGTCTTAATAAAAATAATATGTCCCTTTCTATCCTAGTGGATAATGGGGAGGCGCTCATCTTCTTTTCCTGTATCTTTTTGAGCAACGGCGCTTACCTGACACAGAGGTAACTGCATCTAGTTGGTCATCTACACCAGCTTTTGTCTTAGTCAAGTTATTTTTGTGCTGAAAATTTTTTCATTATGGGTAAAAATTTTTGATTTGTGGGTGACAGTTTTTTGTTTGTGGGGACTAGGTAGACCCTAATATTTGATTTGCCTGATGTAATTCGAAGTACTCTAAATTATACGCAGATAAAACTAAAATAATTTCAATAATGCATTCGGATCTATAAGCACAAGTGCTTCAACGATACCTAGATGCTGCGTATCAATGGACAAATTACTGGCTTTTAAAGTTTTATATATATCGTATAGAATAAGCAAAATTAATTATTTAGCTAAAATTAAATAAAAAAAAGCAATTTTACTAGAATAGGAAAACTGATTATTATTTAACTTAAATCAAAGATGAGTTCAACTTAATTTAATATAATTTTATGTACTTAACTTAAATCGAAATAAAACAAATAAAACTTGCAAATTTAAAAATTTTTCTTTTTTTTTCTTTTTGAAAAATGTCCAAATATAATCACAATGAGGCCTTTTACGAATTGATTAAAAAACAATTTCCTAATTCAAGAAAAGTTTATTCGAAGGCTGAGGTTCAAGATAAAATCGATACAATTTTAAGAGAAAAGCTATATAATTAATTTTGCTTATTCTATACGACATATTTATGTTTTATTTTTCGAAAAATGTTGCTATGCATTATGGTTCCAGCAGCAAAAAGTTTACATCAATCGTCACCAAAAAGCTTAATCTGAATCGGAGAGAGATTTGGGTATTATTTTCAGTACGAGCTTGAAATGGAGGAACTACATCCTTGTATGTTTTAATAAAGCAAATAAGATACTTGGGAGAATCAAAAAAACCGTTTGCTAGATTTTATTCCACCTTTGTCCCCCCACTTTTTGAGTTTGAAGTTCCAGTGTGGTCACCAAATCTAAAAACAGTATGAAATGCCATCGAAAAAAAATAAACAAAATTTGTTAGTGAAACAAAAGTAACGGAGAACATCTGAAATTGTTTCGGATAACAACGTTGGTAGATAGGAGACAAAGGAGCACTGCTTTAAGTATTTTAAAGAAATAGTCAAGCACCCGCAAAGAAAAAATTTATTTTACAACCGAATATCCAATGCCTGGAATGCTTTGCCTGATGAAATATGCTATAGCAGTCAAAAACTTTAAAGCAACCACTAGACTGCTGCCAAGCACATCAGCTGCCATAGTGTGCCTGATAACACACTCACTTGCCTCTAAGACCAGCACAGCATGCTCTACTACTTCTACAACTACTAATGTAGAATCTCAAATTGATTTGATGTTTAAGTCTTTTCATTTTTAGAATATTTAAGGCGGCCTGGTTTCTAAATCCCAGTATTTTATTTATTTATTTATTTAATTTAAGTTTAAGTCCCATGGACAAATTGAAATAAAAATTAATAGAAAATTAAATGAAAATTAAATATCCATTTTACAATTAAGTAAAAAATTAGGTTTGTTATTTTTGTTTATTAAGTTTATTTATAGTATTATTTTTGTCAAGTAAATTAATGATTTTATTCTTTTTAAATCACATAACTAAAAGTGATTAAAATAAAAAAATTTGAATCGTAAATTCGTAATTTTAACAATGGCGAAATGGTTTCATTAGAATAATCTTTATTTCTATGATTAAAATTTATCAAAATAAATAAAATCTTAATCAAGTCAAAATAAGCTAGGTTGTATTCTCTTAAACTCTTATCTTAACTTTTCTGAAAAAATGTTAAATATAGGGTCTACGGGTAAAACAAAAATATTTAATCTTTTTTTATTTAGGTATCCTAATTTTAGGGAAGACATGAATAAATTATCAACCACAAAATAATTCTTTGGCTATTTTGGTAAAAAAAATATTATATTCATGATTGAATCAGTTATTTGATAATAGAAAAATTAATTAAAATAGTAAGTCAATTTTTTAAAAAATTTAATAATTTCTTGAGTCACTCATTTACCTCCTGCGGTTAATTATATGAGGCTCAAATGGGTTAAACCGATTAACCCGGTTACCCCTAAATTTGTATTGAATTGATACGAAATTTAACCTCATTTGCAGAATTTTGACCCATTTAACCCATTTAACTAAAAAAATAAAGAAATCCTAAAATTTTATTTAAATTGATAAGAGGATTTTATTTATTGAGTTATTAATTCATTAAAACTGTATTTTCATGATAAAAATAAATAAATTAAGTCTTTTTACGAATGCAATAACAATTATAACGATTAAAGAAAGAACGAATTAAAAAATAAAAGAGATAATTTTTTAAAAGAGAGAATATAAATAAAAGATTGGTCATCACAATAAATTTTTTTATTTATTTTTCATAATTTTCTTTTTGTAAATATCGTTTTAAGAAATTTACTTATTTGTTTTATCTGTACCGAGCTGATGCTCCTTCAGGGTTTAAAAAAATAAACATAAATAAAGTTAAATAAAATAAAATAGAAAATAAGATAAAAATAAAGTAAAAAGGATTAAAATAAACGAAATAAAAAAAAAAGATATATAGATATGTTGAAGAAAACTTCTACAGCTTGTTTAATACTCTCGGTGGTTGATATTGATGAAGAAGTTTTTGAAGGCATAATTGGTTAAATGGGTCAAATAGAAAATTAATTGGTTCAATTGGGTGATTTTTTTGTCTAATGGGTTGAAACCTATTTAACCTATACAGTACTAAAAAATAACCTCACTAGATAAATGACCATAGACAACTCTTTTACTCATTGGGCCTTTGAGATGTGCTGAATCCAATAGACGAAATAGGTTAAACATAAAAAATCTTAAAGAAGTCTTATTCTAAATTACTAATTTTGGATTTTATCACCCCAATAGACGAAAACAATTTTTGAGAGAAAAAAAAGCATGTTATAATATTAAAAAAATAATTTTTTATTTATAACAATAAGAACAAAAAATATTATAATCTCATTGATTCGATCATAAATTTAAGAATTCGCTCTCTAACAGAGGCAACAACAGTTTCGATGCACTTTTTGTCTAATGCGAATGTATAGTGCCAATAGATATCACGACCCTGCGAACTGGTCCGAAGAGTATCATCAGCTTCGACAAATTTGTGTGCTATAAATTGTTTAGCTTGTTCAGTTGAATTTGTCTCTTGATAATCTTTGAAGCATTGTTTCAACGAGCTCCGTCGAATTTTTTCCTCAAAAAGATCTTCTTTATTCAAAAAGAGGACAATTGAACAATTTCCAAAAAGCAATACCTCTGTTGATTCCTGCTTTTGTGAATTTCTGGTTGTCTGATGGTAAACTTTTTTCTTCCAATTTATCAAAGTCTTAAATAAATCGAGGCCATCGCGCATCCGATTTACTTCTTCATCTTCATTTGAATTACTTGATCTCAATTCCTCTCGGCTCATTTTTAAATCATAATCACTCAGACTAGCCACAAATAGTAAACAAGTCACATTTTCGAAGCAGTTAATCCATTTTCTGCGCTCTGATCTCTGACCACCGACATCAACAAACAAAAAATAACTACCTGATATTTTAAATGTGTATTCTTGAATGGCTATTTTTAAATGTTAAATTTATTTTGAATTGAAAAAAATGAAAAAAAAAATTGTCAAACCTGTAGTGGGTTGGCGAACTCTAAGTATGTCATCAAGAATTGGTACATATTGTATTGTACATATTCGCTCCAAGTTGGTCATAAAGCTTTGAAATTAAAAATTTTTTATTAAAATTAAATTCAAAACCAAAGGTAATTTGGGCATAATTTTGAAATTAAGTTGATTAGATTACATTAAAAATCTTACTATTCTGTAGAGTCCATTAGATAGAATGCATTCCTTTTTTCGAAGCAAGACTTTATCGATTTGTCTTGCCAAATTGATTTAATTGCACGGCAGTAATCGTCAGAATTTTGATTCCAATCATTTATATCGCCACTTTTGAGTCTTTCGTAGCATCGCTGAATCATGTCATAGTTCGCTGAATTGTCTTTTTCATCAAAATTAATGTTAAAAATGTCCATGGCTTCAACTAACCTAATTGCAGAGTCTAATATATTTTGGATAATGACTGGTTTGTACCTGCGACACTCTTCATTTGAATAATTTTTGTCATGGATGACCCTCATTTGCTTTAGAATTGTACTTTTACCGCTATCACCCGGTCCAACCACTAAAATTTTTATCATTTGTTCAAAACTGGGATCCGAAGAACTCGGAAAATACTTTTTTTCCTTGGAATTGAGGCATGATTTGAAAGCTCGTTGGCAAATACTTTGATCTTCGAGCCCGTTTTCATCTTCAGTGATGGGCGTTGAAGACATAATCAAATATTTTTTTCTATTATGGCCAAATTATACGAACAAAAAGCTTTTAAAAATAATTGGTATTTTAGGTAAGGAATGAAATGCAAAGGTACGAAACAAATTAAGAAAATAATGAGAATTTTTTTATGAAAATTATTTTAAAATCAAATGCAAAAATTTAAGGGAAAACACATTAAAGCAAGAGCTAAAAGTGTTTATATTTTAAATTTTTTATTTTAAGGTATACTTTTAGTTTTTCTTTTCGTTGCGAGTCATATCTTTGCCAAGTTTTATCATTTAATAATTTAAAAAATAAAATTCCCCAATCCAGGCATCGAAAAGAATAATTTTTAAAAAATCAAAAAAATTTAAGATTATTTTATTTGCTTAACAGGTAGCCTTTAGAAAAAGTATATTTTAATTTGGTCTTCAAATAAACATTACAAATTAATATTCATTTCGACACATAAAAAATATTTTTTTATTAAATCAGAAAACATCAGTAAAAGTTGATTCTACTTTTAATTAGTTAAATTTGAATGTAATATTTTATTAAACTTTAATGTTGAAGTAATTTTGATTACTGATTAATACTTCATTTTTAGTTAAAAGCTAAAAATTACTATTAAATGGTGATGTTAGAAATGATAATTTTATTTTGATAAAGTTTTGTTTTTTTTTATTTTTTCGATTTTCAGAATAAAAGCAGTTTTGTAAACTATTTTAAAATTTTAAATCACTTTATTAAACTTGTATTTATTTTTTCAATTAAATATTAATATTGATTTTCAATTTCATCATCATTGAATCATTTTCTATCGCTGTTTGATTATGTACTTTCCAAAAAGATAAATGTTTATTAATTTTTTTGATGTAAACCTAAAAAAAACTATATATTCGACTGGATATATTAAGAAAGATAATTAATATTATAATTTTTTACTTTATCTCTTTTTAAAAACAAAAACTTTTAAAAAATCTTTATTCAAAATTGTCAATGAAGATAAAAAAAATTGGTCAGACATTAAACATTAAAACTTATATAAAATTTAAAAAAATAATATATTTGTTCACAAATATATTTGTATTTATAAAAAAAGATTTGTTTGCCAACAAAATTTGGACAAAAATATTTTTTTCATTAGTTTTAGAGCAGAAAGATTTTTATTTAAAATTCTATTCTCCTGACCTTATCATTACATCCGTGCTTTTTTTATTTTTTATTTAGAATATTTTAAGGAAGAATTCTCCCTAAGGCTTCTCAGAATGGAACTTAGTCCTTCTTTTAAGCCTCGTGATAATCCGTGCTTTAAGGTACATTAAATATTGATTTTTCGTTTTTGCACCACTGTTTTCTTAGAAGAAGACTTTCATTTTTTATTTTTTTTCTATTAATTTTCTTTAGTAATTATTATTTTTAATGATTAAAATTAATTTATTTTTAATTATTATTTAATTATGTGTCTTTTTTTTAAATAATAGTCATCTTTATATTTAAAAATTTTTATTCAACTCTTTGAATTTTTTTCTTTACCCAGAATTAAGTGATTTTCTTAAATTCCATAAAATTTATGCAATTTTTTTGAAATAAATGCTAAGGTAAGAAAATTTAATCATATTTATTTGCTCTAAGGCCTAAGCCGCTCACCAAATACTAACTCAGTACTACTTAAAATAAAGCGGTTCTATAGTAAATTTATTCTTTTACAAAAATTAAAGAATAAATTTAGTATAAAATTCAGTAATTTAATAAGCTAATCTTAACTTAATAATAGAATCATTTTTATATTTTCATTGATTCTTTAGGCTGTTTGCCCTTCTGAGTAAAAAAATCTTTTATTTGCGCTTAAAATTAGAAGAAAATAATTAATTTATTGACTAATTCTTTTGTAAAACTAGCTTTGAATCGCTTGGCTCTCTAGGTTACTTTGGATAAGTATTGAATATAAATGCCATTTATTTTTATAATTTTGATTGTCATTTTTTGATATAATTAACTATTACTAATAATAAAAAATATTTATTTAAATTATTTCATTTGCTGATGTAACCATGAGCACAAATTAAAAGCTTTTTAAAAAAACAAAATTTTAAGTACTCATTTATTTAATTTAGAAAATTGAAAAAATTAAACTTTAGTTTGCATTTATGTCTATGGACAAAAATTGATTACTCTTTCAAAAACAAAAATTATCTTGTCCATTTATTTGCAAAAGTAAAATCAGCCAAAAAACTGCACATATTTTGCATTCATGCATTCTAATTTTACGTCCATAAATTTAACGAATAACACGATACTAAAAAATTATTGCAAAAAATTTGCATGATTCAAATAAATTTATTTCAAATTATAATAAAATTATACGAAAGCCGCATTAATAATTTAGTCTAAAAAACTACTAAAACCAAAATCTCATTTTAAATGATTATTTCTTTGATAATTTAGTTGAAAATTGAATTAATAAACAAAAGTCCTTATCATCTATTTATTCTGTTAAAATTAGAACATTTAAACAAGTCGAAAACGATGGAGGACTCGGTCAAATGTGAGCCAAGCGATTTCCAAGAGATATTACAGGACGTGCCAGAGCTTTTGAAAGAAAAACTGGTCGATCTTAAGGGTCGCCTAGACAACGTCGAAGAGCTAGTAAAACTAATTGAATCCAGCAGCATCAATGAACAAATATCCAAGCTCTCGCCTTTGGAACAAGCAAAATTCGACTGGATTACCATCTATGCAATTAACTCTTTATTTTTCGGTAGTTTATCTAGCAAAAAATATAAAATAAAGCTTTAAAAAATTTTACAAAAATAGTTTATCTTAAAAACAATGCTGTTAATCTCAAAGAGCATCCCATCATGTCAGAGTTGGTAAAGAAAATTTTTTCTTTCTTAAAAAATTTGTTTTTATTTTAATTTATAATTTTAAATTAAGTCAAGAGTTAGAAGTTATTTGACTAGGATAAATGAGATAAGTGCGTCTGAAGAATATAAAAATAAGAGCACTAAAGTCGATAAAGAAAGCACAGCTCGGATTATAAAGCGTTCTTTATGGATGAATGCGAACAATAAAGCTAAAGAAAAAGTATCTGAATTGGTAAACGCAACGCTGGAGTCGGCAGTTAGCGAAAAACGCATTCAAAATGATAAAGATGAAAATTTAAGTAAAAAAATTAAGCTAGAAAACGATCAAGATTGATTTGATCAGTCGATTTTAAGAAGTTGTTTAATCTAAAATTGTTAAATAAATTATATTTACATCATTTTTATGCTATAAATTAAAACATATGTGGTTTTAAAGCCATATTTTGATATTTTTTTTAAATTAAAAATTTATTGTGTAATTTTTATTTTTGAATTTTAGATATTTAAATTATTAAATAAATTATTTTAACCGATGGATTCATAAATGTAAGTCAAAAATTAAAATTCGATTTGTAAGTAAAAAAATTAGATTTTGTTTAATTTTAGTTTAAATTTTAAAAGGCTTTGAAAATCATAAAGCCTACGAAATAGGCTAGTTATTTTATTTAAATCAAAATAGAAAAATAAGCAGTTAAATAAATTTAAAAAGAATGCTGAACCATTTGGTCGAAGTGGTGCTGCAAAGCATTTGGTCATCGCTAACCGGTGGATGGTTCTACGATCCACATTTATCTATTTTTATAAACACAGTTCACATGTACACTTGGATTATATTATTTTTTTTACCGTTCTTTTTTTATTTAGTGAGTAAAATTTAACTTAAAAAAAATTTAATTTTAAATTAACTCTTTTCTAAATTTTAGCTTTTTCCGTCGAATTTTTTTACTTGGTTAATTTATACTCTTGTTATATTTATCGCATTTACTTGTATAAAATTAATTAATTATCAGCTTAATCGAATGTTTGACAAGAACAAAATTCTCGTAGACGAAAAAGTGGTAAAAGTGCCCAAATTGAAGCTCAAAGCGTCCAAAAAACGAAAAGAGCTGAACAGTCAACTCAGGTCTATTTTAACTCGTCCTTTAAATTCGTCCATGGGTGTCCCCGATTGGAGTCACACTCTTAGTCAATCTAACCGAAGCCAAACCGAACAAATCAATACAATTATCCAGACATTCGAGGCTAGCCTGAATGCCAGCCAAGCTGACTCCTTGGTCAACTCGATCGCCAATTCAAACAACATGAATCAACCAGATGCCGAGTCTAATGTAAATGTTTTAAATAATGAAAATTCTATCAATCTGGATGCTTCGATTGGCAGTAGAAAGTCTTTCAAAAGTGCCAGGAAAGCTTTTTCTGAATCAAATCGTGGTTTGAACAACAACCTTTCGTCCAAGTCATGCTCATTGTCCACTTCATCTCAGGGCTCCAATGAAGACCCTCAAAACGATGTTAATTATGAGAAAATAAGTAATCCCAAAAGAGATGACGGATTGAATGAAGTTAATCTTGAAGATCAGTGTTTAATTAAAATAATAGGAACTTTGCCATCAAATCAAAGTAAAATTAATTTGCATGATTTTAAAAATGCTGCTATTTTTTGCATTTCTAGATGATTTAGAGGACAATTCCAATCGCTCTCTTTTTAAAATTTCCGAGGAATCACTTCATAATCAAAATAACGCCAAAGGAAACAAAATTTTATTATTTGAAAACAAGAATGATAGGATCAAAGAAACCATTGACCAATTTGATCTGTCTCATGAGAATAAAAAACGCTCTATTATATCTACTGTTGAAGCCAATCTTCCAATAAATTCAATTGGTATGAAAAAAATTAGTTACCAAATTGGTAAGTTAATTTTTTGTTCAATTTGTACTTTTTATGAGATTTTTTGATTTTTAGGTATTCATTTTTCTATGAAGTTAAATTTTACAGTTTATTCAATTTTTAGATAGTCTTTGTTTATATGATATTTTTTTTTGGAGCATAATTTTTATTAGTTTAATTTTCACCCCTGTTCGGAGGCCAAAACTGTTAATAAATTATCTAGATATTTCATCACTAACGAGTTTATTTACATAGCATTTAAAAAATTTTATACTAATGCCTAAAAAATACAATAACTATAAAATTAATTTTTTTGTTTTAAAAATAGATTTCTAAAGGTTAATTCTAGGTCTAGCGTAGAAATGAAATTAACCTATTAAAATTTCAAATAAAATAAAATATTTATAATTATTCAGGAAAAAACACGTAAAAATATATTATAATCTTATGATTCATTATGAGAAAACAAAATTAATAATAAAAAAATTCAAAAAATATTCATAATTGTATAATCTCTAGCACTTAATGTTTAAATCGAATTTTAGTTATTTGAAATAAAAGGTTTCTTTATAATTATAAAGAAATTAAACTCATTTAATTTATTTAGGGTTTATTTAATTTTATTTTTATTCATTGCTTAAAATTTTTATGAAAAAATTAAAAAATTTTTTGGAGTTATTCAGTTTTTTTTTTAATTTAATAATATAAATTTATACTGCTGGTCCAAAAAGTTGTCTGTTGATTTTGAAAAGGGCTAAAATTTTTTAGTTTTAGTGAAAATTTTAAAGGCAAAAATTTCTTGTGAAATAATCAATTTAAAAAATACATTTAGAAGAAAAAATTTATTATATTGTTTTTGAAAAAGTCGGTGAAATTCTTTTGTTTAAATATTTTAATGAATACTGAAATTAATTGTTAGTCAAGAAAAATCTAATTTTACAATTTAACGAAATAAAATTGAAAATAAATTAATTTCTTTAAATGATTTCAATTATTAAGTCAATTTCGAGGTTGTGAAGTTCGTTTCAATTCGAACTTTTCAATTCTGAAAAGTTAAAATTATCTTTTATTATAAAAGATCTGTTCTTTAAAAGATAAAATCTTAGCCAAAAATAAAATTCCATTTAAAAATCAGTTAAAAAATTTAATGTTAAAATTAAAATTTTTTATTTTGTTTAAAAATTTTATAGAAAACTCCAACATTGATCTTTTGATCCCAAAGCTTTTAATTAATCTCGATTAAAAATATTCAATTTTTTATCTCATTTGATTGATTTTTAATTTCAATTCGATTTGCTTTTTTGAAAAAAGTATTACTTAAATTTCTTGAATGATTTTTTAACAATGAATCTTAAGTTTTAGTTGATTTATCATAAAACAAATTATTTTTGTTACTTTAAATTTCTCCTTGTATTTATAAATATTTTGTAATATTTTTATTATTTTCATCAATTTATTTACCTATTATGAAAATTTAAAGGAAACTAAAATAAAAACTTAAAAGTTATCAACAAGCGATAATATTAGCGATTTTAATTATTACGTAATTTTAAATTAAAATTTTGTAAATTTAGGTAATATCTAAAATTGTATGCTCTTTCAGAATATTAATTTTAAAAAATATTTCAATTTTATCATTGAATACCTGGATCTGAAAGAACTACAGCTTTTTAAAGGGTATTAAAGTTATTTTTGGAACCTTCAGGTATCCAAAAATAAATGAAATTTAGGGTTTTAAAGAAAGTAGTTAAAGAATTTCAAGTCAAAAATTAGAAATTCAGATAGCACTTAAGCCTTGAATTTCTGGAAATTTAAATTAAATTAAAATTTTCTTTGAAAATTCTTATAGAAATTCTGTCCGGATCTGTCTTTTAGTTTGTAAAAATCCGGATCCATGTTTTAGCGTAACAATAATCCGTATCCGTCCATTCGGATCCACCTTTTAAATATAACAGTAAATTTACGTAAAATACAAAAATCGTAGCAAAATTGTAACAACACACTTTAGGTATGCGTTTATCGAGTTGTGTGCTGAATGAGTGTTGTTCATATTGATAGAGACCCCTTTCTTTGTACCTATTACTGCAAAAGATCATTCAAAAGTTTTTTGCTTAAATAAGTCAAAATTTTTTTAAAAAAAAGTAAAAAAAAAATATTTTTAATCCATTGAAAGATTAGGAACTCATTTTTTGTTTAAATATTTTAAAAATTTAAAATTAAATTTATTTTAAAAATTTTTAAAAATTAAATTATTAATTATTAATCATATTAAAAATTTATCTTAACCCTCTTTTTTCTAAAAAATTTTATCTTAAAAAAAACTAAAAATTAAAACAAAGATCAAAGTGCATTATCATCATCATGGTTAAACACAAACAGCTTTAATGAGCTTGAATCAAACCTCAAAAACAAATCATACGCAAAACAATCTTCAAAGTCTTTGTACAATGCAGGCTATTTTAAACAAATGCGGCGCACACGCAGCGAAATATCCTTTGGTCAATTGGAAAAAATTCTCAAAAAACCAGCCAACTCAAACATGTATTCGTATTTGGTCAATCAAGAAGATCTAAACCCAAACTCCATTTACGAGTCAATAGATGGCGAGTCCACCAAAACATTTGTGCACAAATCCGAACCAAAACACTTGTGTCTGAAACAGTCCAAAACAGTGGAACTCTACTTCCTGCACGAGTACATGACCAACGAAAAAGAAAAACTAAACAAAAAAATCTCTTTCCTCGAGACCCAGTCCTTTTACAATTGCTCAAGAGCCAACCAAGAAAGCCTGCAGTTTCAGAAAGGCATATCCAAATCGCTGGTCAACTTGACCACTCTGTCCGCCCACTTTGACTCTCAATTTCGGCGAGCGTTCATCGACTTGGTCAAGAACGAGTCGCTGGACTCGGTGAAAAAAAAGTTCAAAAATTTCAAGTGCGAAAACGAGTATCAGAGCATTGACGCGGACCGAGAGAGCTCGCAGGAAATTCAATTTAAACCGGTGAACCGTAACCGTGCCGGTGGTCGCAAGCGGTCGACGAGTCGCGCTCGCTCGTCCCGCGCCCATCACGCCGCCACCAAGGAGTCCAAGCTGAGAGAACGCGTAAAGGCGCGCTTGGACGACGGAAACGCCGGCGACGAAGAGTCCGACATCGACGACGAAACCGACGAGTTTTTGCACAAAAGAATTCGCTTTCAAGCGTCCAAAAATCGTCGTCATCCGGACTCCAAGCTTACGCCGGCGTTTGACAGCGACGAAGAGAAAAGACTGGACAATTTGACCTATGAGAACTTCATGGACATCATTCAAGTAAAGGAAGACGAAACAGTGTATGAAAACGATGGTGACAATTCGAAAAATGTGCCAAATCCACACTATAGAATAAACACCGAGACTGAGACGCACCGGCACCGCTTCAACAATTTTTCGCGACTAAGAAGCGCCGACGAAACACGAAGGCGCATTCAACGGGCCATACGACCAAGACGATCGGTCCGCTTGGCCCGTCACAATCTAGACATGGACACGTATCACGTGATTCAACCGTCCGAGCCCAGACTCCACTCCAGCTCTTCGGACACAGAAAAAGAGGTGACAAAAAAAATTTTCAAATTGCCAATCAATGGAAGACTGTCGATCCGCATACCATTCGACCACTTTTCACTTTTGGCCATGCTCGACAAAAACACGTCGCCAATTGAGCTTGTGGCCTCCATTTTTCTCTCCATTCTGGTCTCCATATTCACCGGCCTAATACTAAACGAAAACATCTACCAAGATCTTTACTTGGTCATATTTTGTTTCATAGTGGCATCTTGTTACTACTCATTGCTTAAAAGTGTCCAACCGGACAGCTCGTCGCCAATACACGGCTTCAATCGACTCACAGCTCTCAGTCGGCCTGTCTACTTTTGTCTCATATGCTCGTCCATTCTAGGCCTAAGACTCTACTCAAATACCATTGTACACACACTACAGCCTTTAAAATTCTACAACTTTTCTCTACAATCAAATTTGGTCAGCAATCTGGTCAAATTTAGTCAAATGTTTTTGCTTTTTTTTCCTCTTCTATTCACCCTGGGCCTATTTCCTCAAATAAGCACATTTTGTCTGAGCCTAATCGAACAAATAGACATGAACTTGTTTGGTGGCACGTGCATGCTGTCGCTGCCATCATCAACTTTGTGCCTACTCAGAAGCCTAGTGTCAACACTGATCCTAAGCCTGGTCTTGTTCTCATCTTTGTTCACAATACCAGCAGTAGTTGAAAATCCGAGAGGTGACGCGTCCTCTCTGGCCAGCAAAAATAACAAATTTTCCCAATCAGTCCTGTTCTCTTTTTACACAGCCATTTTGACAGTGTTTTCCTATTGCCTTAGCCGCCAAAGCAGTGGTCTGTGCTCCTATGTAAGCTTGTTCAAAGCTAGCCTAATCAATTGCCTTAAATTGAAGTCGGACAGTGCGCACACTGGACCAGACTCGATAGCCATGAAGCCTCTCAATTCAGAGTACACAGTTGTGGCTGAGCAGAAGACTGAAAGCGATCCATTCGAGGCCTACTCTCTGGCCTCGATCAGAGCTCGCATTCAGTCCGATCTAATAAATGGTTTGTTCATATTTTTGTTCATTTTTGCGGTGCATGTCAGCACTTTGTTCACCGTGCTCAAGCTTTGGCTCACTGACATTTTGTTCTGTGTGTGCATTTTTACTGGTACTTTGAACAATTACATCCTGCCTCATTTGAGACTGGAAAATCCTTGGTTTGTGTTCAGCAAACCGTTCTTTAAGCCCAAACATTGGTCGTTGTTCGAGCCCAGCTTTTTGGCCAAGCTCGAGTGCTACGAGTCTACGCATGTGGTGCTTACATTTGTGGAAAAAAACATTCTAAATGTTCTGCTGATCATTTCGGTAGTGACGAGTAGCAGTGATGAGCTATTGAGCAAATTTGGCTGTGTGGACAAGACTGGCTTGTTGGCAAGTGTGTTCATCACAATTTTGGGCACCAAGCTCCTGCGTTCCAACTACACACAGCCACAGCGTCAGTACAAAATTTTCATAATCACCTTCTTGTTCACCAAATTTGACTCGCACTATTTCGAGCCTAAGGAAACCACGCTGGTCAACATGTTCCTAATAGGCTTTTTGTTGACCAAGTTGGATGATTTTTTGGAAAAAGTAAAGTTTGTGTATGTGTACACGGCGCCTTGGCAATTGCCGTGGGGCTCGGCGTTCCACGCGTTCGCCCAGCCATTGGCCGCGCCGCACACATCACTTCTGTTTGTGCAGGCGGTCATCTCGAGTGTTGTGGGCGCACCGCTCATGCCCCTGATGGGCTCGGCCATTTTTGTCATGTCCTACATGAGACCGGTGAAATTTTGGGAGAAAAACTACAACACCAAACGGTGCGACAACACGACCACACCGCTCAAGAGCCAATTTGACCAAACAACGCCCGACAACGAAAATTTGAACTCCATTTTCTACGAGCACTTGTCCAGCGTGCTGCAAAAGCAGTTGTGCGGCGATTTGATGCTGGGTCGCTGGGGCCAAGTGAACTATGGCGACTTTTTTGTCCTCTCGTCCGACTACCTCAATTGTCTGGTGCACATAATCGAGACGGGCAATGGTCACGTGACTTTTCAGCTGCGCGGACTCGAATTCAAAGGCACCTATTGTCAACAACGTGAACTGGAGGCCATCACCGAGGACAACAGCGACAACAAGGGCTTTTGCTGCTTCGACCTTGGCCATTTGCCCAACATGCTCTCGTTCAATGCGGCCTTTCATCTGCGCTGGGTCGCCTGGTCAATTGTGGCCAAAAAATACATAGTCGACGCCTATCGAATTGTTGACAATGACATGTCGTTGACAGTCAACTTTTTCTCCCTACGTCGGACTCTAATCGAGTTCTACATCAAAAGTTCCATTTACTACATCATAAATTGCAGCCATCTGGCTACATGGCTGAACAATGCTCAAATAGCTAAAGAATTAAAGCAGTTTAATGCCGATTTTTGCGACCAGGACCCGTGCTTTGATTCAAATTTGGACACTGACTATGACCTGTACCAGAGAGGGGTTAGCATGAGTCGATTTTTGAGCTGCTATCAAAAATGGATCGACTTTTGCCGAAGTGAAAGACTGAAAAAAATTGACCAAAATGTGGCACTGTACCAGGATACAAGTGGAAGCTCTCTTTTGAACAGATTTTGCTTCGCAATGTCACTGGTGTGCAGACGGGCATTGATCGCTGCTTGCGGGGCTTCAGCCCCGGATTCGTCTAGGCCCATCAATTTGACAACTGCGCCAGGCACCTCTAGCAACATCAATTTGAACAATAGTGTAAATAGCATGAGCGCTTTTGTTTCATGTGGTCTGAATGCGTCGCACATGGACACAGATTCTTTGTCTTCATTTCAGCATGGCTACTACACTTTGTTCAAGGGCGACATTCGCATCCAATCGTCCAAAGACGAATGGGTCTTCAATGACATGGATTTGTTGAAAAAAATTGTGCTGCCATCGGTTCGCATGGGACTCAGACTGCACCAAGACCACTTTCAAAGTGACTTGAATGACGAGCAGAGTTTGCACGAAAGTTTGACCAAGTTTGACCAGGAGTGTGTGATTTGTTATGAGCGAGACCCGGTGTGGCGGCGGGCTGTGCTGTCCAGTGTGCCCAATTTGCTTTCGCTGCGCCATCAATTTACCGAGTACTCTGACCAGTACAAAATAGTCATGCTGAATAAGAATATGCTGTCTTTCCGAGTTATCAAGATTAATAGAGAGTGTGTGAGAGGTTTCTGGGCTGGACAACAGCATGAGTTGATTTTTTTGCGCAATAAAAACCAAGAAAGGGGCTCCATACAAAATGCCAAGCAAGTTCTTCGGAATATAATCAATTCGTCGTGTGATCAGCCCATCGGGTATCCTATTTATGTCTCACCATTGATCACTTCCTATTCCAATTCTCATCAGCAAATTGCCAAAGTAATCGGAGCCGAATTTAGTTTTGAGAAAATTGGCAAATTTTTCAGATCGTGTTTTAGAAGAATGAGAGAAAATTGTACCAATGATTGCTCGGGAACTTCTGACCAAAATACCAATAGTGTTTACCAAAGCCAAAATTTTAATGCCACTTATTCCACTAAAGCTGACATGTGTCATTTAAACATAAATCGTAAGTTCAAATAATAGTGATGATTTTTATCAGCTTTTTACGTAAATTAAGATAAATAAGAGTTTCTTTTTGTGTTCGGCAAAAAATAAAAATACTTGAATTGAACACTAAGTTGCTCTATTTTGAATTAAAAAATTAAATTTTTTTTTATATTTATTTTTCTTCACTATGAAATTTTTTTTGATGTCAGTCGAAAAAAATTCTTTGAAAATTCTTTATTTGAAATTTTGATTTTATAGAAGAAAGTATTTTTGGATTTTGCTTTATTTTCTTTCAGTTATCTGTAAATTTTTGGATGACTTTTTATTAATGAGACTCATTTTCTAGGCCTTTCTTAATTTTTTTACCTTAACATTTTTACTATTTGACTAAAATGTGTTTTATTCAATTATCTTATGATGTTTTTATATATTTTTGTTTTTTTTGTTTATTCTCACATAATACTGAAATCTTTTATCTTTCTTTTTTTTTGTTTGAAACTTTAAAATTTACTTCTTCTAAAAAGGAGGTCAATTCAATTGATAAATAAATTATGACTTATTTGTGCATCTTTTAAATATTAATTTTACAGTTCTTAAGCTATTTAAGATATATATTTATTTACAAATTCAAAAATGCATCCAATAAATTTATCGCGAATAAAAATTAATTTTGAGGAAAAATAAAAATTATGTAAAAATGCGGATTCTTAATTATTTTCATTGTTAATATTAGAAAGACAACTATCCATTTTTTGATTTTTTTAAGACTTTACATATAAAATGAAAAAGGAGTATCATATTTAAAAATTGTTATAACATTTTTATTTAAAGAGACCAGATTTTTTTTTAAATTAAATTAATTAAGTTATGGTAAAATAAAATTTTTGTTTCCACAAATATTTTATTGTTTGAAAAATGGCAAATAATATCAATTTGAGTATCATTATTATTAAATCCTAATGGTTTAACTAAAAATTAAAAAATTCAACTTATCCAATTCTTTTAATTCTCGTTAATAAGGCCGAAAAAATATTAAAATATTCTATCCAGTATAATGTCATAAAATTTAATTTATTACATACCAGTATTATTCAAAGATATATAACTTAAATCAACTTAATGAATAGACATAATGATAAAAAGAATTAAAATTTAAAAAGGTTTAACAAAAAGGTCATTTTTTGATCAAATTTTGGCTCAACATACATAAGTTTACATAGAAATTATACGAAAAAAATCATTCGTAGAAATGCTTTGTTGGACACTGTAAAAAATAATTATAAAAATTTAAATGGTCTTGAGATTATCAATATGATGAAATTGTAGTAAAATTTGAGAATTTTCTTTTTTGATTTTTTATTTAAATAAATAGTTTAAAATGAAAATAATTTACTAATGTTTATTTTAAGATCCTCTTGTGAACGCAATAAAGCAACAGCAACAACAGCATTCATTTCATAGTGAATCTCAAAATTTATCTCAATTATCCGAATCGACTTATCAATCGTCCGAATCGAACAACTTAGTTAAACAAATAGGCAACAAGCAGTCAAATAAAACCGATTCGATGATAAAGTTGGGAAGTGCCAAATATAGTTCAGTTAGTGACAGTAAAGAAATTAGAGTGTAAATAAAAAAATGTTCAATAAATGAGAATAATTACATTGAGATGACTCATTATTTCCGGGACTGCAAAATTCCATTTAAACAGTTACTTTAATTTCAAGTAGAAAAATAAAAAATAATTTATTTTAGGGAAAATCAATTAAAAAATGAACGATTATTGTTTTTGTTTTAAATATTTTTTGATTTGAATTTTATTTTTTAAAATTTGAATTACTCTTTTGCTCTTTTTTTTATTTCTTAAATATTATAAATAAATAATCATACACTTCCGTCTGAAAAAAACGAAAATAAAAAAATTTTTTTTTATTTTTTCAATGAAAAGTCTAAATTTTTTTTTCATTTTCCTAAAATTAATATATATTAATTTATGTTTTCTGTAAACTTCAGTTAAATTTACAAAATGATATGTCTAGAAATTTCGAAAAAAAATCTTTGATACTGTCGCGGCCCTAAAATAACAAAAAATTCAGTGTATTTTCGGTATTTTTGTATTTAGTCCGAGGTAACTACACAAACACAATTTTTTTCACAGATTCTGAAACAAGTCGAAATTATGAATACATTTTTGAGCACAAAAAGTACAAAAATTTGAGGCAGATTGAAGTTTGAGATCAAAATCAAAAGATAAAAATATAGAAATTAATATTTTTTTATAATAGAGAAAAAATGATTTTTTTCTTAAGAAATTACTTTAAATGTTGTGTAAAATTTATTTTCATATATGAAATTTAAAATTATACCGTATTATTGAACTTTAATATGTTCTGATAATCTAATAAAATAATTCTAATAAAATCTTTAAAAGGCATAAAAAATTAATTTTTTAAAATTTACATTTTGTGGCAAAGTAAAAATTTTGCTCATTTTCATTTTGTTCAATCTTGCTCAAAAATAAAAAAATAAATTTGAAAAATTGCAAGTTGCAATTTGAATTTTTATTTAAAATAATTTATTAAAAATTAAAAATACTTGCTTTCACAGGCTTTTATGGGTCACTTGCGCTAGCTTTTGAACCTAGACACTGTTGACTGTAGATGTCTGGTTTTTACATTTATCCTTACAATGGTAAAATTATGTCAATAAAATAAATTAATTATTTTCGTTTCAAATATTCATCAAGTTTATTTTTAAATTTATTTTTGGATTTTGCATTAGCAACCTCAACTGGTAATTTGTTCCACTCGTTTACCACTCGATTTGTCTAGAAGCTATCTCTTTTTTTATTTCTTGTCAATTGTTTGGTCAATCTTCTTGTATGCCCTCGGATTCCTCCAGCTGGACCATTAGATGAGAGTGCATGACTTAAAATGTGCGAATTCTGCAACTGAGTTTTACTTAGACCGTTCGTTATTTTGTAAGTCTCAATTAAGTCTCCACGTTTACGTCTTGCCTTGAGTGTCGTTAGTCCCAATCTTGTAAGCCTTTCTTCATATTCTAGATTTTTTAAGCTAAATATTAATTTTGTAGCTCTTCTTTGTACTTTTTCGAGAATGTTTGAGTCCCTTTTTGTGTAGGGGCTCCAGGCTGCTGCTGCATACTCTAGATATGGTTTAACAAACGAAACGTACAACTGTTTGAATGTACTGAAGGACCAGCATTTGAAGGTTTGCTTTAATTGACCTAAAATTGCGTTTGCTATGCTTGCTGCTTGTGTCGGTAAGTTATTCATTTCATTGATAATTCGATTCCATTAATAGTTTTATTTTTGAAGAACATAAGTTTGCATTTGTCTTCATTAAATTTCAGTTGCCAATCATTCGACAATTTAACAATCCTGTCAATGTCTGCTCGCAACTGTTCAAATTCAAGACGATTTCTAATGATGGTAATCAGTTTGGTGTCATCTGCGAACAGTTTTATTATGTTTGTTGCATCTTTTAGTATGTCATTTATAAAGATAACGAAAAGAAGAGGCCCAAGTACAGATCCTTGCGGGACACCGCTAAGGACCTCTCTCCAATCTGAGACATTTTCGCCTAGTACAACATGCTGCTTCCTGCCATTCAAAAAATCGGAGAGCCAGTTTATTATCTTGTCACAGAATCCGTAAGCCTGTCCTTTTTTTATGAATGCTCGATGTAAAACTTTGTAAAATGCCTTGGCAAAATCAAAAAAGACAACTGCAGAGGCAAATTCCCGGTTTGAGGCCTCAGTAATTATGTCGATTGTTTCGAGGAGATTTGTCGAACAAGTGACAGGTAAGCGATATTGGTTTTTAGTTACTCGGTTCAGTTCTTTTACCTTTCTTTTAAATTGGAGTTATGTTAGCCTCCTTCCATGCAGTTGGGAGCTTGCCGGTTGCGTACGATTTTTTGAAAATTGGTTTCAGCATTTTGGAGAAGCTTTCAGCACAAGTTTTAATTACATGTGGATGTAAACCGTCATACCACCTCGCTTTATGTTTATCCAATCTACCAATATATTTGATAATATTTGAGTGCGAAATTAACTCGATATCAATTTCACAGATTTCTTGGCAAACCGAAACGAAATTAGGTAGTTCGAAACCACAACCAGTATTGAAAGATCTTTGAAATTGATCATTTAACAGGTATGTAATCATTTGTTTATATACAATAAGATTGCCATTTGGGTTAGTAAGTGATCTAATTTTATCTTTGTGTTTTCTTTGATGATTTATATAGCCATATATTAGTTAAGGATTTTTTTTTACTTTCTCGGATAATTTTCTCCACGTAAGATACGCGCGTTGCTTTCACCATTCGTTTTAGCTTTTTACAGGTTACTTTGTACTCATTATCGAATGCTTTAAGTCCAAATCGGCTCAAATTCAATTTTGACGCCAGCCGATTTTTGTCGCCACACAGTCGTCTCCAATTCAATTTTGGATTCACCAGATTTCTGCACTGTCGGCTCCAATTCAATTTTGACTCCAGCCGATTTTTGTCAATGGTGCAGGAATCCCGAATCTCGCACCATCGGCTCCCAGTCAATTTTGGCTCGAGCCAATTCGATTCCTGCGCCAACGGCTTTAAGATGCTCTCACTTCTTCTTCCGGGCTTCGATTTAGGAATAAATATGATTCCTTTGTATAGGAACAAAGGAATCAAGGAATTTTATTTTGAATGTTGTTTTTTACATCCATCATTTCTTAGTCTATATTATAAACTTTAATAGATAATATTGATTTAAATGTTAAATTGCTTAAATTTTTGTAAAATTTAATTAGTATTTGTTATCTTATAAATGATCTCTATCGTCTAAAGTATCTTTGTGATACTGATATTTAAGATTTTCTAAAATTAAATTGAATATTCATTTTTTCAAAATTTTTGATTAATGAGTGAAGTAACTTTTTAAAGTTTTAAAATTAAAGCAAATTTTCTTAATTTGATAATTTTATTTTTAATTTTAAAATAATTTAATTCATAACCTTTAAATCTAGTTTTACTTTTCATCCAATTTTTATCTAAATTTATAAAAAATGAGGTTAATTAAAATATTTGAAAACTTAAAATGATTTTTTTCTGCAATCGTCATTATGTTGTCATTTGAGACAATTTGATGTTACTATTAATAAATAATTAAAATCTGGTGAGGCTTTTTTGATTAAAATTTATATATCTACTGACAAAAAATAACATTTGATCCTATTTTTCTTGATAAATACCAGTAAGTCGGAGTACAATACTTCAATAGAATTTCTCACAGTTTTAAAAAACAGTAGTGATAATCTTGACAATTATATTAAAAAAAAGCTGCTTGCCAAAATGAAAAAATGAGAGCTTATTAATTGTGGATATAAAATACATCAGTATAAAAATACTAACTAAAAGTCATCCTTTTTGAAAAGAGAAGGAGAAGGAGGATTTTTCATTAGGAAAATTAAAATTATTGGAGTGCAATGGCTAAATGCTTTGACAATGATCTAAGAGTCACTCGAACTAATTTTCAGCACATGAGCAACAATTAAGAGACAAAAAATGAAGAATTAGTCAAAATTAGATGTGATTTGGAGAGAAAAGAAGGAGAACTCGCAGAGTTAAAATCCGAATTAAATAAGTCAAATTCGATAAAAAGCGCTGAATTTTCTGCAACAAAAATTTATTTTATAAAACCAGCATAGGCATCAGCCTGTCACTCATCATCTCAAAGTTGATCCTATACTTGTTCTCAGTGGCACAATACACAAAATCAAAGTTGATGCGGCTAGGCCGGCCTCCAATTTCAGCGACAAGTCCATCTCTATTGCTCCATTAGATTCAAAATTTGTTGAAATATGCGAAAATAGGCTGTGAAGTAGTCGGATAACTGGTCGAACTTGGGCAAAAATGCTCAACAGTTCCAAATTGAGCTTCGTCTTAAAGCACTGCCTTTTTTCCGCTATCATCCTCATGCTGTTGCTCCATTATTTTTCACTTTCAAAAATTAATTAGAATAATATCAATCTAAATTTAATGGGTTCAAGAAATGTTTTTTTTAGATACATCTAAATTCTAGTAAATTAACATTTTTAATTTTTAATAAATTATTTTAAAAAAAAATTCAAATTGCAGCCTGCAATTTTTCAAATTTAATTTTTTATTTTTGAGCAAGATTTATCAAAATGAAAATAAGCAAAATTTTTAATTTGCCCATTTTGTTCACAAATATATTTTTAGAGGAAAAATAAAATTATTTTAGCTTGAATGAATGAATATAAAAGGACTGTTATTTTTTCATTGTATCTAATTCTTTTTTTATTGTATCTAAATATAGTGAATAAATATTTTTTTTTAAGTATCTAATTATTTTATCTAAGTATCTAAATTTTTTAATTTCATATCAAAATTTTGTTGTATCTATTTAAAAAAAAAAAGGAAATTTGATTTTTTTAATATTTTATTTAGAAAAATTAAAAATAAATACAAAAAGGAAGAAAAATTAGGAAAAAGAAAAAAATTAATCATTTTTTGTTCTTTTGTTTTACCATGCATGGTCTAGATACATTCGGACAGGACATTTCTGTTTTTTTCCAAGTGTGTGACAATCATACCATTAAAAACAATAAAACCGTTTATTTTGCTTTAGATCACCTTTTCTCCATTTTTGATAATCAAAAACAGATAATAAAGCACGATCCGCAGCCTCAAAATTAAGAAAAACGCAAAATTGCTCATAAACCCTATTTTTTCCCGTCTTTTTATTCTCTATTTGTTCGAAACCTACGGCATCCAACAATGATTCATCATTATTATTTGCCAATGGTTGAACGAATTCAATGCTGCTTGATTTAGTCATGATTTTTTAGTTAAGTTTAGTTTAGTTTTTTTGTTAATAAACATAGTTTTATATCAATGATATTTATATCAATATAGACATTCAATTAAGCTAATTAGATAATTTTTGAAATCAGAAGATTATATATAATTGTCAAAAAAAGTATTCTGAAGTTGGTTTAATTTTCATCATCAGAAATGAGCTAATTAAAGATTTTTATATTTGTCAATTTGATATTAAATTGAATTATTTTTTGATACAAAATAAATAATAAATAAATAATACTGTTTAAAAAATTAAAATTTGAAAATTGTCGTTTGGCTTAGCAAATTAAAAAAAATATTAAATTTAATTAATATCGTCATCACGTGTTAAAAAACCGTTGAAAGTTGTATGTTGGCAATGTCGCTCAACAAAACAAACCTAAACCGACGGTGGATATTTAAAAATTCGGTCAAGCTAAATTTGAAGAGGTTAGACAAACCGATTAGCCATAAAGTCTTATTTAATGCACTAGATATCGTCCTAAACAAAGTGGAAAATGATGCGATCACATCTATCTACAATTTTTCTTCAAACAAAGTATGGATAATCGAGTTTAATGCTGCTTTTAAGATTGAACACATCACTGAAGAAAAATATAAAGATAGACCAAAGAGGAAAAATGGTGTCAGAAGAGTAAGAATATCATTTCCAAAAGAAATTGAGAACAATTTTGGAAGCTTGTCAGGCCCTTCAATAATGTATGGTTTAAAGTGTCTTGTGTCAATTGTTGGACAAAAGCAGAAATGCTATTTTTGTGATGAAGAAGGACACAACATAGCGAAATGCCCTGTCAAAGAAACACTATGCGAAAAGTGTCATCAGAAAGGACACTTAACACAAAAATGCTCCATTGCTGAAGAGCTAAAGTCGCTTGAGATGAAAAAGATTGACTACAATGATCTTTTCATTGACCTAGAAGAAACCCAATCAATAATTGAAGCTGACCAAAAAGACAATGATGAAAATATGATGCCAAAAACACCTGGATATAAGCCATCAAATCTCAATGACGAAATGTCCCAAATTAGTCATCAAGACCTCAAAACTCTAGTGTTAGAAGACAGTTTGGTAAGCCGTTTAAGCGATCTTCTACCAATAAGTCAGAGACCTGTCAGTGTCCTCTCAATTGATCAGAATGAGACTGAAGCTTTTTTCTAAACAAAAAATCAAATCAAGAGATTTTCCGAATCTGATCCAAATGAATAAGAATTCACCGAAAATAAATCAAAGAAGCCATTAGTTGTCTTAGAAAATGAAAACGACAATACCTTCGAGTCTGATTCAACAGTTCAACAACTGAATGTACAAGTCAAGTAGATCAATCATCCAGCGAAGTTGTTCAGCAAACTTCCAGTCAAAACAGCTTTGAAGAAAATTTAAAATGAACAAGAGGACAAATAAATCAATTTTAAGAACAAAACCTCTTATTAA
Source organism: Brachionus asplanchnoidis (assembly GCA_025491095.1). Taxonomy (NCBI): domain Eukaryota; kingdom Metazoa; phylum Rotifera; class Eurotatoria; order Ploima; family Brachionidae; genus Brachionus; species Brachionus asplanchnoidis. The sequence goes on along the minus strand of JAILYF010000039.1, from coordinate 1,249,498 downwards.
AACAAGGTTAGTAATTACACACTAGAATTGTCTTCATTTACCTAGTAGGGTTCATCTCTTAGACAATTTTTTAGCTCAAAAATGTCCCGAAATTGTTTTGCACAATGAATTAAAGATAGATTTGAGTGAGGCAAATATTTATCTTGATTTTCAAAATTATCAGTTCTTAACAAAACCACGCAACAAGTATGGAGGAGAAGTAGCTATTTTAAATAAAGAAGGAATTGAATTTTTACAAGATTTATTTAAAAAATTTAAATCAATTGTTTTATTCTTCCTCACATTATTTGCAAAAAATTTAATTTTAATTAATTAATTACTGCTAAAAATTTAATTTTCTAAGTTTTCACTTGATAAATGTTTGATTGATATTTATACAGATTAATTTAAAAAAAAAATTAATTTAGAGACTTGGTTTTTCACCGTGTGAACTTTAAAAACTGTAAAATTAATTTGAAATAATTTAAAAATATATACTTTGCTAAATTTTGGCTCATACTTTTTTTTATCTATATTTTATTTATTTAAAAAATAATTTGGGACAAAATCCCCTGGCTGTTTGGAATGAATATTAATTCTCCCTTTCAGCCACGTTAGCGTTAATTTTGAGATTTGTAAAAGTTATTTTTAATTTTTTAAAAAATTGAAAAAAACACATAAATTAGAGCAAAAAGTAAATGTTATCTATAATTTAGCTTCAGCTGAATAAATTTAATTTTATCTATCTAAAATAAATTTAGAATGCATATATTATCACTCAATATGAGTGAGAATAAACAATATTAATTAACTCAAATTGAGTGTGAATAAATATTTTTTTTACCTTTAACTGTTTGTTATTGCTATTTATTCTCACTCAAATGTCAATTTTAAAAAAAAACAGAAATCCATCAAAAAATAAAAATAAAAAGAAGTTTATCAATCATAATTCCGATTGAAGCCCTTTACACTAACTTTACCCTTGCCTTTACTTCTTATTGATGTCCCATATATTTGATTTTCTATATAATAAATTGATGCTTTACTCTAAAAGCTATACTTTAATCCTAAAAACCTATAATACAACAATGAATCCACAAATTTTTCTTGGACAAACATTCATTAGTTTTGATGAATTTTTACAAGTTTTTAATGAATATTCTAATGATAGTTTTGTCCTTTGGACAACAGTTAGAAGTTTAAAACGTAAAGATAACCAAACTTGCTTTAAATTTGTACATTTCAAGTGTATTCATCATAGAGCATCAGACGATATAATCACCAAAAGCAGCGGTATTAGACCTAAACAAGCGTATGTAGCTCCGTGTAACTGTCTAGCTGAAATACGTGTCAACCTCGTTATGTCTGGATCTGAAACAAATAAATACCAAATAGTCAAATGTAATTTAAAACACGAACGAGTAAATCCAGAGACTAAACTCAAAGAACCTGCTCATATAACTAACGCAGACGATTTCAACAAGCATCCGAATAATCGTAGACTATCAGAAGCCGAAGAGGTAGAAATCAATTCGCAATTCGAAACTGGTAGCGATGCGAAAATGATAGCACAATTCATGAGTAAAAAAACAGGAAAATGGTTAACTATTCGAGACATGTGGAATATTCGAAACAAATTCTTAAACAAAGATAAGAATGGTAAAGACCAAAAATACCCACTTAGAGATTTTGAACAAGAAATGAACAAACAAATTGAACAAGACAAACAAAATTGTAAAAATGATTTCCACCTAAAATGTGTTAATAGAACTTATATTCCTATTAAGAAAGTCTGGAAATGTAACAATTGTTCTAAATAATTAATCTCTTAATAATGTGTTAATCCTTTTTTTTATTTTTATTTTTTTTTTTTTTGAGTATAAATAAATAAATTTTTTTACAAAAGTCAAAGTTATCTTGAGTGTACATTTTTTTAGTTATTCTCAGATAACTTGAGTGAGAATAAACGTTTTCATAAATTTAAGTGTATAAAACGATTTTATTAAGGTAAAATGCTTTTTAAATATAAAAGAATTTTTCATTATAAAAATAAAAATACTTTATCATAGAAAAATCCTAAATCCTTAATGTAAAAAATATTTTTTTATAGTTCATAAAAAAATTTAAATTTAGTAAATTGACTATTAAACTCCAAAATTATATGCGCCTTTTTCTTTCTTTATTTCTAAAAAGATTGTCAGTAGTCCGAAAATCTAATCATTAAACAACTAGATTTTTAAATTTTTTCAATTGTTAAAAGCTCCTAAATATTTGTACATAATTTGGTTGAATTTAATAAATAGGAACGCATTTTTTTTTCTTGTAAAAATTTTGAACATTTTTTCTGAAAACCCTTTATTACACAATACTATCTTTATCTTTTAGATAAAAATTTATTTAGCTTTTTATTTTTTGTTATGAAGTTCACAATTTTCGAAATTTTAATTTTTTTTCAATTTAACCATATTTATTAATTTGTTTACCAATTTTTGTTAAACCTTCACTTGGTGGTTTTACTTTTAAAAAGGATAACTTTTTTTGCTTCACGAGAAATTTTGATTAAAAATTTAAAGACAATTTTTAATGCAGTATTGATTCACTATTTCAATTTTCAAATTTAAAGTTTTCAAATAATTAAATTTTCAAAATGAGCGATTCTGTACAAAGAAACGACTTCGGTGGAATTAATTCTACTGATCAAGAAATACCACAGGCTTTTCAGTCAGTTTCTGAGTATTCAGTAAATGTTAGTATTGAGCCTAATCATGAAACAGAAATTTTCGAAGTTAGATTCGATGATAACAACAGAGAAGTTACTGAAGTTTACAAAGAGTAAATATTGTATTTTTAAAATTAGCCCCAAATTTAAATTAATAAATCCTCAGACCAGCATCTTATTCTGATAAACTTGCGGAATTAATTAGCAAAATTGATTTCGGTGAATTAATTCAGGAAAAAACAGTAGAGTCTTCAACATCAGCCACTTCTTCACAAACTTCAAATCAAACAGAAGATGTTATGACTGCACGAAAGCTTTTTCAAAACATTTATGAACGCATCAAGTTGTCTTTGGATGAGATATGTGTTCTTTTAGATTTGTTAACGCTAGTTAAAGGCAACAAACTGATGACCATTGAGGAAGGCCATGAACATCTCACCGAAGAGTTTAAACAAAGTGACGTAACTGAGAAAACAATAAGTGTACTCTTGAAAAGAAAAGTAATTTTTTTAAAATAAATTTTAAATCATTTAATTTCTTGAAAATCAAAGAATATAGAAAAAGCAAAGACATTGTTGAAAAAATCTTTGGAAAAAATAAGCAATGACCAAGAATACAGTAATATTAAATTCCATTTGGAATTGTATAGAGCTAGACAACTTTGGAAAATCAGGAAAATAGGAACTAAATTTACCTGTGATCTTAGTTATCGATCTGGTAAGAAAAAATGCCGAATTTAATCCATGATTAATTAAAAAATTTAAGTCGGATGCATTAATGCCATCAAAGTTAATATTGAGCTCAATAAAAATGACATTCCTTTAAACCCTCAAGAGACTAATCCGACTAAAGCTCTCTATTTGAGTGCCATTATTCCCGAGGAATTTAAAGATTACGCTTACATACAAGTTAAAATTGTTAAAAGTAAAATATTAACTTATTCTAAAATTTTATTTTCATATTTTGATTCATTAGCGATTAATAAGGACAAAAAAGTTGCCTTATTTGACAGCAAATTTTCCTTATTCACCTATAATCATAATTCTTCAAATCCTTTGGGATGTCAAGAAATGCTCGAAAGAGAACAAAATTCTCTTTACTGTCGTGAAATATACGAAAATATTCTTCGAGAGATTTTCGATCCGAATAATCAGAGCCAAATGAAGCCAATTATGATTGGCAATTCAATACAAATAATGGTAAATATGGAGTATGATTTGATCATTAATTTGGTACATACAAGAGAAACACTAAGTAATCAACAGTGCCCGAAAAATTATGTAATTATATTTTTTATTTATTCGTTAAAATCATTTCAAAAAAATATTAAAGTAAAATGAATTTGTTATCATTTGATCACTCATAAATTTTTGATCAATAAAAATAGTTTGGTCGTCATTAATTCAAATTAAAGTGATCAAAAGATTCTCTTAAAATATAAAGTTAAAGACTTAATTATAATTGTGTAGAAACACATATTTTTTTTTAATTTATTAAAGTTATAAATGATTAAGATTTTGCGAGTAAAAATTGAATTGAATTGATTTGAATTTTTAATCCTTGGTTTAGTTTATCGAAAATGATTAAAAGATAAAGCATAAAATTTTTAAAATCTTTGGTTTTGTGAAATTTGGTACAAAATTATCAAAAAAGAGCAGAATTTAACGCTGAAAAATCTTGTATTTTAACTAAATGTAACAAAGTTCAACAAACATAGTTGCATCAATAGCTAAGTCTGCTAATGATGCTCTACATTGCATCTACAGAATTTGTTTTTGAGCTTTTGAAAAAGAGTTGTAAACATTTTTAACATTTCGAAAACCTGCAACAAAACAAAAATAAAAATTTTCTTAATCAGAATTTATCTTTAAAATAGAACATAATCAAAGCGTTTTGTTTAAGTAAATTAAATAAGTAAAATAAAAAAATTGCTCATTTTTTTCAAAACTGTTCTGCAATATATTTTTAATTTAACCCCTACAATTAAAAATTGTCACTAGCAACAATATATTCGCCGCAAACAAAATCTATCTTACACTAAAAATTAATTAACACAATTTTTTGTGTTGATATGAATAAACTATTTTCTTTGTAAATAAAAAAATTCTTTATTTAAAAAAATAATATTAAATCTTAATTAAAAAATTTTAATATGAAATTTAAAAATAATTATATATAAAATTATTGTTTTATATTTAAAATTTAATATTTAATTAAAAAATTCTATCTTAATCTCGGATCGCCATTTTTTGGTTTAAACTCATCTTTTAAAGATATATTATTAGAAAAGATTGAACGAGTTTCTAAAGTCCTAGCTTTATCCATCAATCCTTCCATTGATATGACTTTTATTTGCGTTGCTAACAATAACTTCTAGAGTTATTAATAAAATTTTAGATATAATTCATAATTCTTAATTTTTTTTATTTCGGAAAATTCTTTTTATTTTCCAAAATTTTAAAATTTTTTATTTAAAGCATCAAGAATGAAAAAATTTATAATTTTTATTTTTGTTTTAAAATTTTAAATAAATTTTTTTTTATTAATTTTTATATTTTTGGTCAGCAGTTCAGTAAAAAATAATTCAAATTCTTTTTTTGATTGTGAACACACATATGTTTGTGGGTGGAATATTTTTATTTTGTTACACTTGTCACAGTCGTATAAATTAGATTAAAATAATTCAATAATACTTTTACATTTTCAATTTTAATTTACCATTAATAAATATTTTAAATATTTGACTGTATTTTTTTAGAACTATGACAATGCTATATTGGAGTATTATTTACACTGTTTGCTTAAAAAATCCTTCGACCAGAACTTTTTTCATTATGATCAAAGACCTATTACCTCGACTTTTGCATTCAATTCTAATATTAAAATCGCTGGTATGGCTTATGCAAATTTAAATCTAGACGAAGAAGAATCGGTAATCAGTATACCTCATAATATTAGTCATCTATTGAATAAGAATAGAAAAATAAATCTTCTTCAATCGATCAAAGAAAAAGCTGAACATTTGATTTTGCGTAAAAAGTTTGTTTTAAAAAAAATGTTTTTTTTTCCTTCCTTAAATGTTTTTTTAAATTAATTTTTAGAGTTTTGAAAATTTTAAATTCAATATCAAAAAATGTTGGTCCAATTCATTTGATTGTTGAACAATCAGCATGGAACAGTGCTATTTCATCTGATATAACAGTTGTAATTTCATCTCATTATTTTACCTCATTGGCAAAGTAAATTTATTTAAATTCATGTTTATTTAAGTATTTAATTGTTCATTTTAGATCATTTTTTTATGTTAGAATTAATAAATCAAATGTTTCCATATTAAGTAGATCTGATAATATTTCAATTTCATTTACGGAATCCTTGATTGATATGAAAGAATATTTTATCAACCAAGTAAAATTAATAGGCAAGAAAATATTTTTGTAATTCTATGTTTTAGTGCTGTTACCATCAAATTAATTTGTTGATAACGTTGTGTCAGCAATATGGATGGACGGTTTTAGGAAGCTCATTTACAAGCGAAGAAAATAAACAGACAATGACTGGTGCTGCTTTGGTTTATAATAATAAATACTCAAAGTAAATGTTACAGAAAAAAACAAAAAGTTAAAAAATATTTTTTTTTGAAAGAAAAATTGCCATAAAAGTTGAACAAGTGAATAGAATTCAAGTATTTGTTAATCAATACAACGCATCTGATTCCTCATCGCTAAATAATTCAGAAGTTAAAAATTTATTCGACAACATTAGCGTAGATTGGATTTTTTTAAAAGAGTCATTTGCACCAATCGATTTAAAACAGTACCCAGATTTTACTGACACACAACGTTTTGAGCTGTTTCTAGCTCATTACTCAACTCCGTATTTTGTCGAACAGCTTTAAAAATGTTTTATTTTAATTTCTCAGATTATTTGAATTTTTCTAAATTAAAATTATTTTTGCATTTTAAAAAAATTGTTTTTTTTAACTTTTATTATTTAATAAGATTTTTTTAGAGACGAATCAGTAATTCTGTTATCTTACTAAAATGTCAAATTGCAAAAAGAGGTTGAAAATTAAAAAAAATAAAAATTAAGTTCTTTCTAAAAAAGTGAATAATTTTTGAAAACTAAAAAATTATCTCAATAAATTATTTCTTACTTTTGGTGATAATGAATAAATTTTCATTGATTAAGGAAAATATTAATTTTTTTTCAGGTTTTATGCTATTTTGCCTAAAATTAAACCAACCCCTACACATAATATAAGCACAGTATTTAATTAAAAATACCGTATAATTAATTCTATTAGAATTGTTTTCATCATTTTTGTTCTCAACTTTTTAAAACGTTAAATTTCGAAATTATTTCAATATATTTATTAAATTCTATAATAATATTCATCAAGTCTCGAAAATAAAAGTAACTAGAAACAAAACAATTTTTTAATTAGTTGAAATAAATCCATTTACAAGGTTCATTCAAAACTGAAAATTTTTTTTCAAATATTCAATGTCTTTCAATTAATTATTTGTAAAAAAAACGATATTAAATAGATATATTAAGGTTATAATAGCTAAGAAAACATTTTATCAATTTTTTTAATTAAAAAAAAAATTTAAATTTAATTAAGAAAAGAAAAAAATATAGAATTGTTTAAAAAATATTCGATTTATTTTTTTTAATTTAAAAGCAAGGCTAAGTCACGAGTCTTTGGAATTGGCTAATCTTATTTTATTTTTAAATATAAGTTTTATATTCCAAAATTTAAAACTTAATTAAAACTATTTGAAAATGTTTTTTGAATTTTTTATTTGGATATCTTGATTCCGGTTTAAAGGACACTAAAACATATGTAGTTATTTAAATCTAGAAAATTTATTAAAAGTCTACCTTTTGAAATTATTTTAGAGGAATTAAGGTTTTTTAAATTTTAATATTAGACAAGAATTAAAGTTTAGCTTTTTCACAAAGTAAATATTTTTAATTGGATTTTATTTACGGATATAGTCAATTTATATTTAATTTAAGCCCTTATTTCAGGTTTTTAAGAACAAAATTCCAAAAATTTAATTTGGCAAATATTTTTCTCCAAATCCAGAAACTTTCATTTGGAACAAGGCTTCATGTAGAGCTAATTGAATTTTTCGGATAAATTAATACATGCAAAAAGTTTACTATTGTTTTTATTAAAATAGGTATTTTTCGTGTTACTTAAAAAAGTGAACTTGAAAATTTGAATCTTAATGCTCTTTTAAATAAATTCTTTATTAGAAACAGCTAATGTAAATATTTTTTTTTCTTTTATTTAAAAATTTAAGCTTGATGAAAATTAATGAAAAAGCTTTTAAGCTTTAATTTCACAGTTATTTAAGCTTTTCAAAAATTTATTGTTCTATTTATATTTGTTATTGGTTATGTTAAAATTCCGATTGTTAAAGTAAATAAAAAAGAGAAAATTAATGGACTGAATAACAGGAAATTTATTTTTTTCTGTTTTTTTTTTTTAAATTTACCAAATTTTAAGATTATATCAATAAAATGAAATGAGTTTTAGAAGACAGAATAATTTAAATGATATCGGTTTAAGTCTTTCAGTCAATCAGTTAAGGACTAAAGATGAACCCAAACCATTTTTGTTGAATTCGCCGAAAAAAAGTGAAAGAAATCCCAATTTTAATTGTAAATCACGATTTGAATCAGATTTGGAACGATCATCAACAACTTTTAGCAGTCATGGAAGTTTCTATTATTTCGAATCAAATTTTGACTTTTTTAATAAAAAAAATATCCAACCAAGATTTATTGACAACACTTACAATAGTCAAACAAATAATTCAACACAAAATATTTTAACAAAATCAGATAATTTAAAACAAATGAACGATTTTGAAAATGAAAATAATTATCAGTTTAAAATGCCATCTTTTACTCGGTTTAGAAAAGAATTAGAGCTAATTAGACTAAATCGAAAGATAAGAAATCCAACAATTGTTAAACGAAGAAATTTAATATTCAGTAATTTTGTTTAGTGATATTTAAACAATACAAAAACTAAAATAATATCAAAAAATTCTAAATTTTTTGTTAATATTACAAAGAAGAAAAAAATACCATTAAAAAATTGAAACTTGGACCGTCGATTTTAATTTAATCTTAAATGACATATGATATTTGTTTCTTCTTATTTATAGAACTTTTATATTGATTTTGTTTTCAGCATTTCAAAAAAATTTATTTTTTGTATTTATTAAAAAAAAATTAAATATAAATTTAAAACTACAAAAATAATTTTATTTAATAAACTTTGAATAAGAAATTTGATCTCATTAGAGTCATAAAAATTACAAGCAGTATTAATTATATTACATGCAATGAGCACATTTTAGAGAAAGATCCGTAATCCCAAAAAATTACTGGGTGCAATTTTAGATTAAAATTTTTTAAGTTTATTGATTTATTAGACATCAAAGAAATCGTTTAAAACAATCACTTGTATAATTTGGGCTATCACCTTCGTCGCAAGCGTTGAAATTTTAATTACACAGTAGATTTTTAAGCGAAAACCAAACACGACTTCGAAAAAATTCAAAAATAATTATTTTTTTCTTATTTTAACTAATCTATCAAACAGTTTTTAACTCTCGAATCGTTAAAAATCGTAAAAAATATTTTTTTAATTATTATTTTTTAATTAACTTCATTTAATTTTAGTTTTTGGGTTTTAACTATTATTTTATTTTTTATTCTCTTCTTTTACTCTGCCTTAAAAGCCGAATTTCGGATTTAAGAACATGGTCGATGAATTAGAGTCTCTAAAATGTGGTTTCGATCGTAGCAAGAGCTGGGGACAAAACCCGAATTTCGGGTTTTTGGAACTTCTAAAAAGGTCGCACTTTTGGGCAATGCACATATACTTCGAAAGGTGCTTGGTTAAATCATTTCGATCTTATAATGAGCTATATAGTAAATTGGAATTTTAAGAGGAAGAAAATACTAAAGATATTAATAAAAATACTTCAAGTGACATACAAATATCTTTCAAATTCTTATATTTCAAAAAGAACGAAGTGGTAATAAACATGAACCAAATGAAAGCTTTATTGCTTAATGCCGCTTAAAAACCCTTCAGTCGACCATTAAAATTCTACACCTGTCTTGCTCAAGCATTTCTGTGATCCGAAATGAAACGAAGGACACCTCAACAACAAACCTTGAATATATTTATTTTATTTATAAGCTTCAAAACACTTACCTACATTAGAAATTACTCAAGCAACTGAACATGTGTCTGATTAATGGTATAAATATTGAGCATAAATCAGAGTATTGTTTTTAAATAAAAAAGTACTTTTATTTACAAAAAATTTGTTTTTTTTTTAATTTATAGAAATTTTTTTTTCTGCTTAAAAAATCTTGTTATTTTATTTACTAAATCTTATTTTCCGTAAATCATATTAAAACTAAATTAAAATATGAAAAATAATCAATAATTTCTTATTAATAAAATTGTAAAAAAAAAACAAACTAAGAAAAAATCTCTTTTCTTTTTTTGTTAGGACTCCATTATTCTTCCTAGTGGAATTTTCTGATCAGAGTTTATAACAGCAATCATTAAATCATCTTTATTGAAACAAGGTCCAGTTATATCAAAAATGTCGAAGCTAAGTCTTCTTATGTCTTCTTATGCTTGATACATAAGAAGCTTTAAATCTCATTACATTATCCAGAGGGAAACCATACTCAAAATTATACAAAACATCTGTCCTATACATCAAATTAATAGAAATTAAAACATATATTTATTTTAACCTCGCTAATCGAGGTTTTTATAGATTAAAGCTTTTTTTTTTTCAAAGTTTTTTTAATAAGATTTCGAGAAATCTAAAAACGCTAGAAATTTTTACTTGAGGGTTCTGTACAATTCAAAAGAACAGAACAAATTAATTATTAATCTCCATAAATTACTTAAAGGTAAATATTCGTTCAAAAGATAATATTAATAAACTTAGATAAAGCTTTGAAAAAAAATAATAGTTTTAATTTTTCAAAATCAACCTCGATAAGCTATCATATGAAATTTAAAACAAATTTTGTTAAATTAATATTTATTTCGATTTAATCAATCTTTTTTCAAAGATATCTTATCAAAGTTTTCTTTTATAAAAAAAAAAAAGTTTTTTTTCTATAAAGACATAAGACTTATGAAGATATTAAATCATTTAAAAAAAAATGTTTTTTGGAAAATTCCTTAAAATAAATTTTATTTATTTAGCCATCTTAATCACTGGAACTAAACTAGAAGTGCCTAGAGCTAAATTTATTCCTTATGGACTTAATGTAAATGATAATAAGCTTCCCAAAAATGACGATGACTTTGCTGGTCCACTAAATATCTCCAGCAATTTCTTATTTTTTAATGTTTCATATGATTCCTTATGGGTTAATACTAATGGAGTAATTTCATTCAACAGAGGTATACGTGAGGTAGAATCACCGAAATTTCCCAACAAGTATGCTCCGTGCATTTCTCCATTCTGGTCCGATATTGACATCAGCCATTCAGGCGAAATATTTTACCGAGAAATTACTGATAATCCTACTTTACAAATAATTGAATATGATATTCAAGACAAATTTTTTAGCTTTTATGATTTTAGAGCAACTTGGGCGTTTGTAGCAACATGGATAGATGTACCTCAGTTCAATTATAATGATTCATTTAATACATTTCAATCGGTATTAGCCAGCAATGGCAATTTAAGTTTTGTGATTTTTAATTATGAACAATTAACGTGGTCAGTTGAAACTGCCCAAGCTGGTCTCAATGGAGGTGATGGTACTCATTATTTTAATCTACCTGGTTCTTTTTCGAACTCAATTAAAAAATTGACCAATTTATCAAATATAGGTGTAGTTGGAAAATGGATGTATAGGACAGATTCTTTGTACAATTTTGAGTATGGTTGTCCTTCGGATAATCTAATGAGATTTAAACCTTCTAATGTATCTAGTATAGGTGGAGACATTATTGATATAACTGGACCTTGTTTCAATAAAGATGATTTAATATTTGCTGTTATTGACTCTGATCAAGAAAATCCACTAGGCTGTGTTTTTAAAAATCAATTTACTTGTTCGATTACAACTAAGAAATTTAAACGTTATGGAAGAATTCCTGTTCTACTAGTAATAAACTCGTATCTTTTGTATGAGGAAGAAATAGATGTTTATGAGCCGAAAAATGCAGCCCAAATCAAAAAGAATAGAGATTTTTACTTAGTTTGTTTTTTAATAATTTTATTATTAAGAAATTATTAATTATTTTTCCAAATTTTATAGAGTTTTAATACATTAATCAATTAAAGCTAAACTATCTTGAATTTTAAACTTAAATCTTATTAGAATATAATTTGCCTTTAATTTAAAATAAAATATATAAAATTAAGATTTTTTGTCGTAAAAATTAATAATAGATGAATAAAAATACTTAAACATTACATATGAATTGTGTTTAAGTTATTTTTAATTTAAAGAAGGAAGTCTGTAAAATTTCACATGAAAAGGAACCTCTTTAAAAGGCAGGGTCATCTACCTGAAAAAATTTGTAAGATTTCATCGGCATTGTGAATTTTGGTACAAAAATCAAAAACAAAATATCAAAAGTGTCAAAATTTAAGTTATGAAGGACCAAAACATGTTCTGTAAATTGTAGCAACTGATACATCTTTTGTACCACCAATATACTGATTCTGCAAAACTTATAAATCAAAAATCAATAATAATCAAAAATAATAAATTTGTTCGTAATTTTACGGTTATTTTGGCCGGTAAGGACATGTAATAATACGTAAATTACGAAAATTTACATAAATTAAGTTACTTTTAGTAAAATCATTCCAAAAGCTTGCGGCCAAAAAAAAGTTTTTTTTGTAAAAAAAACAAAATGTATTCAAAATTTTGAATGCATTTTGTTTTGAAATAAAAAATAATACCCTCACCATTTTTTACCTTTTCTTACGTAAATTCACATTAAAATAAATATTTTTTGCTAAAATATAATAATGAAATATTTGATCATTAAAAAATTAATTAATAAATAAGATTTTCATTTGAATTTTAAGTAATTTTTAAAAAAAAATTTGAAGTTGAATTTCTATTATTTTTTAAATTTACGGAATTAAATTTTAATAGATAATTTTATCAATAAAAAAATGGTATTGTGAATATTCATACGAAAACTTCAATACAAATACAAAATTTAAATTCTAAATAACTGAAATTTGTAAAACAGATTTTTCTGTAAGTTGAAACAAAAAATGCTAAATTTAACAGTCCAGTTTAAAGAAATAATTTAAAGAAATGTTTGAAATTAAATTGATTATTTCTAATCAAATTTAATGTTAATTGAAAATCGAAAATTAAATTTTTTGCTATGCTTAATTTTAAAATAATATATGTAACAATAATTTAAAATAAACCAGTCTGAGCATGTAAGTTGTATTTCTTTACAATTATAACCACCAAATTCAAAATTATTTAAGTAGCGATGACATAAATTTAACATTTAAATAAAATAAATAAACAAGTTGTAAAAAAAATCCAATTATAATGCTTAATTTTAAGAGAGTTTCTTTAAAATCTCAGATTATAGAGAAAAAAAATCCTAAATATTGATATTTTTATGATCATTAATATTTCCTGTGATAATTAAAATTATTATTTTTTTGTTTGAGTTTGGTGAAACATATTTTGTTTCATATTGTTTCATCATCGAATATAAAAAAGTTCAATTTTATCAATATAAATTAATGAAAAAGAATTTTATTTTAGTAACTTTTGGAAGGTTTGCATGAAAATTCACAATGCCGTAAAAAATGAAAAAATAAAATAAAATAATTGTTCTTTTTGATAATTGAAAATCTTCATATCTTTCAACTAAAATACAAGTATAGTATAAATTTTAAAAAAAAACTATAGATTCTTTATTAAAAGCAGATTAGCCAAAAAGTAATTAACCTATTTTGGAATTTCACAAACATATTTAAAAGAAATTACTAGCAAAAAATTTATTTATTTTTGCTCTAATTATTAACAAATAAATAAAGAAGCTGAATTTTCTCTACTTTTGTAAGCTATTATTTTAATTTATTTTAAATTATAGCAATCTTTTACTTGAATAAATTATTTTAAGTCAAAATATTTAAAAAATTAAAAAAAAAACTCAATTTCAAAATATTCCAAAAAAGTGCCATAATCATCAAAAATTTTGTCAGATAAACAAATAAAAACATTTTCATCAATAAGGTATTTTTAAACTTATAGTTTTGAGTGCTGGAAGCGTTTTTTGCGCATAAAGTATATTTTTAGAGTTAACAACACGCCAAAAAAAAATCTAGAGCTATTCTTAATTACAATTCCTTTTAAAACGCTTTTTTGACTAATCCACGTATGCACACCAATACATAATTTAAAATTTTTTATTCAAATCTTTTATACACATCATCAAAGCTATTTAGAAACATTTCAGAGAACATCTGCCCCCTCAGCCAAATCTCGGTTCGATTTTACCAAGCATTTTTTAATAAAAAAAACTCCTAGTACTTGGTTATATAAAGTTGTTGTTTCTTAAATGGGTTTGTGCAAATGTCAAAAACGTAAAGTAACTAATCTGTATTGTTTCGAACACAATGTTAATGTTTGCGAGTATTGCATAGTCTCAGATCATGAACGAGTTAGTTTATAATCTAGATAGGATCAGAGATTTTAAAAATTAAAAAAAAAATTTAAGTGCAATGTGCAATCTTATGTACAATGGTTACAAGACAGCGATTATAATCCAGTATGCATTTTGTGTAAAAAATTTTTAAGTGAGGAGCCAACTGTTCGCTTGATATGCTATGGTACATTTTTTGGTGCACTACCAATTTTTTTCTAATAAAAACTAATTAAAGATGTCTTTCATTGGAACTGTTTGGACAAGTATGCCTCAGAACTTCCAGCCAATACAGCTCCGGCAGGGTATCAGTGTCCCAAATGCAAAGAGTGCATCTTTCCACCCTCCAATTTGGTATCACCAGTTGTCGATGTTCTAATGCAAAAATTGGAGACTGCTTCTTGGGCACGACTTGGTCTAGGTCAATCTCTGGTAAACTATTTTTTATTACAAAAAAAAAATTTAATTTTTTAAAAAAAAACTTTCTTAAATTATTTTATTAGAATAATAAATTTTTTTTTATGAAATATTTTTTCAGATTCAAATTGATGAAAGCTCAAGTCCTGAGAATCCGAGTCCTGTTCAGTCTGATATTCCGAAAAACCCTTCTTTATCCAATCTTCACTCCACAACGACAGATGACGAAAGCAACGGATTTGTCATAGTCAAAGAAAAGAAGCCAACTCAGAAAGTTACTGATACACCTCAGGTGGCACCGAGCACTGATTTGGGCAAGTCAGAGTCTGAATCGAACAAAATTGACATGTTTCCTACATATTATGAGAATATATCGAAAAATAGGGCTAATTTTACCGAATCTAGTAATTTGGCACCAGAATATGACCCCACACTTGGTGTTGTATTGAACATAGATAACTTGGAGAACGACATTGGTGAGAATAAGTACAAGAGGAGGCCCTTATTCGAATGGTTATCTAGATTATTAAAGTATTTTTAACAGCACTAAACTCTTGGGATTTCTAGCACATTATTCATAGATATTTTATTGCCTTGGGTACAAAGCACACCTTTTTAAAACAACGCGTTAGGATAAATATAGAAGAAATTTAAAATAAAAAAAGTGTGCTAGAGGTCTAATTTATTTTGTTGAATAATTTGGATTTTTTTTGTTGTCCAGATCGCGGCAAGTATCCAAGAAATGGCGAATAACGCGCCAAAAAAAGATATTATTTTTTCTAATTTTTGTTTTTATTGGCCTCTTTACTCTCATTGTTATATTCAGCCGCTTGGGCTCAATCACCACTGAGGACGACCCGGCGTTCGATCCTTTGAACAACCCGAATATAAGAGTTCAATAAATTCCATTTATTTAATGTCAATGCCTTTTCAGACTTTTTTTCGATAAATAAAAACAAAATATTTTTTAAATTTTTTTTTATGATAAATTTTATTTTTTTATAACAGAAAAGCCTTACAGCAACGCTAATATTCGAAAAAATTATTTCAATAAATTTTCAGTCACTAATAATAGAGTGATTTTATGATGTTTAAATTTATTTTTTAATTTATTTTAAATTTAACAAAAATAAAAAGGGTTTAGATTTTATTTAAAAACATGGATTCATCAAATAACATTGAAGGAAGACGTGTAAGCTTAATTCTTTGGATTTTTAAAGAATATTTAAAATCCGTACCATTTAGCGTCACCAGCGTACACCCAGTCAAGTCGATTTGAACGAGTTCAAAGCTTTGACCAAGCTCGATGCTTCTTCGCAGCTAAAAAAAGAATTGGACAAACTTTTGCTAACTGCACCACAAAATGAAGTGGATACTATCAGAACTGAATTCAACGGATTTGAGAAATTATTTCAGCGTTATTTGTGTCCCGATGACTCGGACTTTAAATGGACAAATATTGAACCACTTCCAAAAGAGGCCATTGTTTCATACGGAAACATAGTCAATAATTCTCTTAGCTTCGAAAATATTCGTGCTAATCTAAATAAATTAATTGTTATCAAATTAAATGGTGGTCTTGGTACATCAATGGGATGCAAGGGTCCAAAAAGCACCATCACAGTCAGAGATGATTTGACTTTTTTGGATTTGATCATTCGCCAATTGGAAAACATAAATTTGGCTTACAATGTAAATGTACCATTAGTACTAATGAATTCGTTCAATACAGATGAAGAGACAAATAAAGTGATTAATAAGTACAACCATATTAAGGTTAAGATCTACACATTTAATCAATCGAGATACCCGAGAGTAGACAAAGAAAATTTGCTGCCAATAGCTAAATCAGCAGCTTTTGATTCAGATGTCGAATCATGGTATCCACCTGGTCACGGTGATTTATACGAGTCTTTCTACAATTCAGGCTTGCTGAAAATGTTTCTCAACGAAGGCAAAGAATATGTTTTTGTGTCCAATAGTGATAACTTGGGTGCCACTGTTGACATGAACATTTTGAATTTTTTGCTTAATCCGCCAAATAGCAACAAATCTCCAGAATTTTTGATGGAAGTTACAGATAAGACCAGAGCGGATGTAAAGGGTGGTACTTTGATTAATTATCAAGGGAAATTGAGATTGCTGGAAATAGCTCAAGTGCCCAAGGAAAATGTTGATGAATTTAAGAGTGTTAGTAAATTTAAGTAAGAATTTTTTTTTTTAACTTTACAATTGCTTAATTTTATTTGATTTATCTTTTTTTTAATTCTTTTTTTTTTATTTCAAATGATCTAACAAATTTTTATGAAATCAGACAAAGAATTATAACGTGATGTTTATGACACTTAAAATTAAGACTGTCGCCAACTTAAAATTGTTGGTATAGCTAAGTATGAACTAAAAAAGAAATAGGGTAGATTTTTTTTTCTTAAGTGTAAATTGTGGTTAATAAAATGAAAACCGAAAAAATTCGTGAAACTTATAAAATCTAATAAATACAAAATAATGCACATAAGATTTCTAAATTGATTCTTATTCTAAAAATATTATGATACTTAAGCACTTTTGGCATACAAAGTAGTGACGGCCCTACTTTAATCATATCGTTTATCACATTTTACACAGAGAACATATTTATTAAATGTAATGAACGTAAATTCGAGTTAAAAATTAAAGGTACACTGTAAAAATATTTTAATTTCCTGACAATGCGAATTTTAATACAAAAAAAATAGAGAATGAAAAAAAAAAATAATAATTTCTTAATTGATTTATTTGCCTTGAGGTTATCTGAGAGTGTTGTACATTCAAATCAACCGAAAGCTTCAAGTTGGCTTTAGATAAGTTCAACAGAAATAGCTACTATAGTACCACACTTCCATGAAGCAGTAGGCTTAAATATTCTACTTGTTAAGTTGTCCCAGCAATAACTATAAACTATCTAACATAAAGCCCTAAAAAATTTGGTTCTGAAAATTTTAACATCTAAATCAAACCTTTCCAAAATTTGTAATTAAATTTTTCAATTTTTAAAATTTTTGTATATTTTCTGTTTTTTTTTCTTAAATTTACAATTTCTTAGGACAAACTCTAGAACTAAAATTGAGTGGTAAATTCTTTTTTCTATTAAACACTAAACTTTAAACCCTAACTTTTGACGGACTTTTCAAACTAAATTTATCTTTCCATTATTAATTTTGCAAATTTTCCTAAAATTTCCTCTTTAAATTTCAACGATGTTTGCGCCACTTTAATTCACTCCAAAATTTATTATTATTATTATTATCTCAATTATTTTAATTTTATTTTATTTATTTATTGGTTTCTGAATAATAAAAAAACTCACAATACTCAAAAAATAGTTGTGTGAATAGTACCAGTTGTTAATAAAATGTATGGAATAATTTCAACTCATTCTTAATAGACTTCTTTAATATCAAGGATTATTTTTAGTGGATAAACTTAAATAAAGATTTATGATTAAACAATAGAAAATCTTTAAAATATTTTAAATAAAGAATGTACTTTTTTAAATCAATGCCTAAAAATATTGAAATAAATGTTTTATTTAAAATAAATAAGAAAAATAAAATTTTATTCCAAAAATTCGACAGCATTATGAAATTTTCACAATTGTATCGATTGAACTTGTTGTGGAAGTGAAACAACGTGAAGTTTTTTTTAAGTTTGCTAGAGTCTATTTGATTAGGAATCTGCTATAATTTGACAGGATAATTTCGGAAAAATTATATATATTTTCGATACTGCTCGCTATTTAAAAATATTTAAAATATTTTTATAATATAACATGAGTAAAAAAACAGTTTAAGACCATCAGAAACAAATTATTAAATTCCTAATTCTTCGATATTGTTAAAACGATATTTTTTTTAAGCAGATTTTCTATGAAATATTTTAAAATATTTAACAAATTTTCTATTTTTTTTTAATGAATTTTTTTTTCAGAATTTTCAACACAAACAATTTATGGATCAATTTGAAAGCCATTGAAAGAGTAATTGAAGAAGAGACCTTACACATGGAAATAATTGTCAACAATAAAACCACAGATAAAGGTGTCAATGTCATTCAATTGGAGACAGCTTCAGGTGCTGCTATAAAAAATTTCGATGGCGCAGTTGGTATTAATGTACCAAGAAGCAGATTTTTGCCTGTTAAAACCACTAGTGATTTGTTGCTTATAATGAGTAATTTATACACTCAGAAAAAAGGATTGCTCGAAATGAATCCAATACGATCGTTTCCATCAGTTCCTTTGGTAAAATTAGGAAGTGGCTTCGCAAAAGTTAGTGAGTTCTTGAAACGCTTTGGAAGCATACCAGACTGTTTAGAACTTGACCATTTGACCGTATCTGGTGATGTCACTTTTGGTAAATCTGTTGCCCTAAGAGTAAGTTTTATAACTTTTATTATAAATTTAAAATAAAATTTTATCAATTTAAAGGGTACAGTAATCATTATTGCCAATCATGGTGATCGTATTGATATACCTGCTGGTTCAATACTAGAAAACAAAATTGTCTCTGGTAATTTGCGTATATTGGACCATTAAAGAAAATAATTGATGTTTAAAATTACAAAGAATTTATTAGCTCTCCTTTTAGTGATAGATTCGTTTTAATTTTAGTAATAGCTCAACCTTTTTTTCTCAATACTTTTAGAATTTTTTCATTTAGTTTTTGATGAGATTTTGAATCATTTTTTGCAAAATTTTTAAAATAAAATGTTATACCAAGATTTTTTTTTCTGAAAAATCATACGACTTGAGGGAGAAATAATTTTGAATTCCCACCAGTCAATTGATTATTTTTTTTCTTTGATAAGAGATGATTTTAAGTTACCTAATGTTTAAAAAAAGTGGTAAGATTTTTTATCGGTGATTATTTATTATAAAAATACGTTAGAACGATTTAAGATCTTATAAAAAATTGAAAAAAATGTTTAAGCTTTTAATATTGACCATCGCAGTTGCTTTATTTGGTTTAAGCAGCGCTCAAATTACTTGGAAAGACTGTGGAAGCAAGAATGGAGCATTGACTGATATAGTAGTTGAAGGATGCACTTCGTCTCCGTGTATATTGAAAAAAGGAACCGATGCTTCTATGAAAGCAACATTTGACCAAAGTATTTATTAAAAAAATTAAACTCGAAAAAATAAATTTAATTTAATTTAGGAATTGCCTCAACTTCAATCAAAGCTAAAGTATCCGGAGTTATTTTTGGCATTCCGATTCCATTTCCTTTGCCGGATGACAACGCTTGCAATCTTAATGCCAATTGTCCTGCTCAAGCCAACTCACAAAATAGTGTTGAATTAAAGCTACCAATTTTAAATGAATATCCTTCAGTAATTTTTCTATCAAAATTTATATTTACATAATTTTTAAATTTTTTTAAGTTGAGTGTTGATGTAAGAATCCAATTTTTAACTGAATCAAATAATAATATTATTTGTTTCCAATTTCCGGTCAAAATTTCATCATAAACTAAATTATCTCAGTCTACTAACTATTTTTTTTTTCAATTATTTGATATTTTCAAAATAAATTTTATTAAAGATCCTTTTTTTGTTAATTTAATGATTACCTTGAAATAAAAATAACTTTTATAAAGTCAATCGAAAGCTTTTTTTTTGGGAAATTCTCCCTTAAATAACTTTATCAAAATACTGAATTTGATTTGAATTTAATTTAAAGGGTCATTAGATTAAAGTGTAATATTCAAAAGTATAATTTATTAGGAGAATATTTAAATAAACAACTATATTTTTAGGTTTAAAAAAAATGATTAGCTTTTTTCATTTATTTAATTTTATTTGTCTTTAAATTAAAATTTCTTTAATTCTCAAAACATCATTAGCTCTATATTACGAGATAAATTAATTTTTAAAATAATCATATTTATTTTATTATTTTGTTTAGCATAAGTCTAAGTTTTTTTGTTTCGTTAGATTCCGTTTTATAAAATTTTTGATTTGAATCATTTGTTTTTGCTGAATAGTCCGCTCAGAATTCGAACAGATATTATGAAATTTTAAAAATAATAAAAGATTAGAATTCTTTAAATTTGTAAAACCTTAAGCCTAAATAAGAATAAAGATTTTATCCTAAAAAATTAATGAATATATAGACTTAAAAAAAATTTGAACATGTAAGCACAAAATTTTGATTTGTGAATTTTAGAAAGTTTTAACTAAATAAAAATAATAATTATTTATAAATAAACTACGCCAACTTTCAATTTCGATTAAAAAAGAGTAATAAAAAGAACAAAATTTGCGCATATAAAATTTAAAAGAAAAGAAAAAACTAATTCATTTACTCCTGAAAATCTTTTTTCATAATTGTTCTAATTTAGAAGTTAAAATTTCTTTATAAATAATTCTAATTTAAACTCAAACATTGGAAAAAATATTTTTTAAATCTTATTCAGAACATGTGCTTAAAATTTTAAATTTAGAAGAAAATAAAAAATTAAATTATTACAAATTGACTAGCCTAATTTCAAAAAAAAGTCATAACAAACTAAAAAGTATCTATAAAATGATCAAAATTTTATTTTTGAAACAAAAATGCTCACATTTATTATTTTCTCAGCAATTATTGGAATCTCCAAAGCTCAACTGGATTTCAAAGATTGCGGTTTAAATTTTTGATTCTTTTTAAAACAAAAATATTAAATATAGAAAGCTAGGTTCCAAAAATGGTGCCGTAAAATCCATTGAAGTTGAGGGCTGTACTGAAACGCCATGCAAATTAATCCGAGGAAAAGACGCTAATGTTAAAATAAAATTTATCCCAAGTAATTATTTTTAAAAAAAATTTAACATTAATCTTTAATTTAGAAAAAATTTAAAGCTATAAGCACAATAACTCTGAGACCAAGATTTACAGCCACTGTTTCAGGTTTTTCATTAAATTTTAGCCTGAATGAAAATGACGGTTGCCTTTTAGGTATTTTTTTTTAAATAAAGTCAATTCAATTTGCTTAGTCAAAAATTAAAAAGGTGCCAATTGTCCGGCTGATAGAAATGTCGAAAATCAAATAGAGTTTTCTGTTCCGATATTGAAAAGTTTTCCAATTGTAGATTTTTATTAAAAATTTTCATTATATAAGGGCTAAATTTTTAATTAAGGTCAAGGGACAGATAAAAATGAGAATTGTCGGTGATAGAAACATGAACATTGTATGCATTGAAATGCCCATGCAGACATCAAATTAAATTTTGAAATAATTAAAAATAAAATTTTGAATTTCGATTATTTTTTTTAATCAAATCATTTTTTTGTATAAAAGAATTAAATTAAAACAACAAAAAAACAACGGCATATGATCAAAAAGCAAGAAAATCCTATGCAAACATTTCAACATGTGGACTTTATTTTGATAGATAACTTAATACCTTGAAATTTCATTTTTTTTTTAATTGAAATAGTTTTTAATTTCACTTTTTTCTTATGTTTGATGAAAAGAAATTTAATTTAAAACTTGATTTGTTTTTATACTTTAGTAATGAGTCATACACTTCGAAAAAATCACGAACTCGACAAAGAAATGAGGCTTTAGGTTTTTCGTGAAAATTCAATCATGTGCGAAGTCTTTAAGAAATTTAAGTCGACTCGTTTAAGTTTAACCAAAGCCTTTATCCTATTTAGAATATCTATCATCGTTTAAGTCATGTCTTCAACAACATTTTGCTCACATAAAACAAATAGTTTAATTCTTAACCAGACTCTTGGTTTCGGAAAATTTAAAACTTGAAGATATTGTTCTTGTTCAATTTAATTTTTGAAAGAAATCTACAAATGTTGGCAAAAAATTTTCTTTTTGTTCACCAAACAACTCCAAGGCTGCATATGTAAAATTTAAAACTATAATTTAAATGCATCAATTTATTGTTTGATCACAATAAAAAATCTTAAGAGCGTAAAATTCAAGAGTCATCTCAAAATTTATAGCCAAAAACCTAGACTAAGTTCTATTTATTTTCAATATAATAAATCAAGTAAATTAACTTGTTAAAATTTTTAGTCTAATCTATCTAAGTAGCTTTTCTTTAAGGCGCGACCAAATATTTACAAATTTTTTTTTCGTATTCTAAACGCAATAAGATAATAACAGATTGAGCAAATTATTTTATCGTGTCAAATAGCCTAAATAAGGTTTTTATCTTAATTTACTGCAAACAATATATCATTATTCTTGGCAATTAGATATCGTTTGAATATTAATGGGAATATTTTTAAAGAATCTCTTTAAACAAGAAATTTTTTATATTTTTTAATTTTAAGAATTTTTTTAAGGGTTTTAACTTGAAGATCAGCCTGAATTGGAAATTTAACATTTGAATTTTATTTATTAATTTTGATTCAATAGAATTTTATATTTAAATTTTATTTCGAGGGTATGAAATATTTTTTTTTCTTTTTTTTTTCAGAAGTAAAAATTAAAAGGTAAAATAATTTACATTTCGAAAAGAATTAAATTAATTGTGTTTGATATTTAAATTTCTCTAATCGAATATGCTGAATGAGTTGAATTGATTGTGAACAACTTCCTTGAAGTTACATAATTCGATAAATTGGATATTCGAGCAAAAAGAGCGCCAAATGATGCAAATAAAATATTTGGCTCAAACGCTCTTGGAGTATCAGCACTTTAAATTGATCGTGAATGAAAGAAAAATTAGAGAAAGGAAATAGTTAACTTTAATTTAAATTATTCAGGATATTTGTAGCTAATTTGTACGAACAAAAGAAAATTTTCAAAATACTCGAACATTGAAAAGTTTTTCAAAAACAAGCTTTTAATATTCGTTTACGTCTGAATAGATTTATTGATCTCGAATGGTATCAATAGAGAATCAATAGGTTTTTGAAATCAAACAATTCCGGATTAATAGCCCTCAATTGTTTAGCCCCAATTGATATAGAACCCTGCGCTAAAATTGTCAATGTCAAAATCGATTCTCTCTCTCTATCAATTTCTAGACTAAATAAAATCGAGTTCAAACTCGTTTTCGGTGTCAACTTTTTTTTTAATAAAATAAAACCTCAAATATATAAATAGGGTTTCTCAAAAAATTCAATTAATTCAAAATTTTAGAGTAGTAGAAATTAAATTCGAGTTAAAGAAGATAAAGAGTTTGAAATCTGTCTAAAAATTGAAATAAGTCGTCTACGAAAGAGATTATGTTGCAAATTAAAGCATTTGTTCATTCAAATTTTGAACATAAGGCCCTAATAAGACACTTTATTGTGATAAATTGTGAAATCAGACTTGAGAATCGGTCCTAATGACGCTGATAAACTTTTCGACTAGTAATTATGAGTTGCATTTAGAATCAGCAAAGAGAACATTGTTTTAGTTCATTGTTCCGAGTCTAATCCCAGCCTTATTTGCATTCACAGCAGCATACCTACTTGAATTCTAATTATTGTCCATTGGGGCATTGTTCAGCATTGGCTAATTAGACCCAATTTTAAAACTGTTTCAAAACTCTAATTTAATTTTGAAGTTTTTTTAATTTTTAGATTTTCAATCAATACTTTTGACATTTCGTAAATTATTGGTAAAATATGTCCCAGGTTTAATTACAAGTAATTGTGGTCAGTTTTGGCTCGTCACAAATATTCAGGTTAATATGTTTACTCTATCAGCAGAGATTCAATTTTTTTAATCCAAAATTTAAGACTTAAATATTTTTATTTCGAGTCCAGAGTTAAGTGAAATTTTACTCATTTATATTTATTCGCTAGTTACTCAAACAAACTTTTTTTTCTCTTTATATGGCCTCTTTGAATTAAGAAAATTTTTTCGTTACCAATGCGAATATTTTCTTTTTCTTATAAAATTAGTTTTTTCTTTAAATTAAACAGTTTTTTGTTGTATCGGTTTTCGAGAGCCCTTAGTAATTTTCCGTATTTTTGATTAATGAATAGTAATTATTAAAAATTGTGCGAAACGAGAACGTACTCAAAACTAAGGTATTATCTTGGTGTTTTTTATTGCTATTCTGTAATCGAATTTTGTTTATATTATCCTAAACAACTAAACAGATAATTTTATTTTTAGATTATAAAGCAAGATAGAAAATTCAAGTTCTTGAAAGCACTTAAATAAAAAAGCCTAATTTCTAAATCGATCTCAAACTTACCAATCTTTTTTATTTTTGGATAAATCAAACAGATAGACGTATCCAATTGATTTAATCATTAAGTCTTACTTTTTTAAATCGCTTCATACCAAGCTCTCAAGATAAGTAAAAAAACATATAAAATTATTATTATTATTGATCACTAGTTTTTAGTCAAGTTAAAAAAAAATAGAAAAGTTGGTGCAGACCTAAAATTGACATTTTTTTAAAATTTTTTATTCAGATATAAATTTAAAAAAAAATTTCTTGTGAAAAAGTTGTAAACTTTGAAACTTTTCTATGATAAGTTTCTATGAATAAACAAAAAAGTTCAAATTTTATTAAATTTTAACTCTTTTTAAACGATATTTTATAAAAAAAAAATGCGTGAGTAAATTAATCAGATTTCAAATTACACTAACTCTATATTATAGATAGAATTGAAGATAAGTTATTTAAAAAAAAACAAGTGTCAAATTTTTATTGAAAATCTTTTATCTGATTTTAGTA
This sequence comes from Brachionus asplanchnoidis, assembly GCA_025491095.1. Lineage (NCBI taxonomy): Eukaryota > Metazoa > Rotifera > Eurotatoria > Ploima > Brachionidae > Brachionus > Brachionus asplanchnoidis. The sequence goes on along the minus strand of JAILYF010000039.1, from coordinate 1,224,007 downwards.
AAATTAGTTGCTTAATTTAATGTATTCAAAAACCTGCTGACAAGGCGATTCCTTGGAGCTTAGAGCGGAATCAAATAGAATATCTTGCATACCAAGTTTTATTAAGATATTAGATTAGATGCGGCACTATTTTCAATTGATTGATTAAATGACCATGAGGCATTTAATACGCAATTGATAGTTGGTTGCATTTTTGGGATTTAATTTAATTAAGGGAGTCACAATAAAAACAAGCTGATCTCAGGGCTAAATATGATCTTTTAATTAAATTTGAAACCCATGGGCTATAGGTGTTAAATGTTGATAAGATCTAAATTTTTTAACTAAAAAAAATTTCTAAACAATATTCGTAGTCAAATTATTAAATTTTAATTTCTAAAGCTTTTATTGAATAATATTTGAGCATGATTAATTCAATGAATTCTACGTAATAAACTACTCAAAAATAATACGTTTTAACAAAAATATTATTTTTTAATTATTTTAGTTGTTATTTCCCGTAGGGTTGTTAGTCATAAAAAAAAAATTTTCTTTAAGAAAACAAACCACTCGAAATGGATTAATTATTTAACTTTTAAGGACATATAATAATCGATTTCGTGTAATGAGGTGTTGAGTAGAAATTTTTTTCAGCCCACTTGATCTTGAAGTCCCACCGATTGCCATTAGGATGTCACATATGAACCATTGTGTCCAAGTTGTTGTTCTTAATTTAACCTGAAAGAAAATTCAATTAAAATAGATCGATTTAATTCGATATGACACAAATTATAGGTCTATTTTAATTTTCATTTTTAAGTTGATATGAAAATATTTTTTTAAAAGAAAAAAATTGTTAGCTTAACGCTTAGAGTGTTTGATTAAAGATAAATGTCGAACAATGTAGATAGTGTAGCTCGTGTCATTTAACATTGAAATTTTAATCAATTCCTTTAAAAAAGTAAATAGATTAAAATCCACTAGTTTTCACGAAATATCAACAAGTAAATATATGTGCAGTATATCAAGGCTTGATCGCATCAACAATTGTCATTAAGCCCACCTGAAATTAACCATACCCCAATGCCTCAGACAAATTTTTATCAAACTCGACCATCGACATTACTTTTTTTCCTAATATGATTATTGTATTATGAGAAGAGATAAAGATTTAAAAATTTAGCCAACAAAAAAATGTGAAGATAATCTTAAGATTTTTGAGCTTGATAGCTGCCAAAATGGAGTGCTTATAAATAGTCCTCAATTTCCTGGTCATTTGTAGGTAGTATTTTTCTAAAGGTGACCAAATCGTTGATGCAAATCTTGTGACAGGATCAAGTGCACTTAAGAATATGATGCTTGAAAGTTTAATTGATTATGTTTTCAAGGAATTCAGTGTACGGAATCAATCAAAATTTGAAGAGGTATCTTATAAGCAATCAGTTGAGAGCTAACGGTGAATATAGCTTCTTGGTATTTAAGATTGTATTCAAGTGCAAAAATTTAATTAAATTTTTGTAACCAAAGTTAAACTATTTTAAGAATTTGTTCAAACAAAATCAATAAGTGATTAATGCGTTGTATAAATATAATCTAAAATAATGAATAAAATTAAATTTAAATTTTTTCACGAAATTCAATTGTATCCAAGCACAATTCAATATAAAACTCGGCTAAGAATAGATTCACTTGAGCTTAAAATGTTCACAATTAGAAATGAATTCTCATCGAATGCAAGCAAGCACGAGTTGTAAAATCAATTTTAAAAAATTGAAAGCTATTACGCAATTTGTAGTAGATTTTTCTAATTAAGATTTCATGTCATCAAATTCAAATTTTCTTTTCTTTTATGTTACAACATAGATTAAATTTCCCTATTTATTCTAGTCACCACGTTTGACCGAATTAAAAAAATATCACGGCATAATATCATCAAAATTTAACTTGACTATTTTTAAAAAGCAATTTTTTTCTAATTTAATTTGTCTTTAAAATTGTTGTATTTTTCTAGCGCTTAGTTTGCTGAAAGGGGGGTGATGGCCATAATTTTTATAACAAAAAAAATAATGAAAATATCACGGAATGAACTAGATGGGCCAGAGTCATCTTACAATAGGTGAGCCCAATTTCACTTTAAGTGTAAATAATTTTGATTAGGCTGTCAGTGTCATTTAAATGCTCGAATTGAGTTTTAGCCTCTTGATATATCTCTTATACAAACTAGGCCATGAAATATTTGTTTATCAAGCTCGTTTTCAAAATAGATTTAATTAAAAGTCATTTATAAGGTTTTTAGTTTATAGATCAATTTAATATTTATTTATCGTGACTTAAAATACGGAAATGAAAATATTTTACAAAATGTTCTTTAATGAAAATATTTAACACCAATCGAGATTAAAAGTGTGCAACAAATGTGAGAATGTGCGGGTTTAGGTGATCATCGCAGATCGATTTATCCGCCTAAATCGATTCGAAAAAAGAAATAATTTTTTTCCTTATCTTAATATTTTATGAAAATAGTTCTCAATTTCCTCAATAGTTTAATGAAATTTTGCGAGCAGGTGAAAGTTTGGCCGCAACCACAGACTGCACCAGGAATTAATTAAACACTAAACGTTCTTTTTTATGATAAGTTCAATCTTGAAAAAATAAATAATTATCATATTCCGGAGAATGTGATTTATTTCAACTTTTAATTAAATAAAAGCTTCTTTTTTTTAAGATGAATAAAAAAGGTGCAAATGTTTTTTTTTTATTTTCAGACTAGTGTCTCAAAAATATGCTTCCTTCAATAAGAAATATGGCAAATTAAATTAAATCCCAATAGTCTGCCAAAATTTAAGACATCAAAAAATTAAGAATAAAAATATGTGTCCATTAGATTTTTTCTTTTTTTGAAATTTAATATTTTTAATTGTTTTTGTTTTATTTTGCTCGAATTTTGTAATATTAATATCATAATCTAGCAATAAATCGGCATTTTAAATTGAACTAGATGGTTATCTAGTTCGAGTGTGCGTTTTATCAATTAGGAAGTTCAAAAAAAAAATTTATTAATTAGAAAAGAAGAAAAAAAAAGTGGGCTTAATCGAAATACCATCGCGATTCGAAGTCTATGTGGAATCGGAATTTCGACAAAAATATGCTCAAATGAGTACTCACATTAAAGTATTCTAGAATCCACCAAGTAGAACAAATTCAATTGTTTTTATTTTATCAATGTAATTCCCGTATGAGAGTGGCAAAATATTCCCATCTAATCAATCGGAATGGTATCAATTTCACATTATTCCCGGTTCGGACTAATAAAATTTACAACTTGATTCCTTATCGAACGCGTTTCTCATTTCCGAATCAAAGTCATAAATTTTAAATATTAACTAAAGATGGGGGCAATTGCGTAAACACCCTTAGTTGTGTTTACCCAAGCTCGATCAAGATAGTGTCATGGTATATATTGTGCTGATTGATCGGCTAGATATCGATAGTTTATTTATTCGATATTTGGCCACAACCGGAGATAAGATACAGATTTTATCAACTTAGAGTCTGCTGAATTTCACGAGCTTTCCTATAAGCCGTATAAATTTTAAAATCGTTAAAAAACGATTAATTATTTTTTCTAGTACAATTAGTCAGTTTACTAATAGGTCCTAATTTCAATTTATTTCACTCTTAATGAAGCTAAGAGGGATCAAATTACTCTTAATTATAAAACAATATATTCAGCTTCCGTTTTGTTTCTAAAATGTGTTTTTAACTTGTTATTGTTGTTTTGTTTACGGATACAAACTCGGGTTTAAATTGTTCTATGTTGGGGCTATTTTCAATTAAAATTCCTTTTTTTTTTAATGAGTCATCTACCTATGACTAGTAAAAGTGGTGCAACAAAAAAAAAACGTCCGATAACAGTTTCCGTTTGAATGCTAGCTAAAAATTAAATTAATTTTTTTTTGTTTTTTACCGGTTAATTTAATGAAAATAACTTAAAGTGCTTGTAAAAAATAGGGAAGCGAAGCCATTTAGATTTTTGAAAGCATTAATTTGTAATTTTGGAAGCTTATCGATTAATTGCTGGCAACTGCGAGCAATGTTTACTATATTTGTTTGAAGTAATTCGACAAATTGAACTAAGCTCTTTTTAAAAGTAAACTTTATCATTTATCGCTTAAACAATTGTTAAAATAAATTCAACTAGAGATTAAAGCTTGAGTTATATCGGTTGTTTGAACCTTTAGTTCTAAAGATAAGTTACAGTTGATTGCTTCTCAAAGACATGTTTGTATATCGCCGATAATTCCCAGTAAATTATTAAGCCAACAGTGTAAAGTATATAGCCTACAATGTAGAGCTTGTAGCCTACAATGTAGAGCTTGTAGCCTACAATGTAGAGCTTGTAGCCTACAATGTAGAGCTTGTAGCCTACAATGTAGAGCTTGTAGCCTACAATGTAGAGCTTGTAGCCTACAATGTAGAGCTTGTAGCCTACAATGTAGAGCTTGTAGCCTACAATGTAGAGCTTGTAGCCTACAATGTAGAGCTTGTAGCCTACAATGTAGAGCTTGTAGCCTACAATGTAGAGCTTGTAGCCTACAATGTAGAGCTTGTAGCCTACAATGTAGAGCTTGTAGCCTACAATGTAGAGCTTGTAGCCTACAATGTAGAGCTTGTAGCCTACAATGTAGAGCTTGTAGCCTACAATGTAGAGCTTGTAGCCTACAATGTAGAGCTTGTAGCCTACAATGTAGAGCTTGTAGCCTACAATGTAGAGCTTGTAGCCTACAATGTAGAGCTTGTAGCCTACAATATAGCATTAGAAGAAGTAGTAGTATAGTTTTTATTTGACAAGTCTTTCTCCTTGTAGAACATCTTAAGTTTTAATTAGTTACCTTGCCAAAGCAGAGTACATTGTTTTTATACTCGCTCCTTATGCTTTTCGACGCTTTTATTATTTATAGTTCATTGAACATGCCAATATTTGCACGTTCTCAAAACCAATCACCTTGCCAAGGCCATGTTCTGTTTTTTCGGTAACATTTATATACTTTGAATTCAAAGCCTTTCAATTCTAGTTTTTCTCATCTTTTTAATCCAACAAAAGAAATTTCTCTATTTCAAATAAAAATATTAAGGATTCATTTTCAAAAAATTAAGTCTTTTTTTAGTTTAAAAAGTTTTTCTATAAATTTTATTTAAAATTTAGATTCAACATAAAATAAATAAACAGTGACATTAGCTGTTTTTAAAAATAAATCCAACCAAAAGCTTGAGTAGCATCGTATGTTTGAACATTAAGCTTTAAAGATGAGTTACAGTTGATTGATTCTCAAAGACACGTTTTTACATCTCCGATTTTAATCCACTTTCGAGTCGGATCGTCCAATCTCGAGTCCCAGTCTAATCCCAAAAAATTGAATACGCCAGGTATCGGATTAGTTATACAAAAAGCCGTAAAATTTAAGTGCTATTAGTCAAGCTTGTGAACGCATATCGCGGACTTGATTATCAAATAGATTTAAATTATTTAAATTCAAAGCAGGGGATTTGCATGATACCGGCTAATTTAAATTTAGCAAAGTGTATTAACTTGGCTTTTTAATTGCATATGTAATAATGAAGCTTAAAAAATTTTTATAAAGCTTATTGAATCCTATTAGAACTAAATATTTTTTATTTATTATATAAGTGTCTTGGGGGATTCATATCAGTGATAGGAATAATTTAGAATCAAGAATGGCATTTATTCAAAAAATCATAAAAACGTTATACTTGGCCTTTGGCTCAATTAGTCTTATAAAAATAGTATTTTTTTTGTTGTTTTTCAAGAATCTTAAGAATAATAAAATACCATTTTTAAGTTGTAAAAAACCTAAAGAATTCAGTGCTCAATAACTCTTGAACTAAGCCAAACGTATCCATGCGAAACTAAAACATTAAATAAACATTAACTTTCTGTTGTTTATGACAGAATTTTTGCATATTTTTTTCCCTCAATTTTCTTGTTTATTAATCAGTTTTTAGCTTTCGTACTTGATCAGCAAAATTTACATCTTATTACCATTCAAAATTAACTTTTCTACAAAGTCACTTACGTAATTTAATTTTTTCCGCAAGTCAACAACAAAATTATTGAATTTTTTTTATTTACTAAGTTTACTTGGTTAAGCAAATTAAACACATTTGAAATTTTTATAATTCTTATAAATCAAAGCATAGTTTTTTTTTATTAATAAATAAACTACAAATAATGATTTTTCCGTCAGATGAAGTAATAAAATTGCTAAAATTATTTTGTACAAACTTTAATTAGACTTTACCTTTTTATTTAGGGTTGAAAAAAAATTCAAATTTTCAAAACCTAATATAATCTATGAATTTTTAACAATCCAGAAGCCTTTTAGTTATTATTTTAATTTTTGTAATTAGTAATTTTGCTGACAAATATTTTTATATTTCGGCCAAATTTTGTCAATTAATTTTTCAAGTAGATCTGGTGTTCAGGAATTATTTTAATCTAATAATTTAAATAAACACATTTTTTCTGAATAAAAAAAAATTATTTTTAACAGAACTCAGCAAAAAAAGAATCATCAATTTTATTCAAATAAGCGGGCTGTGTTGCTCTGGGCATTGTCATAAAATACATCTAAAACACAAATAATTCAAAATAAGTTTTATTTAATAAAACCATTAGGATGTATTGATTTAAATTTAAGTTGTTTATTAATTTTATCTTTTATTAAACAGTGTTAAATGAGAGTCTAATTATTTCAATATTAATTTGATGTTGAAGAGAGAGAGAACGGGTACAAAAATAGTAATTACTAGCATCTTTTAAAATCAAATTGACGATTCTGCGCTCAATTTTTTTTAATTTTTGCCTTTCTTAATTCTCATATGGTTTTGGAAATTAAATAATGGACACCAAAATTGTTAACATTAATAAAAACAATCTTGTTAAACAAATGTTTCAACTAAAGTCTAATTGTTACATTTTGGGTAACCCTAAAGTTCTTGTACTCTTTAAAATTGAACAACTCATTCATTAAATTTTTTATTTTTTTGATTATTTTTTTTAATCTGAAGGTGCTCGGCACAGATTATCAAATAAATAAAATAAATAGTTTATTTCCAATATTTACTTAATCAGTTTTATCAAGTTCAACCATCTATTTTACCAAATATTTGAATACTTTTGCTATTACACCTCCAACAATTACCATTAATCTCCTATTTTCTTTAGTAAGATTCAACACTTTTCAAAATTTTCATTAATAAAACCATTTTAAAGATTTTTTATTCCGGTCCAGAGAAGGTTTTATCAATAGCTGTATCTTTTTTGTTTGTTTTTAATTTTACTTTTTTTATGAAAAACTTAAAATTTTTATTTGTATTTTACTTCTCCTTATGGAGGTTAATTTGAATTAAAAAATAAAACTAAGCTAAATCAGACCAATTCTTGTGATCCAACAAATTATTTATCAATAAATAATTTTTTGTCTAATTTTTCTTTTTTATAAAAAAAAAAAATATTTTTTTTTGTTCTTCACCAGCTGGAGGTTAATATGAATCAAATAAAATAAATTAATTAAACGAAAAAAAAAAGTGATTTTAGTTTTATCAAGTAGGGCCTGTAATCAATTGCACTAATAAGCTTTCACTTTTGTTTCAAATGATATGTGTCAAGACAGGTTGATCATGGTTCATTGGATATTCATCTTCAAGTGCTAAGTTTGAATTAATTAAAATATATTTGTGACACGTAAAGTTTACGTTGAATTAAGGAAAATTTAAATTTCTCTAAAGAGTCGTGCTAGCCCATTAGGAAATAAATTGCTAACACAGGATGCTCGACTTTATTGGATATTAACACCAATTTTAAATTCAAATTTAAATTCCTACAATTGAAAAATAAACAATAGAAATTTATTAAATAGGTAAACTGACGTTGTTTGTACAAGCCTAAATGAATATTTAATTTTTTCTTCTCTACGCTAATAAATTTGGAATGAGGAATTTCAGGTAGCAGCAGATAAAACGAGATTGATTTATGAGCTTTAGGCTACGATAACAACTACTGCAAAAAACTGGACATAAATGATTAAGTTTAGAGTGCTCTCAAAGATAAAACCATTGAGTCGCAATCGAATTAATTTTTCAAGAACAAAGTTACGATCAAATCAAATCAATTTCATGTTAAGACATTTAATTTCCATTTCAATGTTCGCTCTCAAGTAGTCTTCGTTCATTGTAAACAAGAGCACATTTGATTCACATTAGTTCTGGTCTTTTGGACTCGCAATGCTCGAATGTCTAGGCAGTTCTCGGGGATTCGAAATTAATTTATTCAATTTAGTCCAAGTTAAATGCAAATACAGATAGGCTTAGTTTAGAAAAATTTGCAATCTTAATTGAATTAATATGTGTTTATTTGAGATAGAGAAATATTTCGATTTAGATAAAATTCTTAGATAGCCTTTTTGTTGTTTTCGATGCGAATGAGATGGAAATTTTTTTAACAATATTCAATTTTGGTCGGAGTGCTAATTCAACAGTTTGTTAGTCTGGGAATCTGAGCATCTTAATTTTCTAACACCAATATACACACACTAGCTCATATGGTTGCATTTATAAATCTTTTTTTTTTCTTTTCTTTTTTTCTCAAATAGTAGCTACAATTCTACAATTGTAGATAAAATCCAAAAGTAGCATGTCGAAAGCAGGCAAGTGAAAAAAATTTCAATCAATATTATGTAACAAATAAACAAAAGTTTATTCAATCAGGTTGTCAGTGACATGTTAAGCACTTTGATACAAAGCGTGCATATTTAATTAATTTTTTCTCGCTTTTGGAGCATGTAATAGATTGCTAAGGCCAGATATTGATTTTAGATCATCAAACGAGAAAAATTAGCGAATAGGTAAGAACAAAACACGGACAAGCTAGCATCGGCTTTGTTTGAGTATAGACTTAGAGATGTTCGATTAGACTTTAAATAGTCAAGTAGCTGATAGGCAAATTTTATTATTTTGTTATCAACGAATATGTTTATAGTTCAGATCAAAGATGATAACACCAAAATAAAATAAAATAGCCTAAATTTGTTTCTATTATAGATTTTCGAACTAAAGGCTATTATTCAATTTTAGACTTTCAAAGATCTATAAAAGGAGCCGTTTTGATTTTAAAGTTTGTTCTAATCCGTTGTAGCATGGTACTCAGCTTTGTAACGTGTTACACTCCGACTTAAATCTGCCTTCAAAGTAAATATATCACGTAAGAATTTTTTCTATTTATTAAATAAAAAACGAATATAAAACGGAACATTCAATATTTACTGTTCTATTATTGATTATTTAGATCGATATGATTGATTGATTGATGGATGGATCAATCGAATTCTTTCGTTTAAGAATCAGAATAAATTTATATTAATTAATTAAAAGTCACATGAAAAACAAAAAAAAAAAAGAATTTATATTCGACCACGATTAATGACAGTGTGTATCAACAACTGGATTTATGTTTTATTCTTTCTCTCTCTCTTTTTCCCTCTCTCTAATCGCATCATTTGAAATGGATCAAATAACCCTTTGTTTTTACAATGATGATAAAAATTAATTCACCGAAAATTTCAAAATTTAATGTCAATGAACAAAGAATTTAAGTTAAGCTAAATTTGTGGAAAAAAAATGTTAACTGAGCGCTCCAAAGTTTTGTTAACACATTCAATTGTTAAAACTGATATGTCACTTTGATTGAAAAGAGAGCATACGCGAGTCTATCAAAAAACAGTATTTATTTTGAACGGTATATCTTAAACAAAGTATTGAATTTCTAAAAAGAAAAAAAGTATTAACAACGCAAATAGATTGTTTAGGTCTAAGTTTTAGCAGCTAGTAAAATATTTGGACTTCAAGTGCAATGTTTATGATTGCATAAACTGTTTTCAGCAAATTGTTTCCGTTAGATAGTTCCGGTTTTAATTAGATGTTTGTGAATACACGTTTTTTCAGTTTTTCGAACATTTAAGAGCTCTTGATAGATTCACATGCTTTAAAAAGGTCGACTAAATTGTCCATTAGATGCACACACAAATTCAGTCGTCTTTAAAATTAATTAGAAAATAAATATAAATTAGTTTTTTATTATTTGAATTGAAATATAAGCAGCAACTGACAAGCGAATTTAGCTCAGAACTGATAAGAGAGCGATCTTATTTTCTATTTAAGCAAAAATAAAATCTTATTTAATTAATAGTCGTATAATTCAATCGAACTTAATTTTATATGCAAAAAATTATTTTCTCGCACAATAGAGCTTTATTATTATTTATTGTATCACACTTTGGCTTTTAAGGAAATCCTCTATTATACTATCAAATATATTTTCAAAGCTTCAACTTACAATGCAGAGTGTGTAGCCTAAAATGTAGAGTTTGTAGCCTACAATGTAGAGTTTGTAGCCTACAATGTAGAGCCTGTAGCCTACTATATAGAATGTGTAGCCTACAATGTAGAGTGTGTATCCTACAATGTAGAATGTGTAGCCTACAATGTAGAATGTGTAGCCTACAAGGTAGAATGTGTAGCCTACAATGTTGAGTGTGTAGCCTACAATATAGAGTGTGTAGCCTACAATGTAGAGGATTTTTTTTTCAAAAATTTTTTTCATACATCTTTAAACACACGGATACGAATTTTTACCAATTTTTTAATATTTAGATAGAATGAAAAAATTTTGATAAAATAAACATAAATCAGGAAATAATGGAATCGATATCAAAATTTTTAGTATTTTTGACCTTAATGGGTATGACAAAATGTCAATTTTTTGCTGGACATCAGTCATTTTCTCAAATCTGCCAATCGGGCATTCGTGAAGATAACACAAACTACATTTACTGTGCACGTCGTGGTCTGAGCGAAGTGCCCATGTTCAGCAAAAACAACGTCATCTACGATGAACTAGTTTTGTCCGACAACAAAATAAAATCTCTCAATTCGAACAGTTTTTCGCGAATCAAAGTAAAAAAAGTGTTCCTAAACGGCAACCCAATTGAGACAATCGAACCACAAACATTCAGCAAGCTGGAGAACAATCTAGAAGAGCTATGGCTCGATTCAACTCTGAACACTTACCAAGAGTACGAGATCGAGCCATCAATGATCGGCCTGCCAAACGCAATAGCCAATCTACGCAACCTGAACACACTCAAACTCAAGGGATTCCATGTCAAAAGCCTAAGCTCTTCGATCCTCAAGCGTCTGAATCGGCTCGAATTGCTGAGCCTAAAATTTTGCTCCATAGAAAAAATTGACCCGGACGCCTTTGACGGCCTAAAAAACAACCTCAAAGAGCTGTACTTAGACGGCAACCTGCTTCAATCGGTGCCCACCGAATCTCTCAGCCTTCTCTCGTTCAAACAACTCAAAGTGCTCAGCCTGTCCCAAAACATAATCAAAATTTTGGACATCACCTCGTTCGGACGCGGCATCTCGTCCGTGCTAATCCGCCTTGACATGTCCTACAATGGACTGCGTCAAATAGACTCGAAAGCGTTCAGCTCTTTTAACAAAACCCTCAAAGAACTTCTTCTACAAAACAATGAATTAAATTCTTACAATTTAAAATTTGTGCAAAACTTGCCCGCTCTCAACGAGCTAAATTTGGACTTTAACTTGATAAACAAATTAGACAATTTCATGTTCACCAAATCGGCCTCTCTCGAGTCGCTGAGCCTCCAAGGCAATTCAATCCAATTCGATGGTGACACAAAATTTGTCTTCCATGGCCTCGCCCACTTACAAAGATTAAATTTGGCACGCAACAACATCAAACACTTGCCCAATGGTCTGTTCAAAAATCTCAACAGTCTGACCAATTTGGTCATGGACAAAAATAATCTGAACGAATTCGACAAGCTAAATGAATTGACATTCGACGGCATACTCTCCACTCTGGTCAACATCAGCCTCCAATACAACAAACTAAAATCAAGTCAGCTAATTTGTTTGAATAAATTCGAGCATTTGGAGCGGGTCAAGCTCGGCTACAATCGAATTGAACAGCTGGACATGAACATGTTCAAAAATGTGTTCACCACATTGACCAATTTGGACGCTCAAAACAATCAAATAGCCAAAATAGTGCTCGACGACGAGCACGTTTTGAACAGTCTAAACGAGCTCGATTTTTCCAACAACAACCTTTGCACATTTAACAACAATTTGTTAAAATCAAACAATTTAAAGAGTGTTTCCTTGAGTCAAAATCCGCTGTACTGCGATTGCCGCCTGCGATCGCTGTACCAGTGGACGAGAGAAAATTTGGACAAAGACATGTTTAACTACATCCAGTGGCAGTGTGAATTGGAGAGTGGAGAGAAGAGAAAATTTTCTGCAATGGAAGCCGATCAATTCACTTGCTTGAACAGCAGTCGGCCCAGATGTCCAAGTGGTGCTGAGCCAATGGTCTCTAAGCCAGTTCAAATGGCCCGCATCCGCACCATAAACCTCAAAGTCATATCGAACACTGTGCTAGTGGACTGGACACTAGACCAAAAAATAAGCGATGACATTCGCGGCTTCAAGCTCACCTACTCGAGGCCCAACTCAAGCGAGGACCTGTCAAATTTTCTGGTCGAAAAATCAAAGCGGTCTTTTAAACTGGACAATTTGTCGTTTGGCACCAAGTACACCATTTGTATAAGCATAATTCGGCAACAAGGCTACGACAAGTATTGTCGTGACGCTCAAATTTTGGATGATGAGTTCGCTATCAAATCTCGGCCAAGTCACCAGACAATTGTTGCCAAAGATCAGCCTTTGAGCGAAGAGAGCCAAACTTATGACTATTTGAACACAAGTTCTAATCTAATGATAACCATACTCATCATACTAGTTGTGTTCATTCTTATTTTGATAATATTTTTGTATTTTTATGTGCTCAGGTGTCGATTGAGTGAAAAAAAGCTGAAAAAAAATCTGTACTCAGGCACATTGTGCGCAAATAGCTTGGGGTCGCAAGCGACCAGAAGAGGCATATACCAGGGCGGTGTACTATCAAGCACTGTTGAAAAAAAGCCGCTTGACTTGGTGCACAAATCGGACAACAAATGCTGCTGTTTGATCGGACAAAACACCATTGCCAACCAGAGATTTATAATTCACCAGGGACACTATGCTCTTGGAGATTCGAGCACTGTTTCGAGCACTTTGTCTAGTCTGAAGAATGCCAATGATGCACTGACCATGTCTCCGAACAAGATGGGAGAGTGGAGGTTCAAGCCTGCCGTGAACAACGCCGACTTGGCCTCGTCTTCTCCAGCTTCGTTTTCTCACTTCGGCACAGCGCCTAATGGTGTGCCAAACGAACAGGCCTATGTGTCTTATGAGTTGTACAATTGCTACCAAAATCCCAACAATGCTGCTCTGATAATTCCTGCAAATAGCCAAAAACTGGCCAGCAACCAAAGCGATCATGTCTATTGCGAAATTCCGTCTACTATTGGAAGGCCGTATAGAACGCTGAACCATAATGGTAATATTTGCAATAGTCATGGTTATCACCAAATTCAAAACAGTCACTGCATACCAAATGCACAACATACTTCGACTAGTTTGCTGCTGTCGTCGTCGACAGCCTCCTCTACCGCCAATTCAAATTCCTCTTCGCCTCAATCGTCGAACAACACCAAGTTTACCAATGCGTCAATTATTTAGATGGTTGAACTACTAAATAAATGTACATAGATCCGATTCATTTTATTTTTTTAATTTTTGAATGTATCTCTGATCTCGAAGCACAACTGATCGCTTTGTTTGATCTCTCTCTTTCTCTCTATAATTAATTGAATTTTAAATTATTTAATTGTTAAATTTTGGTTAATAAAGTATTTTGAAATTAATTTTTTTTTTTTCTATTTTTTGTGTTTGATTTTTAATTTTTATGCTTTTTTTTTGTTTGGTTTGGTAAATAAAACTAATAAATTTATTGATACTGAAACATTTAAATTATTAAATTGAAATATCTGAAAAATTTTTTTCACAAGATCAAAGCAAAGATTATTTATTTATTATTTTCAAAAAGGCTAAGGAAAGATAGATTAATTATTTGGATAATTACTTTATTGTTTTTTCCTATAAGAACAATTTTGTAACTGAAAGTCAGATTTTCAAGTCGCAACTTAATTATTAATCGTTAAATTTTGGTTAATAAAGTATTTTGAAGTTTAATTTGTTTTATTTTTACCCCTTTTTGTGTGTTTGATTTTTTATTTTGTGATTATTGTGTTAAGTTAAGGAAAAAAATGAGATATTCAAATTTTAAAATTAAAATACTTAAAATTTTTCTCAAAAAAAAGTAAAGATTATTTAATTTAAGTAAGCTAAAAAAAATACGAAAGTCGGAGCTCTTTTACATCCTAAAAATTTAGATTTAAAATTAGTTTAAAATAAGAGCTATTAAAATTATTTGAGTTATTAAATTTTTTTATGTTGATTAGAGTCTGATGAATTATTTAATTAATTACTTTCATAATTTTTCCTAAAAGAATGATTTTGTCGAATAATTGAGAGTCAGATTTTAAAGTCGCTACTTAATTATTAATTGTTAAATTTTAGTAAATAAAGTATTTTGTAACTATTTTTTTGTTATATTTCTTGTGATTAATTTTCAATTTTAAGATTTTTTTTTGTAAGAAAATTAATAAAATTTTTATAAAATAAAAAGATGTAGAATTTTTCTTTCCATGAAAAATTAAAAAAATTTTTTCATTAAATTAAATAAATTAATTTAGTCAAATTATATTAAAATTAAAGTAAAAAAAAATTCAGATGTTAAAAAAAGGCACGTATTTTAGGTTGATTAAGTTCAATTAAATCGGTCAAAATTTAAATAATTTTAATTGTTTCAAGTTAAGATTATCTTGAAAATCAATCGATAAAAAACTATTTTAATTATTAAACTGGGCAATAAATATTGGCGATTTCAGCAGCGATCAAAGTCTCTTAAGTGCTTCTTGTTATTTTTAATTATACTCTCAAATATTTAACTTTATCGATAAGAAACTAGTCAATGACAAATATTAAGCACTTGGTGAAGATAAACTGATCGATAAAAATAATCAATAAATTTCAATTCTCTCGAGAAGATCAATTTTATTTAAGATAAAATTTTATCAAATTTATCGCATTTGATTATGAGAGAATCGAGCTTTATAAGGGTGTTTTATTTGTAATAGGAGATTTTATGAGAAAAGACTTGATTGCAAATAATTAACAAGCACTTGAAAGCCATTTTGACCAGAAATTAAACAAATTAGACTGGTTATTTGACTCCAATAAATATACCGTCAAAATATAATAATAAATAAACCACTTTTAGTTATTATTTGGTTTAATGGGGTTTTAATTTAATTGAGAACATGTCTGGTTTTTAAAAATTTGGTTTTGAATCAGTAAGCTTTCAAATATGGTTTAACATTTATCATGGTCTATTGAAATTTTTAATTGCGACTTAACCTTGTTTTTATTGTTTTTCCACTTGAAATTGAAATATTTCAAATTGATTGTTTTCACATGAGTTAAAATCGGTGGTGTTTTTTCAATTAAAAATAAATAGAATCTACTAAATGATATTGATATTCAATTATTAATATTTAATTTGAGAATTCTTGTACTTTAGAGATTTTTCTGTTAGTTTTTGCGTGACTTTTTTTGAAGAGCAAATCTGATATGATTATCACGCAATTTTGAGAAAAAAAGCGTTTTTGACTAAATTTTACATGAATAAAAAACGTGTTATAAATCGGAAAAACAAAAAAATCATGCAAAAACTTTTTATCAAATATACCTACTGTTTGAGTAAGATCGTATTGTTTGATTATAAAAAAAATTTTTTTCATTACGAATAACTCATTGATTTCAAAAAATAAGCTTTTTCTTAAAATATAATATTTTTCTCTAAAATTTAAAAAAAATTTTGAATAAAAATGAAATTGGTTTTAAATTGATTAATAAATTTTAAAATTGAAATTTTCCTTAAAAAACGTGAAAGTCGGATTGAAAAGATGAATGTGTACATAAAAAATAAAAATTTAAAATTGAAAGTGAAGCAATAGAAAAAAGGGGAACAATGAAGAGCCTACGCACATTTTTAAATTCAAGCATGAAGAGATTTTTTTGGAATTTTTGAGCTTAAAATCAGATTTAAGCATGTTGTTTGACCAAAAAATTCTCATCCAAGCCTTTGCTCGACTTGAAATGACCAAGATTTGGAAACTATTGCAAGTTGAGCTAAGGCTTGTATGAAGGGTTTTTGTAGTCAAATGTTCAAACAACATGCTTAAATCTGATATTAAGCTCAAAATTCCCAACAATATTCACCACTTGATATTTGTTTGAATGATAAAATCTCTGCTGATGGATTAAACTCACCACTCGAATTTTCGATTTTATTTTCCAGAATAATATCAGATTTAAACATGTTGTTTGACCATTTGACTGCAAAAACTATTCATTCCGAGCATTAATTCTAGTTTAATTTTTGTTATCAAAGTCATCTTTTTTTTTTTTTTTTTTTTTTTACGTCTATTATTATTTTTATTTATTTATTTGTTTTCTGTACCGAGCTAGAGCTCCTTCAGAATAAGTTAAAAATTAAAAAATAAAATAAAAATGAAATAAAATAAAATAAAAATAAAATTAAAGTTAATAAAATAAGATAAAAAAAAAAAAGAATTAAAAAAAAAGTAAATAAGCTAAATAAATGAAATGTAATAATATATAAAATTGGAAAAGATTGTTACATGTGGCTCATGTTTAAATAGTTCAAGTTTCAGGAAAAAAAGAAGAAATAGTAAGGTAGCAATTACACAATGGAGTTGGGTAGTCAATATATCTTGATTCGAAACCTTCTTTGTATTCCTTCACCAGTCTTACAACCAATGGAATAGAATGTCTCAGTCCTGTCCCAACATATCTCTCACTCAATTCAAAAAGACGATTCGAGACTGTTAGAAATTTTAGTTTATTAAAAGCCTCATGATGTACGATGTTGGAGGGAGTATCATATTTTAACTTAAGAATAGATCTGACTGCTGTATTCTGAATTGCTTGTAGTTTTTTGATATTATTTTCTGAAAATGAATTTAAGCAAGGAAAAGAATAGTCTAAAATTGATCCGACTAAAGATTTATATAAATTTCCTAGTGTGTTTTGATTAAGACCCCATTTTTTGTTTGACAATATCTTAATAATATTTAGCCTTTTATTGCAGCGCTCTTTAATTTCATCTACCAGTATATTAAAGTTTAATTTAGAATCAAATTTAATACCAAGAAACTTGATTTCTTTTTGTCTCTCTATTCTGTTTCCATAAATTTTTAAGTTAAGATTATCACTCTCTTTATTGTACCTAGAAAAGACTACTGAACACGACTTTTCAACTGATATCTTCATTTTCCACTTAATAAGCCATTGTTCTAGTTCGTTGAGGTATTTATTGATCTTATTTTCTAGGTTCCCCTTTTTGTTATAAATGAAGAATGTAACTAGATCATCTGCGAAAAGCAGGGAGTATTCATTATTTGTTTTGTTTCTTTTAGGGATGTCATTAATGTATATACTAAATAAAAGAGGACTAATTACTGAGCCTTGAGGAACACCTGCAGTTATTTGATATTCTTCGCTCAAATGGTCATTCACATTTACCTTAAATGTCCTAGAGTCTAAAAAGGATTTTATCCAGTTAGTCAAGTAATGAGGTGGATTTATTTTAATCAATTTAAAAAGTAAACCTTCATGCCAAACCCTATCAAAGGCTTTAGAAATATCAAAAAAAAGGCCGCAAACTCTTTTTTTTCTATTAAATGATTCCACAATTTTTTGAATTAAGAAGAAAAGATTATCTGCTGTTCGCCGGTGTTTCCTAAATCCAGATTGCTTCTGGATAAGGAGTGAATTTTGCTCTAAAAAATTGTATAATCTTGAATATACTATGCGTTCCAGTAGCTTTCCTAAACAACTCGTTATACTAATTGGTCTATAATTTAAAGGATCTTGTAAAGTAGAGGCCTTTTTTTGAATCATAGTAATGTAAGATGTTTTCCACGCTTTCGGGACTCTACCTTCTCGAAGAGATAAATTAAAAAGTTCTATGATTTCTATTATTGAATTTCTAGGTAAGTTTTTTAACATTAAATTATGAATTTGGTCAGGTCCTGATGCCGCTTCATTTTTTAATCTCTTTAAAGCCATAATTAATTCATTTAAGCAAATTGGATCATTAAAATTAGACTGGTTATAATTCCTAAAGAAAACAGAGTTAGAATTTAGTATTTCTATATCTTTCTCAGTATCAATTAAATCAGAATTAGGACTAAATATTGAAGATAAGAGTTCTCCAAAGCATTTTCCCTTTTCTTCATTAGTTTTGAATTCCCTTTCATTTAAAATCAATTTAGGAATTAAATTTGATCCTTTTTTTGTTCTAAATTTATTTATTTTTTTCCAAAAGGGTCTACTTGTCAGTGGGTTTTTTCCCATCTTCTCAATAAAATCAAACCAATTTTGATTCCAGAATTTTTTTAAAGAGGCCTTTAACTCAGATGTAAGTTGATTAAATTTTTGCTTGAGCTTTTGACAGCGAGTTTTCTGGTAATTTCTTCTTACTTTCCTACGTTCTTTTATCAAATTAACAATGTTTGGCGGAAGACTCGTTTTGTAGATTTTCTGAGAAAGATATGGAATGCTTTTATGTGAAGCAGAAATAATTTTTTCTGTTATTTTATCATTTAGTTGATCTATTGTGAGGGAACTTTCAGTGACATTCACTATTTGAGAATTTAAAATCTCGCTGAATAATTGCCAGTTTGCTTTCTTATAGTTAAACTTTTTAGCTGCAGATTTATTTTCTAATTGATAGCCAATAGAAATCGATGCTTCGATTGGGAAATGGTCACTAGTCATGTCTTGACTATTTAAGACACTGAAGTCGGTAATTTTGTCAATTAATGAAGATGAAACTAAAAAAAGGTCAAGAATTTCAAAGTAATTCTTATTAAAAATATTGAAAGTAGGATGCTTATCATTGATTACTGAAAAGTCTAACTCGTTGATTATTCTTTCTAATATTATCCCGTTTTCATTTTCCCCTACGCAGCCTATTTGCTTTGTTCTAGCGTTTAGATCACCACCTAAAATGTAGTTTCTACATGTTTTATTAACTGTTTTAAAAAACTCAAAGTTCAGAAGCACATTGGGTGGATTATAAAGACTAAATACAAACAATTCATTATTCTTTCCTAAGTTCATTTTTATACAAAGGAGTTCGAAATTGAATTCCTCGTAAGAAAAATCTTGTATAAATTCGATTCCTTCTTTAATTAAAATAGCAACTCCTCCTCCGTACTTGTTGCGTGGTTTTGTTAAGAACTGATAATTTTGAAAATCAAGATAAATATTTGCCTCACTCAAATCTATCTTTAATTCATTGTGCAAAACAATTTCGGGACATTTTTGAGCTAAAAAATTGTCTAAGAGATGAACCCTACTAGGTAAATGAGGACAATTCCAGTGTGTAATTACTAAACTTGTTTTAATAAGAGGTTTTGTTCTTAAAATTGATTTATTTGTCCTCTTGTTCATTTTAAATTTTCTTCAAAGCTGTTTTGACTGGAAGTTTGCTGAACAACTTCGCTGGATGATTGATCTACTTGACTTGTACATTCAGTTGTTGAACTGTTGAATCAGACTCGAAGGTATTGTCGTTTTCATTTTCTAAGACAACTAATGGCTTCTTTGATTCGTTTTCTGTGAATTCTTTTTCATTTGGATCAGATTCGGAAAATCTCTTGATTTGATTTTTTGTTTGGAAAAAAGCTTCAGTCTCATTCTGATCATTTGAGAGGACATTGACAGGTCTCTGACTTATTGGTAGAAGATCGTTTAAACGGCTTACCAAACTGTCTTCTAACACTGAAGTTTTGAGGTCTTGAGGACTAATTTGTGACATTACGTCATTGAGATTTGATGGCTGATATCCAGGCGTTTTTGGCATCATATTTTCATCATTGTCTTTTTGGTCAGCTTCAATTATTGATTGGGTTTCTTCTTGGTCAATGTAAAGATCATTGTAGTCAATCTTTTTCCTCTCAAGCGACTTTAGCTTTTCAGCAATGGAGCATTTTTGTGTTAAGTGTCCTTTCTGATGACACTTTTCGCATAGTTTTTCTTTGACAGAGCATTTCGCTATGTTGTGCCCTTCTTCATCACAAAAATAGCATTTCTGCTTTTGTCCAACAATTGACACAAGACACTTTAAACCATACATTATTGTAGGGCCTGACAAGCTTCCAATAATGTTCTCAACTTCTTTTGGAAATGATATTCTTACTCTTCTGACACCATTTTTCCTCTCCGGTCTATCTTTATATTTTTCTTCAGTGATGCTTTCAATCTTAAGACCATCAATCCGAACAGCGTTAAAAAAAGTTTCAAGTCTATGATTCTCGAAATCAGAGGGCAAAAAGTGAAATCGAAAAGTACAATACCTTCTGAGATCCGGGACTTTATTTGCATCTTCAAGCCTGAAATTGGTTCCATTAATATTGATTTCACGATCGAAGATTTGGGGAACATTTAAAGCAGCATTAAACTCGATTATCCATACTTTGTTTGAAGAAAAATTGTAGACAGATGTGATCGCATCATTTTCCACCTGGTTTAGTACGATATCCAGTGCACCAAATAAGACCTTATGGCTAATCGGTTTGTCTAACCTCTTCAGATTTAGCTTGACCGAATTTTTAAATATCCACCGTTGGTTATGGTTTGTTTTGTTGAGCGACATTGCCAACACACAACTTTCAACGGTTTTTTAACACGTGATGACGCTTTTAATTAAATTTGATTTTTCAAACTTGCTAAGCCAGACGACAATTTTTTTTTTTTTTTTTTTTTTTTTTTTAAAAAAAAAAAAAAAAAAAAAAAAAAAAGTTGTCGTCTATTCTTACTTTCCTGTATTAAATATCAATTGTTTTGTCCTTTTAGATTTTAATTTAATTATTACAATTACTTTGTGTTTAATTTTATTCTTTGATTGATTGTTGTCCTTAAATTTTCCTTTGTTAATTGGTACTCAATTTTTTTTTCATATTAGAAAATTTTTTTTAATTTTTATGAATTTAAATTAATTAAATTATAAAATTTGTTAGCTTATTTTTTCATTTTTGTTAATGTATAATTCTTTTTTTCAGATTAAACATTTAATGATAAATAAAGCAATTTTAATATATCATTATTTTTTTTTCTTTCTTTTTATTAAAAAAAATATTTTATATGAAAAAATATTTAATAAGTATATTTTTGTCTCTATTTATTGCACGGTTAAAAGCAATCATAAATATAAGAATGCTTTTTTAGAAGCGAAAATTATTTTCATTGCAATTTTTAGCTAAAAACCAGTAGACATTTATTTTCGTTATATTTAAAAATTTTAGTTAAGATTTTGCGCTTAAATAATAATTTAAAAGAAAACCAGGAATTAGTATAAAATAGTTCTATATTATTTTTAATGCTAAAGATTACTTTTAAAAGTATAGTTTTTCTTTTGCACTTAATATTCAATATATTAATAATAATAATAATAATAATAATGAGCTGCTACAAGTTTTAACTTGTTGTAGTATGAGTCGCACGACCATACTTTATCAGCTATCTTTAAATTTATATTAAGTGGTGATTCAATTCATATTCAGCATTTTGGAATTTAATTTTACCATTGACCATTCCAAAAAACATATACGGTCTACAAACAAATGTATTTAGTTGTTCAGACCATTTTAACTCGTTTGAAACAATAAAAACCTGGTCTCTCTCTGAAATTGTTTCTAACTATAAGCTATTAATTGTTGACTTAAGATTTAAATTTTGGATTTTTGTCACCATTTTACACTTTAAAATTGACCAAAGAACTTAACGATGCGGTACATTACTTAACAGCTCTATCCATTCTGACATCATTTCATCAAGGATTACTTGTGGCTTTCTTTCTCTTTCGAATTGATACATCCTTTGATAAGTAACCCAAAACCAAAATTGTCAAGTTTGTAATTTAAACGATTAATCTGAATGGTACAAAAAGCTTTGTTATGATCGAGGGAAATAAGTTCTAGAGCTATCTTTAGGTTGAAAGCTTCTGTTGTCATGTCCAAAGTTTCGAGCAAGCAAGACAGTAAAGTATTGACTACCAAAAAAAAAAAATTTAAAAGAAGAAATATTTATATTATGATTTTACTGAACATTTTATTATATTTAAGAGTTAACAAAAGTTGAACTTAACCGTATAGTTCTCTTAAACAGTAAAAAACAACTATCAAATTTTAAAATTTAATTAAAAATAAAATTTGATAGAGCAAATATGATATGATTATCACGCAATTTTGAGAAAAAAAGGCTAACTAAATTTAACATGAATTAAAAAACCTTTTATAAATCGGAAAAACAATAAAATCACGCAAAAACTTTTTATCAAATAAACCTTTAAGTAAGGATTGAAAAAAAAAATTTATTAAGAATAATTTGTTGATTTCGAAAAATGAGCTTTTGTTTCGTAAAAAACAATAAAATTATTGAGTATTGGAGATGTTAATCGAATGAACATATTAAAAACTATAAATTGAGATTTAAGGAACTTAGAAAAAAAAAAGACTAAATTTCCAAATTTTAATAAAACAGATAGATCTATTAAATTGTGAAAACAAACAATATGAAATTAATAATAAAATATGAAATTACTTTGAAAAAATAATTGAACAGCTTTTAAAAATTCTTTATTATTGGAATGATATAATTTTAATTCAAGATCACTTTAACAAAAAAAAAATATTAAGTTATGGGTAGCAAAGCGAATTCATTTCTCCTTTAATATAAATTACGGATTGATAAATCAAAATTAAAATCGTAATTATAAATTTGAATTTTTCAAATAAATGATTACTAAAATCTTCCATAGATGGTTAACATTTTTTAGTTTTACGTTATTCAAATCAATTATTTGGAATACAACTTGATCTTGTGAAAAATCAGTATCATTTGCTAGTTCATTAAACACATGTTCGATTGGTATGTCACCATTTAACAATTCTGTTTCATCATTTTTAGATTTTTCAAAGCTTTCTGAATTCGGAATAAGCTTATAAATTACATATTTATACAAAAATTCAAGTATGATTAACATGTTTTCTGGTTTTTGATATTTGTCAGACATTATCATTTTTGCCAACTCTTCATTTTCATTCCCATCATTATCATCTAAACCATTCTCTTGATTATCATGTTCTTTTTGAATTGGATGTTTAAAAGCATCGTTCAATGCATCAAAAGGCTCTTGTCTATGCTCTGTAAGAAGAATCGCTCTTCGAAGATTAAGAAGGTTCCACAAAGATTTTAAATAGGAAACATCCAATTCACTGATCTAGAAAAAATTAAAATAAAAATTATAAGAAAATAATTTAAAAAAATTTTCAAAATTAATAATTGCTACTTGTTTATTTATATTTGAATCATCTATATTAGCCATTTTAAGAGTATCTATCGCATAATCAATAATTTTTATATCTTCTGGGCATCCAGTAGAGTTTATAAAGTCAATAACAATGTTCAATTTTCTTATTATATCATTCAGTTGATCAGGTTTTTTGTAGAAAAAGCATATTTTTTCTTTTATTACAAAAGACAACTCTTGCTGCTTAACTCTACGTTGTAAGTTCTCGAATCGTTTCAAATCATTTCTAGTGCTGTCAGAAAATTCAATCAAAAGAATGCCTCTGGTATCTATCAATGGCTTGTCGGCAATCAATTTTCTCTCTATTGAATTCTGAATTTTGTTAAAATCAAATTCTAAATTAATATTTTTTGACTCTTCAAGTGAATAATTTGAATGAATATAAACAAGTCTAAGTATGTCTTTTTCGGGTGAAAACGAAATTAAATCATTCTTGGTCAGATTTTCCAAACCAAT